>JAJSOF020000039.1:23056121-23083621 GCA_025594305.2 Periplaneta americana
CGACTAGTAATAAAATTTAGAGATGGGTAAAAAATAACACAACAGTTATTTTGGAACTGTTCCGGTCTCGGAACTGTTGCAAAAATGAACCAGGTCAAACCTCCTGTTCCGAAATAACATTGTTCCGACTCCGAGCTGCTCACTTGCCCAGCTGTTGCGGATTCGCAGTACCGCGTTGCACAGGTATGTTCCGACTCTCGAGATAACAGTCGGAACGTCGGAGCTTGTTCCGATGAACCAACGACAGCTGCAGTTACACTGTTCTCGTTGTTCTTTATGTTATACTTGGAACTTCGTTGGATGAAGTTGGTACTTGAAACTCTCACGTGGTTGGAGGGGGGCGCATGGAAATTGAAATCCTTGCGGTGGCGCGAACTTTAATATCAACATTTGTAAGACTGGCCAATCATCTGTAATGTTATAGTAAGTATTTAATAATCTGTAATATTCATTCCCGCTTTATGGTTTATTTCACCATTAGTTGACTAATTCTGTTTTATAAACATTCTACAAAGTCATAAAGTACGCATACTATTATTAATTCATTGATCAGCTGATTTTATACAAAGGTTAAAGTCGTAAATGGTAATGAGTGGTTTAGTTACAATGTCTGTATGTCGTTTGTTGAGGTTAAGTCTGACAAGCACAAGTTTTGTGCTATCTTCTCTGTTATCAAAGAACGACAAAAATGTTGTAGCATTATTTGTTGGAAACTACCATATAAGTACTGATTTGGAGAGCGAGGTTTAATGCGAAGTTTAAATTACACTTTGGTAAAGATGCGATTCCAACATTTTACTAACCCACTGCGGGGTTTCAGGTTTCAGTACTGCCAATATATATTTTTTATTTATGAAATTGTAATATATATATTATTATTATTATTATTATTATTATTATTATTATTAATTATTATAACTGTGCATTAAGAAAAGTAAAAATAAAAATTAATGATTTGTTTTGATTTATTATGTAATAGAGAGAACAGAAATTACATACCATATGTTTTAAATGTTATGTTATTGTTTTTTTTTAGTCGGCTACCATGTCTATCTTTAATGTACGAAAACAAAGTGTTGTATTCTGTCCTTGTAGTCAACAGCTGTGTAATTACTAACATTAAGCTTTTGAGTTCTGTCCGCATGCACAGCAATTTTCCAAAATCGATTCGAATGTGCATTGCAGTGCCATCTATAGATAAGAATGTGTACTATGTCATGCCTGTAGTGCTCAGTGTGAGCAGCATGGTGAAGAGGGAAGGTACTGTACCGTTCGTTTGAACGACTCAACGACTCCGACTCATCACCACTGGTGACTGTTATTTCGGAACTGTTATTTGGAACATAGTATTTTTTCGGAACCGGAACAGTCGGAACTGTTCCGGGAAAAGAACAACTTCGCCCATCACTAATAAAATTACTATGTTTCGTTGTATTCTGATCATGCGCACTACTTCATGTGCAACATAACGTTTTTCTAAGGCCCGATTGTATAAAACTCCCTGACTAAAGATCAATTTTGATCGAAGATCGAAAAGTGAACCGAGTTCAGACACTTATTCTATTGTATAAAACTTTTCTGCGATCAAATTACCTTGGTTCAAATGCATCTAAGTTCACGTGAAAAGGATTTGGCAACATCGCATAAACAGGTGAAATACGTGATGCGCGGACCATGTTATACAGGTTTGTTCAGTGTAGCCAATCTAGCGACTTTAACTCTGTTTCAACAACAATTTATTTTAACTTTTATATTGCTTAAATAGGGATTTAGTGAACTTTTTAGCACCCCATAGTGACAAAATTTAATTTTTCTTTGTTGATAATGAGAAATCTAGCGACTTTACAACTACTTTTGGCGACTTTCCGTATTACACTCTGTTGGAGACACTGTTTTTTTGTGCAATGTAAATAATGGCGGACAATAAGAAGAAGGTTGACTGTTCTCTGAGTTGTTATCATGTTATGGTGTTTGATACTGCTAAACATAATAAAGCTTTATAAAACGACAAATTTCGTTTAGTAATACAGTTAATTGAACATTTATGAATGTACCTATCATATCCATTAATAATTAATGGTTGTTATAAACATAATATAATTATAGGTTATGTTATTTGATACTGCTGACCACGATAGAGCCTTATAAAATATAAGAATGTTTGTGTATTAAGGCAAGAAATTGAAAGAAATATATATAAATGTACCTAACATATCTATTAATATTAATAATAATGGATATTTTATTTGCACAATCTGTCACTCGTATATTTCAAACAGAAAAGAAATAACTGAACTTGGATCATCTAACTAAATCGGAGAAATTTCTTCAGTCAAAGTTGACTTTAGTTTGAGACAAATTAATCTCAGATTAGACTTTATACAACACAAAATTCCAAGTTCAGCTGAAACAAGGTTCAATTTAACCTCTGATCTAAGATTAAATGGTTTATACAATCGGCCCTAAGACTGTATATTCGCAATATCATGCGAGAATTTCAGTGCTGTATCTTTTGGCGCATACCGTACATTACACTTTATAATACACTATTCAGATTATTAAAATAACTAATAATTACCTGTAAAATTATATCAAATTTGAATATTTTTTGCAACCTTAAAGCATTTACATAATCTTCTTCTTCTTCTTCTTCCTCATAGAATTAGGCCTTTGACCTGTTTCCACATCAAGAGATTGTATCTTTCCATCTTGTAATTGGACGTCCTACTTTCCTTTTGCCTTTAAGGTACGGTCACACGTCGCTACTTTTGCAGCTCTGCAGTACAAAAAACTGCGCAACTCTCGTACTGCGACGTGTGAACAACGGTGCAACCCGAAAAGTAGCGGCTGCCGAACCTGCTGCCCGCTACTTTTCCATGCTGCGCGCAGCTTAAAAGTAGCGACGTGTGAACAGGGTTCTCAGGGTTGCAGCCGCAGCATTTTTGATATCGGTTTTGTTGAAACTTTTGCTGCGATTGCGACCAGTGTTGCCATCCAAATGTGCCAATGATACTTTTATTGTTTGGATATATTTTAATGTTAAATGTGATGAAAATAAATTATTTGTAACAGTTATTAAATACGCAACACAGTCTGAGCATAACTGGTAACGATATAATTCATTTTTTAAATTTTCCGTAGCGTAGTTCCAAACAGGAGGGTTGTCAACATTGATTACGAGAATATATTGTTGGTTATCATTTTAGTATATAGGCGTTTTTAAAAGCTTTATAGTAAAAATAATGTCAATTTCTGAATACCAGATTCGACAGAAAAGCAAATAATAGATAAGGAAGCTTTCTCATGAGTTTCTTAATAATGCGAAAATAACCACAAAATGTATATTGAGAAGTCAACACGGAGATGGAAACCTGCAGCATGACTGCGGCTGCAAAAGTAGCGCCTTGCGTGTGAACAGACTCGCAACCTCCAGTTGCAACTTTTGCAGCACTCGGGTTGCGCAGCACGAAAAGTAGCGTGCAGCGCGCTACTTTTGGCTTACGTGTGAACACGACACGCAACTTTTGCAGCTGTACAAAAGTAGCGCTGCAAAAGTAGCGACGTGTGACCGTACCTTTAGATTGATATTGAAGTGTCAGCTGTGGAAATCTATTATGTGGCATCCTTTCAATATGTTCTAACCAGTTCTTATTTGGTTTATTCTGTCATTTACGTTGTATATATTTAATTGTGTTCTTATGTCTTCATTATGTTTTTTTTTTTTTGTCTAAAAGTGATTTTTTTGTCTAAAAGTGTATAACCCGCTACGGAACGCAAGAACTTCATTTCAGCTGTCTCTATTTTTCTTCTGTCTGATCTATTAAGTGCCCAGTTCTCACAGGCGTACGTTAACATAGGTACTGGCATTAGTTTGTAAAATTTTAGTTGAGTGGCTCTTAATGTTTTATTTTTTAATATTCTTCTTATTGTTCCACACATATTATACAGAGGTGTGAAAATTATTAGAATAATATTAATTTTAAAGGTTTTTTAATAGTTCCTTCACAAATATTAATTGAATTGATGAATACTAGTATATATTACTATACTGATGTAGGATATATTTCCTTCTAACAATGCCGGAAAGCATTGTTGTACATTGGTATTTTTCTTATTTTACAATTGTTATGGGAATTCAGAAATTATTATATTATGTTGGCGGAATTGGAAACATAAAAATTATATGCACAAAACAGATGTATACGTTCATTTGAACCTTCACAACAATGTAAACGCAAAGAACAGTTTGTTTAAAGCATTTCTTAATTAATTTTTGATGTTTCCAATTCCGCCAACATAATATAATAATATCTGAATTCCCATAACAAATGTAAAATAAGAAAATACCAATGTACAACAATGGTTTCCGGCATTGTTAGTAGTAAATATATCCTACATCAGTATAGTAATATTATATACCAATATTCACCAATTCAATGAATATTTGTGAAGGAACTATTAAAAAACCATTAAAATTAAGATCATTCTAAAAATTTTCACACCTCTGTAGAATATATTTATATTTATATTGATATCATTTTTTGGGCCGTAGGATACATTGCATCCCAAATAGTTAAAGTTATTTACTTGTTCTATTATTTTTCCGATAATCACTATTTTGCATCTCAAGTGGTTTGTCCCTTCAAAAGCCATAACTTTTGTTTTTTGTTCCGAAATTCTCATATCATACTCGTTAGCTAATCTAAATATAGCCATTTGTAAATCATCTTCTGTGTTGCTTAATATTACTTGGTTGTCCGCAAACAGTATAGTGTTTAAGGCTTTCTCATTTATTTTAAAATTATTTCAATAGTTTCTGCCATCGTTTAACGACATCGTCAATATATATACTAAATAATGCTGGGGACATTGGGCAGCGTTGTTTGACACCTTCATTTGTTTTAATTATTTTATTACATAGTAAAATATAAAATTAGTTAATTATCTGAAAGTTTTATTTACTGGAATGATTTAAAGACCTACTACATCAAAATATAGTTTGGGATATTTTATATATTCCTTTAAGAATTGTTTTTAATCGTTCATTTTAATGTTAAATTTTCTAATTTTTTATTAAGAAAAATATATTTACTGAAATTATAGGTAAAATATCCTGGACTATGTTGTTGATATAGGTCTTTAGAATATTTCAGCAAAACAATAATGAAAATATTTAATTAATTCTAGGTTTTATTATGTACATGCTTTACGGTTGTAGTTATTTACGCAACAATTTGATAATATTGATGATTATGGCATGAGTGAATGTTTCACGAGTGTCGTAATAAGATCATCCACGAGCTGGATACAACACTTTATAGCATCTTAGCATTATAAATTGTAGGAAATAAATTACGTAATAATTCGATTTCCATAGCTGACAAAGTCTTCATATGTTCGTATCGATTACTTGCGCCTGGCATTGGAATTGAATAACGAGAAATGAATGACCTTGCAGGTATTACAAACTCTAGTTATACCTTAGGTATAAAATTTTATGTTACAAATGTTCCTTTATTTTGTTAATATAGTTTCTCTGAACCACATAACTGTTTTATGTGATATTACAAAAGTGATACAAAATTGTTAAGATTGGAAATAAATCATACGTTACCTTAAGCGTTCCGGTATTACGTCATAGCGAATACGTCATTGCTATTATTAGCACGCGTGCTATAATAAGCCGATTACGCACGATATTTGATGTAGTAAGAACCTGTTTATAATGCTAGGATGTCATGGAAATAGTTATGCTAATTTTATATCATTTTTACAGGTAACACAAGCCTGCAAAAGTAAGGATCATAAAAACTTTTCTAAAAATATCGGCTACTTTTATGGTTTCTTGGGGTGCTGAATCCAAATATGAGTTCAGATTTTCTTTATCAGGTACTATTTTCTTTCAACATGCATTGACATTATAAGCAATGTGAATGCAGCATTATTGAATTTAATATGAAAAAATAATGAAGTGAAACATGTCCTGTGGCAATTATTAGGGTACTTTAAAAAAAAACTATTAGATTGCCATAATTAACAACTAAAATTTAGTCATATTGCTTTACACCGCCTTTTCTTCTTCATGGTGACGTTGCATTTGTTGCTTTTCCTTTTGTGTGAAGTTCAAGAGACGTTCTTTGTGTCCAGTGTTTTTCTTCTCAATGACTACTTCTTGCTCTTCTGTCCCATTTACAGAGGAAATATGGAAACTTAGTATACCCAGCCTGCTGACCAAATAGCATGTACAACTCTCTCAGTTCTCCACAGATCATCCAGTTATGAACTTTATGTTTTATCTTTGTAAGAACCAGTTCAAGATTCTCATAAGTTTCTTTGTGTACCGAATGATAACAGATAACAAAGTATACTTGTTGCCATGTGCAGAAGTACTCATCATTGCCTTCAGACTTATTTTGGAGGAATCGATAAAAGTCTCCATTCATCCACTTCGTATTGAATATTAAAATTTTGTATCAAACCAGGAATATTACTGCAGTATACTAAGGCACTCTCTTATGAAGAGGAAGGTGTAATTCTTCTTCTCTACTCCAATGAGAAAATGTTTCTGGTGTGAGCAAATTTATTGATTTTAATCTGAATTGTAAGACCTCAGCTGTTCCTTTGGGTAACCCTAAATCTGTATTATATCATTGTTTCAAACTGGTAAACTTGGACTTTTACTGTTACATCACATAAAGATTTTAACGCTCATGAACTGGTTAGTACAAAATTTTATGTTAAAACAGTGGGTTATGGATGCAGCAAAATCTATACTATTAATAAATCTGTAGCCAAAATTTTCCTGGTAATTTTCGATTTTCCAAAAATTAATTGGTGTTCTTCTTCTTTTCTTCTTCTTCTTCTTCTTCTTCTTCTTCTTCTTCTTCTCCCTTCAAATTAAAATTCCGTTTCCTTCATTTTCTGAACATGTGTTGGAAAAATTGTTCAGTGCCCATGGAATGGAATACAGCCAAAGTTATTTCCCTATTCAAGAAAGGTAATAGAAATGACACAGGAAACTATAGAGGAATAACCTTATTAGATGCAGGATATAAAATCTATGGAAAAATTCTTAATCGAAGATTACAAGCTATTGCTGATGTAGTAATATCAGAGGAACAATCAGGCTTTAGAAAAGAACGCTCATCTAGTGATAATATATTTGGTGAGGCAGATTATTGAAAAAAGTCGAGAGTTTGGTTTGAAACCCACTTAGCATTCATTGACTATGAAAAAGCTTTCGATAAAGTGAAAAGACCCCTTTTATGGAAAATACTGGAAATAAGAGGTTTTCTAAGCACCTTATTAGTGCCGTTAAGAGTTTATATGTAAATACCAAAATAGTTATTAGCTCAGGTTTTAAAGTGTCAGAAGCAATTTTAACAAATTTAGGTGTTCGACAAGGGTGCAGTTTATCACCCACTCTGTTCAATTTATATATTGACGATCTAGTTTTGAAGTGGAAAGATGGAATAGAGACTGCGATTAAAATAGAATCTAACACACCTTTAAATACTTTACTATACGCTGATGATCAAATTAATTGGTGTTAACATGTATAATTAACCATCCTGAAACCGAAAATCGCTTTTTTGAAATTTTTGTTTGTATCTCTGTCTGTCTTCTGTCTGAATGTTTGTTACCTTTTCACGCGATAATGGCTGAACCGATTTATATGAAAATTGGAGTATAAATTTAGTTCGTTGTAACTTAGATTTTAATGGCATTCAAAATACTGTATTTAAAAGGGGGTTATAAGTGGGCCTGAATTAAATAAATCGAATTATCTCCCTTATTATTGATTTTAATGAAAAAATATTACATAGCAAACGTTACTTTAAAAATAATTTCCGATAAGTTTTATTCTATACAAAATGTTGATAGAACTGATATTTAATGAGATAAATGAGTTTTAAAATTACAATAACAACGCCATCTAAGGCGTTGTACTGAAATAAAAACAAAAGACTTCGCCTATAAGGGGCCTTGGACAACAACAGCCGAAAGCTATTAAACATAGCCTAAGAGAATATTTCTGTGTTTCTATGAAGTAATATCGGAAGCTAATTAATTGTTTAATTATTATTTCACAATTGGAAAGTGTAGTTTCTCTAGATGGACATAATTCTACAATGTTATTACAGTAACTTCTGAAACATATAGCAAGTAATATAAAGTATACACATTAAAACTACGTGATATGTCAATCTTCATTAAATTATGGTTGTATGTAATAACCAGGGAGGGATTTATATGTAAATACATATTTACTTATAAAGCTAATATAATTTATATTTTGCATTATCTTTATGTTTCACAATGTGTAGGGTTGAAAATCCTACTTTTATTTTCCATATTTTTCCATATTTTAGAGTTTAGTACATATTTTCGTTAATTTCCATATATTTTCCATATTTCATATAAAACAGTCCATATTATATTAGGTTTAACAATAAAACAAAACAAAATTCCATTAACTTTTAAAAATACATTTCAACAATAGAGATTTAAACACATGTTCAGTAATCCCTTTAACATCAGAGTTATTTGAAAATTAGCAGTCCTATCAACAATGGGAAAGTAAGTTACAAAACTGTATTAATTTAATTTAAAATTTTTAACAGACTTCAGTTGTGCAGCTCAACAGTTAAATGCCAGTCAGAGTACACATAGGTTCAGTTTTGTAAATCATACTATAAAGACGGTAAATATGCCAAAAGTACGTCATTCAGTCAATTTAAAATCAAAACTAACAAGTTACATTTCAGAATTTAAAGAAGATGGTTTATCAACTGACAATAAAATATTATTTTGTAATTTGTGTCAGTGTGCAGTATCATCTACACAAAAGTTCCTGGTGCAACAACACATTACAACTAGTAAACATCAGGCCAACAAACAACTAAATTCCAAGCAGAGACAATTGTTTTTAACACAACCAACAACATCGAATGTAAGATCTGAGTTTAACATCGACCTGTGCCGTTCTCTCATCTCTGCTGATATTCCTCTCTACAAACTAAAGAATAAGGTCTTCAGGGAATTCCTTGAAAAAGTCAACATACAATCCCGGATGAGTCAACACTTAGGAAGACGTATGCTCCATCCATCTACGATGAGACAATACAGAAGATAAGAGATGAAATTAAAGATAGTTCAATTTGGGTTTCCATTGATGAGACTGACAAAGAAGGTAGACTTGTTGGTAAAGTTATCGGTTTGTTAAGTGAACAATATTCTGAACGAATTCTTTTACATTGTGATGTTCTAGAAAAGTGCAATAACAAAACTATAGTTAAACTGTTCAACGAAGCTATGGGTATCCTGTGGCCAAAGGGTATTATGTACGATAATGTGTTATTCTTTATTAGCGATGCTGCCCCTTATATGGTCAAAGCTGGACAAGCATTATCTGTTGTATATCCAAATTGACTCATTTTACTTGTGTGGCGCATGCATTTCATCGTGTGGCAGAAGTGGTCAGAGACAATTTCCCTAAAGTAGATTTGTTGATTTCATCAGTGAAAAAGTATTTTCAAAGCTCCCAGTAGAGTTAACGTGTTGAAAGAAATGTATCCTGAAATTCCATTGCCACCAAAGCCAATTTTAACTAGATGGGGTACATGGCTAGAAGCAGTTGAATATTATGCCGAACATATAGACTCTATTAACAATGTTCTCCTTGCATTGGACTCTGAAGATGCAGTCTCAATTGATACTGCGAAAACAGTTACCTGTGACATAAGTGTGAAGAATGACTTAGCTCACATTCAGCATACATTTTCATGCATCATAAAAACGCTCAAAAGTCTCCAAAATAGGCACCTTTCACTATCTGAAAGTTTTGAAATTATAAATAGTACTGTGGAACAACTGAATCGTGGTAGAGGTAAAGTTGCAGATGCAGTAAGAGCTAAGGTGGACACTGTACTTTCAAAAAACCCTGGATATGAAGAACTACAAAGGTTGTTGCTGTGATGAGTGGTGAATCAACAGTGAAGATTAACTTGGACTTATCCCCAGCAGACATTGTGAAATTGAATTATGTACCAGTTACTTCTTGTGACGTCGAACGCTCTTTTAGTCAGTATAAATCTATCCTCAGAGACAATAGAAGAAGATTCACTTTTCAGCACTTGAAAGAAATGTTTGTAACCTACTGTTATGGTAACAGACAATAAAAATTGTGTTTTGTTGAAACTACATTGGAAGATAAGGTACGTCCATTATATTTTTGTTTAGTTTGATTAAAATGTACCAATATTTAACGTACATAGTCATTTTTATAATTTTAAGTCCATATTTAATTCCATATTTTGGTAAAAATCCATATTTAATTCCATATTTTGGTAAAAATAACTACATATATATTTACATATTTCATATATTTTTAGTCCATATAAATCCGTTCCCTGGTAATAACATTAAGAAACATGTTAAAGGAATTGTCATTGCAAGAAATGATTGCTTTCTGGACCAAAATGACAGCATTTTAATTATTATTAAATACAATTTAAATTAAGCAACATATTAAACGATTTATCCTTCTATCAAACACGAATGATCCCTGGATCAAACGTCCTATTTGAATTATGTAATTAATTTATATTTATTTCTAACAGGTGCAGCGGAGCGCACGGGTGCTAGTCACTAATATATTAATAACTAGTCGTACCCGTTGTGTTCAAGGCCCCTTATAGACGAAGTCATTTGTTTTTTATTTCAATACACCGCCTTAGATGGCAGTTATTTTAATTTTAAAACTCATTTATCTCATTAAATATCAGTTCTATAAAAATGTTTCAAAGAATAAAACTTATCAGAAATTATTTTTAAAGAAACGTTTCTTATGTAACATTTTTCACAAAAATCAATAATAAGCGAGATATTTCGATTTATTTAATTCAGGCCCCCTTATAGCCCCCTTTTAAATAACGTATTTTGAATGCCATATAGCCTAAAATCTAAGTTACAACGAACTTAATTTATATTCCTATTTTCATCGAAATCCGTTCAGCCATTATCGCGTGAAGAGGTAACAATCATCCAAACAGACAGACAGACAGACATACAAACAAAAATTTAAAAAGAACGATTTTCGGTGTCAAGATGGTTAATTATACATGTTAACACCAATTATTTTTGGAAAATCGAAAATTACCAGAATAATTTTGGCTACAGATTTATTATTAGTGTAGATATAAAATATAGTTTTGTGTAAAAATGGCGAGTGATGTGCCATTTTTATATCATTTCTGACTTCAGCATACAAAAATACATAAAGTAGAATTAAAAGTTTTTAAAAAGATTTTTCATCGCAGGCCTGTGTAATTATTAGCAATTTTAATATACGGAATAGTGTTTTATAAAGTGTCGTGTAAGTGTATTAAGCGTGAAAAGTTTTGTTCATTTAGCTTTTATAGTGCCTGAACTATAGGCGGACTTATGGGAGGGCATTGGTGGTATTGCCCCTCCCCGAAACTTGTCTCAACCCTTGTTTTCTATTAACCTTGGAAAATATTGACTTCAAAATATATTTTTAGCTTTTATTTAGGATTAAGTTTCTGTGCTTAAGTTGACGAATTAATGTCTTCAGATCATGTGTCTGGACTGTAATATTTATTTTAAATTTCTGAATATATAAGAATTGCTATACCTCATTTGAGGAATGAAAGCACTGTAATGTTTCTTTTGTAGCAGCCTGTACTCATGTGTTAGAAGTCTGCAGGTGTTCAGGCCGCCACTTGGAGAAATATGAATAACATACTGCACAACAATGCAGAAAAAGAAAAGTGATCCCGGTATAATGTGTAAACTTAAAGATGAGATTAAATAAAATAATTAGAGTTTACATTTCATATGATGTCCCCAGGAAGATAAACTTCATATAAAAAGTTTCTGTTATCACTGTTACGTAGTTTTATGATGTATTCATGTGTTTCTGTACGAGAGAGAACAAGAGGGAGATTGTTTTAATTTATACCTTATTATAATTTGTAGTAGACCTATAGCTCAAGTCTTATACAACTCGGTCCGAAACATCGCGGATATAGATGTAACACTGTTAGAAACATATCCCCGAAAATACCTTTATTAAATTATCATATTCCGATTATTATGAGATATCGGATTTTCATGTAATTACATATTATATTCGTTTCAACCTAACCGTATATAAATAACAAATCTTTGGGAATCTTGTAATTACCATTAATATATTCAAATTTGATACTACATATTTACCCCACATTACATATCATGGCTTGATATTACATAAATCTACATATTTAGGGGGTTTATTCATTTTTACTTGTCTAAAAGGAAAAAAAAAAAAAACTTCTGTTAGGGAAGTTTACAATTTGAAATACACAGATTTAAAAACCTTTTTACCTACCCAAGAAAATATATATTTCGGCACGAAACATAACGTCCTTAATTACAGGCAAACAACAGTTTGTAAATGCCTATAGTTTGAGGTTTTAGTAGGTACTTGTTTCTTACAGGGAGCAGCTAAAATGCATGTGTCCCACATCTCCTCTTATTTTCTCCTAATCCAGTAAAGCGAAACAGTGCTTGCAGTACTGTTGTGTCATTCATTTCACTCAGTTCTCTAGTTTTAGTACTTACAGTATAAAGTGCAAGTGAGTTTATCTACTGCTTTTAACTAACTAAAATGGCCCCTGTATCTTCAATTCTAACGGCAAAAATAAAATCATGGATTGCGATGGACGAAGGTTTCACTACAGATGGAAAAATTGCAATGTGTCAAGTATGCGGTAAAAATTCGGGTGCTCTATGAAATCACAACTGGAGAGCCTTATCTATCCTATATCTGCCACATACTGATATTAAATATTTTCATGATTTTACATATTTTGGTACATATTCAGCTTATTTTTCTTACATAAATATGTACATATTTCACACCTTGATATTACATAAAAATCCGGTCCCTAATTATCATATACCACTGTCAAGCTATAACAGGGGGAGGAAGTAAATAATGTCCCCTATAACCCCGTTATATGGGGATTCTATGATTTTGCTTTGTCCCACCCCAAGAAAACGGTTTTCTCTCCTCCTATAACAATAATAATAACAATAATAATAATAATAATAATAATAGTACTAATAATAAGAATGATTTATTTTAGCTGGCAGAGTTAAGGCCGTAAGGCAAAAGTGTATATACATATGCATGAACTTACAAAGAATTCAACAATTTGATTTAGATGAGAGTTACATGTATACAAGAGTTATTTACGAATTAAACAACAAAATACTATGAACTATTAATTAAACACTGAAATAAACTGTGTAGCAGAATTAAGCTAAAATACATAGGATGTTAATATATTTCAAATAATATTAGATAATAGAAAGAGATTATTATGAGACAATTTTGAAAATACAGCACTATCAGGATGATGTCTAAAGAAAGAAGTAACAATGTAGTCAGTGATAGTTTAAATCAGTATGATTGAGTGAAATGCTGGTTTTAAAGGTGTTTATTGTCTTGCAGCCCCTAATACTTTGCGACAGGGAATTCCATTGACGCGAGGTGGATACCGTAAAAGATGATGAATAACGAGATGTTCTATGAAGAGGTATACTTAGTGTGCCACAGATAAGTCCTGAGCTATAAAAAATGAATTTCCCTAAATGTTTGCAGGCTAATGGTGTAATTCACCCCTCAATGTGTCATATAATTTGAAAATATATTCCTAATTTTGGTTGTGATAAATAATTTTCCCTAAGGTTTATAACCCCTGTCTTCTAAACGTTTACTCTGTGCGAGCATTTTAAGGGTGGTTTCATATCCTCGGTGTACAATTTGAGAAACTGTGAACAAAGTAATTTAAGTTTCTAGTACCATAAACAAAAAATCTCATCCCTTTCGTGATTTTCAGCTATTAAGGATAACGTTACGTCATGTCTACTTTACATGTTGTTTCAAACTATTGACAAGTGTAATGGTTAGCCCACATAAATATGACACGCAAGTGCAGCTCTTGAAGTGCATAAAACACACGAAGAAGGGCGGTAGTTACACAAAGCTTGATTATAAAGCTTCGTTCACTTTCTACAACACTATATAACTCCCGAGCATTTTTGACCTATTTGTTCTTCTTCTTTTTTTGTTCACGAAAAATCTCCCCATTATTTTGTGCAGAAGCTTTTGTTATGGTTGGTCTGCCTTTAGTACTACAGCAACGGCAGTTTAATGGGCGTCGTTTATCTTTCCAGCCCTGCCTCCGCCTGGCAAAAGATGGGCCCTCACAGCAACTTAGAAAACACAGCTCTCTGATCGCATGCCATTCAACTTCGTAGAGCCATTGAATTTCGAGGGTGCAGACCTTTCATAAAGGGAACATATGCTTGCTGGCAGATACGATGATTACTGGCAGAGAAAATGTTGTTGTAACCAGACAAAGACATATGACTGAGCTGTGACTACTTCCAATCAATACGCGAACATATCCTCCAGCCTTTCTCTTTTCTTGTTTAAAAACAAATAATCTATCCTCACATTTTCTACCGTTAAGAGTAACCCATAAATTAACTCGCAAATGTTATTGTGTCTGTATAGGAACCTTTAGTCTGACTAATTTGATAATAAAACATCCATTCACCATTACTGTACACCAGTCATATCAAATGATGCCCATAGGAGCAAGCGCGCTTTAGAGCCCAGGAGAGCCGGAGCGCTTTACAGCGGAAAGGAAAGAGACAGACGAAAGAGGTAGTATATGCCGCTTGATCGAGCTTCACTCAGGGATTGCCAGCACTGATTCAATAGATAAAGGGAGGAGAACTTATTAAAACTGTATCCATGTTAATTCCTTAGATTTATCTGAGAATTATGAGTGCATTATATTCAAATTCAAATTTCAAATTTATTTACAATTTACATTTGAATTGAATACATATGAATAGATACCCGAAATGAGCATATGCTCGTGCTCGGATACAGTCCAGTAGTCTACATAAATTTTACAGGGTTCAAATAATGCTGATGATATAAATAATAGTAACAACAATAATAATAATAATAATAATAATAATAATAATAATAATAATAATAATAATAATAATAATAATAATAGAATAATCGTGACAGAAATGATACAAAGATTGTAATACAAAATAATTCATTAATAATAATAATAATGATAATAATAATAATAATAATAATAATAATAATAATAGTGATAAAACAAATTTATCTACAATAATAAAATAAATACGAAGACGGATAAAATAAAATATAAAACCACTACCGAGAGTTAACACATCCTAAATAAGCATATAATAACCGGAAAAAATGCCAAACTCGAAAATCAACAGAAAAGTTCGTTGTATCGCAGACGACAGCAACCGCCGTATTGACATTGCGTTGTGCATTAATGGTAGTAGGGGAGACGAAAGTCTACGTAACTGCCGTTCTCTTCGAATCTTCTCGTACAATCATGGGAAGTTAATGCTGTAAAAACAAAATGTCTACGAGTCAAACTGTTCATTATTACGAGGATAAATACAAATAATACTGAAATATATTAATCGAGTTTCAGTTATAGATCTCTCCTTTTGTGCAAGAGGTATCATAGGCTATCAAAATATTTTATGAATGGCGGGGAAAATATAAATTTCAATAATGTTCTAGTGACAAGTACAATCAAGTGTATCTGTGGCGATGCTAAGGAATCATTTATTGCAGATATACACTGTTATTAATTAAGAAAATGTTCTATTTATATTTATTACAATGTTTTATCTTATAGGTTACATGCATCAGATAAATACAATAAAAATTAGTACCATATAATGCTAGTAACACTTAAAAAAATTATAATAACATTTATCAAATATCATACAAACATTTTCACTTTGTTTTTAAACCTAGGAATGTAATAAGAATATATGTTTCAATTTTAATGTTCATTTTTCACAAGTTTGACATTTTTGTTCAAAAGAAATATTTTCTCAACTTTATTTATAGAAAAGTCAAATTTTCAGATATAGGCCTATTTATTTAGTAGCCTTACAAAATATTTTCGTGAATCTAATATACCATAAATACGTATTAGGTCTACTGAAGATAGTGTATTGAAAATTTTGAAAATATTCGCATGGAAATTGTTTGTAAGGAAATGAATTACCAAAGCAACTACTGTTACATCATAAGCAAAAGATACGTGCCTGTGTGTTGTATAGCTTCAGCATATTTCGAGAAAATAATTTAATATTCTGATGGTAGGAAGTTGCTCACCAATATCACCTTAAAAACATAATGCGAAGAGAGTTTTGTTATGTAATATTAGTTACAATTAAAACATATACAACACCTAGATAACTTTGTTTTGTACTGTAATATTGTTTTGATTAGTTTATTGATTACGTTTATAAGGCTAAAGGTACCATCAATACCAATTCCAACTTATCATGTCATACACAAATCTCTTTTCTGGGGGATATCACTTTCTTTATGAATGATGTGTTTCATCCATTTAGTACAGTATAGTTGTACTACTATGGAATTTATGTGAATATTCCTTCTTTACTCTTTATTACGTTATTAACATTTAAAACACAACTGCAATATTAAGAAATTGGTAATAGTATTTTTGTTTTACAGGCAATATAGATAATATGTAGCAGAAAGAAGCCATATAAAAATAACGACATAAAATTTTACGTTCCGTTTGAAGTTTGTGCACCACTGTTTTCTTAATCCAACAGGCTGGTTATTCATATACACAACCCTTCTCTTTCCATACTTAGCGCTTGATGGCCGTTCACTACGTCAAGTTCAGAAAAATGCGCTTGATTTTACATCACCGCTGTACACGCTTCGAAAATTATATGTTATTTCGCTGTAGTACGCCTATATTTTCCATTCTTTCATAATTAAGGAGCTTGGTACCAAAGTTGGAAAACTCGACTTTTGCTTTTTTACAGGAGAGGCGAAAAACTAGATCCGTGGAAATCAATGTTACCGTTATACATACATTTTTTTTAACATTTGCATGGGTCATAGAAACATGTTTTCAGTCACAAAATATGATTAAAATTAATATTCAAGTGGCAATTTAAGTTTAAAATGTGAAGTTGTCCATCTCTGAAACTAAATCATGTAGTTGTCTGTTTTTGAAACCAAATGAAGACATATTTAAAGTTGAAATGTAGATGGTGCGATATCGTAGTTATAAATGCTAAAGCCCCTACAGAAGAGAAAGGCGACCATAAAAGGATAGCTTCTATGAGGAACTGGAACAGACTTTTGATCAGTTATCTAGATATCGCATGAATATTTTATTGGGGAATTTCAAAGCTAAAGTAGGAAGGAGCATATTTTAAACCAACTATTGGAAAAGAGAGCCTACACGTAACTAGTTATGATAATGGAGTTAGGTTAATTAACTTTGGCACACCAAAAAATTTAATTGTCAAAAGTACGACATTTCTTCATCTGGACTTCTCCAGATGGATTGACACACAACCAGATAGATCACATCTTGATAGATAAAAGAAGAAGTACTAGTATAGTAGACATTCCAACCTTCAGGGGGCAGACTGTAAATCTGGCCATTATTTGGTAATTGGAGAACTAAGGGAAAGGTTGTCAGTAGCCAAGCGAGTAGAGCAACAAGTTAATATTAGAAGCTTCAATATTCCGAAATTAAAGGACGAGGAAACTAAAAAGCATAATCAGGTCGAAATTTCAAATAGGTTTACCGCTTTAGCAAATACCGATTAAGTTGAGGAATAGTTAGATGTTAATAGCATGTGGGAAAATATCCGAGATAATATCAAAATTGCAGCTGCACAGAGCATAGGTTATTATGAAACTAATAAAAAGAAACCTTGGTTTGATGAAGAATTTTGCACGGTAGTAGAAAGAAGGAAAAGGCAAATTTGAAATTCTTACAGGTTCCAGTTGAGGCGAATACAGATAATTATTTCAATGAAAGACGGGAACCTAATCAAACGCTTAGGAATAAAAGAGAGATTATTTGAAGGAAAAACTGAATGAGGTAGAAACAAATAGTGAGAATAAAAACGTTGGAGATTTATATAAGGGCATAAAGGAATTTAAGAACTGATATCAGGAAAGGGTAAACGTGATCAAGGATGAGAATGATGACTTGCTTGCAGACTCTCATTCAATCCTGAACTGATATGAAAACTATTTTGGGCAATTATTAAATGTACATAGGCCAAATAGAAATGATCGGGACGAAATTCAAATACAAACTGCCGAGCCATTCATACCCGAACCCAGACTCTCTGAAGTCCAAATTGTGATAGAAAATCTGAAAAATTATAAGTCTCCAGGTATCGATCAAATTCCAGCAGAATTAATACAAAGGGGTGGAAGCACATTATCTAACGAAATTTATTTATATATTTGTCATTTATTTATTTATTTTATTTATTTATTTATTTATTTATATTTATTTACTTATTTATTTATGCATTTATTTATTTATTTATTTATTTATTTATTTATTTATTTATTTATTTAATTATGTGCTAGACAATAACCATTGGCCAATAAAAGTCCAGCACAGTGATACAATTAATACAATAAAATTAACAACTATGGTACAAATTAAATACTTGAGTTAACAACAAAATGAAGAACTTAGATTACAATGATTAATTTACAAGAATTAACACTATAACATTTTATGGAAAGGAGTTGATTCTTACAAAAGTATTACCAATTTGTGTATAAGATTGTGCAAATAATATTAGCAAAGACATTGCCATATTTAATACTCTTATACATTGAATGGATCGAAATCGCCTACATGTAAGTTAGCATTTTCAATACATCTGGAGACCGGCGAGGAAGATTTAGAATTTCTAATATAGAAGAGTTTGTGATGTCTCATGTCCTTCATAGGAATACGAAGGCTGACACTGTTTAAGAAAGATTGACAATTAATGTCACCTTTAAGGACCTTACATAAGAATAAGCAATAGAGATCATGACGTCTGGCATACAGGCTTCGACATTTAAAGTGCTCGCATTTTTTATCATAGTTATACCCAGAGTTATTAGCCGGAAATCTATACGGACATAATAAAATAAATTTTCTTTCAATATTTTCCAGTTTTGTCGAATCAGTACTAGCAATAGAGTTCCAAACTACAGATGCATATTCGAGTTTCGATCTCACTAATGTATAGTGTAGTATTAAAAGAGAGTCAGGTGTTGAAAAAGAATAAGTAATTGACCGAATTATTCTAACATTCTTATTGTATGGTTATAAATATAATCAATGTTGTTGTGAAAATATAATTTATTGTCAATTAATACACTGAGGTCTCTAATACAATCTTTTCTCTTAATTAATACATTTTTAAGATGATAGCTATATTTAATTGTAGAGGTTTTCCTTGAAAATGATATTAATAATAATAATAATAATAATAATAATAATAATAATAATAATAACTTATTCTTTTCCACCCCCGATTCTCTTTTAATGCTATACTATACATTGGTGCGATCGAAACTCGAATATGCATCTGTAGTTTGGAACTCGATTACAACTACGGACTCGGGTAAATTAGAAAATATACAAAGAAAATTTATATCCTTATGTTCATTCAGATTTTGCCCATTAATTCCGGGTACAGTTATGAGAGAAAATGTGAATATTTTAATTGTCAAAATCTATATGCTAGACGCCATGAGCTAGATTATCTGTTCTTTTGTAAAGTAAAAGGTAATATATTTGACACTTTCTTAAACAATATTACCTTACGTATTCCAACAAAAGATATGAGAGCCCACAAACTTTTCTATATTAGAAATTCGAAATTACTTTCACCAGTCTCCAGATGCATTAAAAATGCTAACATGCATAGCTGCGAATTCGATCCCTTCAATGTATGGACTTAGTTTGCTTTGGCAACGATTTATCATTTATGTATTCTTTTAGGCATTATACTCAATTATCATTGTCTCATAGTATTCTTAGTTATCCATTCATCTTCATTTTGTAATTAATTGTAATTATATTTATGTGTAATAATTATTTTTGGTTTATGTTTTTGTTATATTTGTGCTGAACTGTAATTGGCCACTGGCTGTTGTACAGCACATTAAATAAATATAAATAAAAAATTAATAAAATTATTATTATTATTATTATTATTATTATTATAAACTTTTTATTATTAAACGAAATACAGGGACATCATTTCATTTTTATTAACATTTTTATATTAACCTGGCAATACCTCTGGATCAACGCCGTTTGCTACCCCCTTCCACGACTGCAGTTCGATGATACTGGCGTAATATATACAAACAAACCACTTTACTAGGTATAGGACGGAAGAAATGTAGTTCATCCATTTACGCAAACTTGGAAATATCGCGCTTTTGAGTTTGATCATTTTCATTAGGTTTTTGTTTAATCAAAATACAGTACAGTATTAACAATGAGTGTTTTTACTCACGAACGTAGCTGTCCATGCGAACATAGGCTATTCGTTATGCAGTGTATATTATACTGTCTACAGCACATTAGCGTACAATATAGAGAATGAAGTGAAATTGAAAAATAATCATAATATGGATATTTAAACACATTTTCAAAATGTTCGCCGTTTATTCCGATACAGGCTTCAGTTCTAAACTGCATATTATCGCATTATAGACTATTGTACCTAATCCCAATTACCAGTTTCGTCCTTCGTACTAGTAACTCGTGTTGAAATAATTCTGTACCTACTCTATAAAAGAGTACCTTACGTACTGTAAAATTAATCTTCACTTCTGCCCGATCCGAAAAGATAAAATTTACTCAGACATGCTATCTACTGTCCGTCCAAGTGGTTATGTCGCAGGGTTGTAGAAAGGGGGGAAATCACGTGACAGTTAATTACTTAAAGAGGCCCTTTTACTTAAGTTATTTTAAACAGTCGTATAATATTACGTAGACGTCCAATTCCTAACAGAAATTAATGTTCTGAGAAAAGAGCTAAGACAGCCCAGCCACTAGCTGACGAATAAAAGCGGGTGGAGGAAACCAGGATACGACGTAGGCAAATGGACGACAGTACCTGTGCGAAAATGATTCAATATTGAAAGCTCTTTCGTCACTGGAAAACGGGAACATATTTTTGGAACGTACTGTTTACCATGACCGTAAGGCTACTATGACTGAATATGCGGTCTTGGTTCTGTGAGGAGATATCACTTTCTTTATGAATGATGTGTTTCATCCATTTCGTACAGTATAGTTGTATAGGGACATCATTTTATTTTTACTTGCATTTTTATTGTACCTGCATTTCTGAATGTACTTCACTCTCACCCCTTCACTAATGTCCTTGCTCCCGTCAGACACACAAACTTACGGCCGCTGTTGCATTGAAGTCTTCAAGCACTGAAGTAAACACTGCAGTGTATAGTGTGTTTCATAAATATGATTGCGTTTTCTATAGAAGAAAGAACCTATATTAATAATATCGTACTAAAAAATTATATTCAAGAAACGATAAATTCAATTTCAGAGAATATGCTTCAAAATGTTTTTAATAATATGCGTACTGAATTGAAGCCTGCATTGCAATGAACGGCAACCATTTTCAGGAACTTGTTTAAAAATTCAGATTAGCTTTTTTGAATTGAAGTGGCTAGAAGCAAAGGAATGCTAGTGACATTTGTAATAACATGAGTTAAGTGCATCCAGTGTAAGCAAAAGTATCTAAAATTTTAGTGGCAAAGGGATATTTTAATCGCATCACGCATTAAAATTTAAAAAAAAAATCACCGATTTTATGAAAGCTTAAATATTTAAACCCCATTTTCACAAAAGTAACTTAAGTGCACTTACAGCCCTTTACTTATGACCCCCTCAATTTAAATGTACTCTCTAGATTGTATGATAACATCAATAATTAGTATGCTAAATAAAGTAGACATTACATAACGAACATAGCCGCCTGAAAAGTTGAGTTTTTGAAAAAAAATGTTACCGGGTTAATGTTAAAAATGTTGGTAAAAATAAAGTGATGTCCCTCTACTAAGATAGGTGTCCCTGATATGGCCATGGTAAGGTTTGAGAATTTACAAATCGTGATTGTTTTTAGTCTGATAGCGCAGTTGTGTTAAAATTAAATAATTTTAGTTTCAGTCCGTAGCCAGCTGCTCTACCAACTGAGCTACCCGGCCGCCGGGTGGGTGTGAAGTACATTCAAAAACTCAGGTACAATAAAAATTGAAGTAAAAATAAAATGATGTCCGTGTACCTGAGACGAAACTTATTGTAAAATCGAATTCCCCACGGTTCCCATAATGCATTGCGACTCGTGATTTTAAATTGAATGTAATTATTTGTGTGTCGGGCTATTTCTATTTGAGACACCAAGAAGGAATTCGTAACAAAAGCTCAGCTATTCCGGCTCCCCTTCTTCTAGGGAAATAGTTATTATCAAGATGTGCGAAGGTGCGACGTTGTTTTGAGACACTGAAAGAGGAAAATCACAGCACCATCTCGTTCTCCTGAAACGTGTTACATCGCTAATGAGAACAATATTTAAGATATGTCAAAGCGCTCTAAATCGTTCTGGCAGGTGAGACTTCAACGGCGAAGTAGAAAACCGAGTAATAAAATTGGAAGTTCTCGAAATGAAAGAATAACAGCTCCCAGCAGTCACAAGATTTATGAAGCCCATTTGCTTTACCTTACGCATTCTACGTTTTTGCCTGTTAAACGGCGACGCAGTTGATTCTGTTTCTTTTTAATAGAATCATCACATTGTTCTTAACTCTCAAAAAATGTGCACAGAATGGTAGTCCATGGTGGACGACTTGTTATTTTGTGCTCCTTCGT
Source organism: Periplaneta americana (assembly GCA_025594305.2). Taxonomy (NCBI): domain Eukaryota; kingdom Metazoa; phylum Arthropoda; class Insecta; order Blattodea; family Blattidae; genus Periplaneta; species Periplaneta americana. The sequence goes on from JAJSOF020000039.1 coordinate 23,078,981, forward strand.
TAACAGCGTCGCTTTTGCGAACTCTATGTTGTTATGTTAACGTGACTATTACACTTTTACTACGCCATACTACTTTTGACCAATAAAACGGTACGAATATGATTATGTCTCGTGACCAGAATATTGTACGAAATGGAAGTATAAAAATTGGAGATTTATCCTTCGAAGAGGTGGAAAAATTCAAATATCTTGGAGCAACAGTAACAATATAAATGACACACGGGAGGAAATTAAACGCAGAATAAATATGGGAAATGCCTGTTATTATTCGGTTGAGAAGCTTTTGTCATCTAGTGTGCTGTTAAAAAATCTGAAAGTTAGAATTTATAAAACAGTTATATTACCGGTTGTTCTGAATGATTGTGAAACTTGGACTCTCACTTTGACATAGGAACAGAGATTAAGGGTGTTTGAGAATAAGGTTCATATGAAAATATTTGGGGATAAGAGGGATGAAGTTACAGGAGAATGGAGAAAGTTACACAATGCAGAGCTGCACGCATTGAATACGTCACCTGACATAATTAGGAACATAAAATCCAGACGTTTGAGATGGGCAGGACATGTAGCACGTATGGGCGAATCCAGAAATGCATATAGAGTGTTAGTTGGGAGGCCGGAGGGGAAAAGACCTTTAGGCAGACCGAGACGTAGATGGGAAGATAATATTAAAATGGATTTGAGAAAGGTAGAATAAGATGGTAGAGACTGGATTAATCTTGCTCAAGATAGTGACCAATGGCGGTCTTATGTGAGGGCGGCAATGAACCTGCGGGTTCCTTAAAAGTAAGTAAGTAAGTAAGTAAAACGGTACGAAAAGACGTATTTCAACCAATCATGGCTGCTTATCGCACAATTTTATCGCGTCCCTAGCATTTGTTTATTTTTATCGCGTTCCTAGCATTTGTTTAATTTTATCGCGTCCCTAGCATTTGTTTCTTTGTTTGCCAACATTTGAAATAAAAAACAGAAAATTACAAACCACTCCAGTCGATGCACAGCAGTTTCAAATATGACTCGCATTGGCATTGAAGAACAAGAATTAATAAAGATCACTGGTCATACCTATGCATTTCCCTGAAATCATATTTACAAATAAATGAAGAGCACCATTCGGAAATCCTGAATAAGTTGAGGAATACACCATGTAGGCCCACATCAACGTCCAGTGTAACATCAACTGAACCACCAACCACTAAAACATTCAAATTTGAAAATTGTACATTCAATAATTATTCCTTTTAAAATTATTCACGTTTATTTTTTATGGCATCGTCGTTAATTTAAAACTTTTCTAACACTTGTATATATTATTTAGGTAATGTTATAGCTTCTGCTATACGATATTATGTATAGGCACGTATCAGAGATTGTTTAATATTAAGATTTATTAAAAATCATCTGTCAAGTGACGTTGATTACTGGGATCCGGATAATTGAAGTGGAATGTAACTGTTTTAATACAAATGAAACTGAATCAACAAAGCCTTCTTGACTAGTAACACTGCAATCGTGATCTAGATCGAGAAGCCATTGCTAGTAATCGCCTACAGAGTTCAATGAAGATTCCATAGTTGGCACAACTGATAGCAAGATAACAGCTAATCATAACACACTACTGCCATCTAGCAAGCATCTAGCGTAATATTTGTAATGTTGAGATGGTACAATAATGCATTTGAAGACAGTTGTATTTTCGTAAGTCAATTGATATTTTATTGTATTGGAGTACTTCGTTACTTCTAATCGTGTAATATTCAATTAAATCCCAATCGAGTGTTCATTTTCTCTACATAAATCATCTAGTGATGTTATTGTTGACTATTACACTTTTGTACGTCACACTACTTTTGACCAATAAAACGGTAGGAAAGGACGTTTTTCAACCAATCATGGCTGCTTATCGCACAATTTTATCGCTTCCCTAGCATTTGTTTATTTTTATCGCGTCCCTAGCATTTGTTTATTTTTATCACTATTCTTTGTTTGCCAACATTTCAAACTGCATTGGTCTGGACGTCAAAAAACAGAAAATTACAAACCACTCCAGTCGATGCATAGCACTTTCAAATATGACTCACATTGGCATTCAAGAACAAGAATTAATAAAGATCACTGGTCATATATGAAGAGCACCATTCGGAAATCCTGAATAAGTTGAGAGATACACCATGTCCATCAACGAGTTCACTTATTTTACGCACACGTCCAATATAACATCAACTGAACCACCAACCACTAAAACACTCAAATTTGAAAATTGTACTTTCAATATTTGTTTTTTTTTTATTATTCATGTTTATTTTTTATTTCGTCATCGTTAATTAAAACGTTTCTTGTTTATTTCATCATCCCTAATTAAAACTTTTCTAACACTTGTTTATATTATTTAAGTTATGTTTGTTATAGCTTCTGCTATATTATATTGTGGATAGTCACGTATCAGACATTGTTTGATACTAAGATTTATTGAACATCATTTGTCAAGTGACTGTGATTACTGGGATTGAAGTGGAATGCAAATGTTTTAATAAAAATGAAACTGAATCAACAAAGTCTTCTTGACTAGTAACCGTCCACAGAGTTCAATGAAGATTCCACATTTGGCACACCTGATAATATCACATAATCATAACACACTACTACCATCTAGCGTGCATCTAGCGTAATATTTGTAATGTTGAGATGGTACAATAATACATTTGAAGACAGTTGTATTTTCGTAAGTCAATTAATATTTTATTGTATTGGAGTACTTCGTTACTTCTAATCTTAATATATTTTCTTATAATCGTGTAATAGTCAATGAAATCCCACCCCAGTTTTTCATTTTCTCTAGATAAATCGAAACCTCTAATGTGATTACAGTTGATAATCCCACGCGAACATTTCTCAGCCAATGAACGAGCTTTTTGACGCTAGATTGACCAATGAGAATCGAAATACAATGATAAAATTATTACACTTTACTACATCCTTGATACCATAAATACTGTTTGTGACTTTTTTATGTCATCAGTTTGTCGGTTCGTCTGTCAGGATGTTAATTTCTTGAAATACTGCACGAATTCTGTTCTTATGCATTGCCAGAAAGTAAACACATTCGGAATTGGCGTAATGTATTCAGAATATAATAATTTTGACGTAAAATTACGTCATAATCCTCACTTTTAATGTGGGAGCTTAGAAATTGACCATCATATAAAACTGCAATGTCCTTACTTGTTCTTCTTGCAGTCTTCTTATTCTCCGTGTTTTCTATGATTCTCCTTTATTTACATCATTCCCCTTTTCTTCCACTTGTTCTTGTGCTCCCTTGTTCTCCTTTTCTTCAATTTGTTGTCCTTACATTCACATTTTTCTCCTTCCATATACATTGATTCCTTATACATATCTTGTTCTTATATTCTCCTTGTTTTCTACCTTTCCTAGTATTCTTTTTGTTATCCTTGTTTCAATTTTCGAACCAATCACACATACTTCTACGTAAAGTTATGCAACATAATAATATTATGCACCTTTCGACAGGTGATCGCATCCACTCGTAGCTCTACGTAAAGATATGCACTGCTCCATCGATTTAGTCCATTTTTTGAGTCGAAAATGAAACCAAGACGTGGTCTGTTCAATGACGAGGATCCAAGCCCCCTTAAACGTTTAGGTACCGTGTCACGAGTCAGAGTTTTCTGACAAAGTAAATATTATTCAATGTCTTGAAAAGGGAACAAATGTTAAGAATAATGCAGTAAGATAGTAAGATAATATTTAATTTAAAAATTTTTCTTTATTGTTATTGAGCACTAATATTTCAAACATTCAATTGCTTCTCCTGAAAAATGTGTTCCAATTGACATCCATTCATCTTTCAGTTCATTTATTGCTCCGTCGATTTATTATTCCTTTTCAGCGTTTGAGTCTGAAGGACTCAGAAACCAGTACAACGTGGTCTTTATTTATTTATTTATTTGTTCCTTCCTTCATTCATTCCTTCATTCATACCGTTCAGGTTCATTGTCATTCCTTCCTTCGTTATCTCACTCAGTCGTATTTCGTCTTTATTTATTTATTCCTTTATTTATTCATTATTCAATTCCTTCATTCACTCACTCCTTCTCATTCAAAACAATTCCTTCAATTCCTTCGTTCATTCATATATTCCTTCTTTCATTATACTTCACTCACTCATTTACTCCCGTCTTTATTTATTATTTGTTGATTTCATTATTCATTTATTTATTTATTTATTTATTTATTTATTTATTTATTTATTCATTTATTTTATTTATTTATTTATTTACATTCCTTCCTTCATTTCATCACTCATTCATTCATTTCTTTATTTATTTATTTGTTCCTTCCTTCATTCATTCATTCCTTCATTCATTCATTCCTTCATTCACTCACTCACGTTCATTCATACATTCCTTCCTTCATTACCTCACTCACTCACTCCCGTCTTTCTTTATTTATTCCTTTATTTATTCATTCATTCATTATTCCTTCATTCATTCACTCCTTCGTTCATTCATACATTCCTTCCTTCATTACCTCACTCATTCATTCATTCATTCCTGTCTTTATTTATTTATTTATTTCCTTCATTCATTCATTCATTCCTTCATTCATTCATTCCTTCATTCA
>JAJSOF020000039.1:24469278-24525983 GCA_025594305.2 Periplaneta americana
ACACCACCCAATTAAAATATAACCAGAGACAGAAAATAAAGCAAAAGGTTAGATAATTGGGATTGTATTCTTTGGGTATTTAGTGTACAGTGTAATGGAAAAGTCTGCAAAACTACTTAGATAGTTGAATTTATTATATTACTATTACTTTACAATACATTTAACAACACTATTTTTACAACGTCCATAAATATCATTGTTTAACATACACTGCTTATACACACACTTAGTATCACTTTATGTCCACTCATTAGCAAGTTTCTGGCTGCCATCTTGTCTTCTTGAGCATCGTCTGTTCGTCTCGAACGAACGGATAAATAGAGAACTCTGAGTAATCTACCCAACATGTAGTTCTAATATTCACCAGCCACGACGTCGGGCGCTGATCATCTTATTTGAACCCCCTTCCGTCAGATGGTGCTGACTGCAGTTTCGCATCCTATTATATATTCATCCATGGTCTAAGTATGAAAATGTGTCTTTTAGATTTTTTGACTCAAAATGGCATCAATAGCTCTTTAGAAACATGCTACCCCATTCGTTACACCACAAGGAATTCGACGAAACCAATATAATCGACCACACACCTCAAGCTGTATATGGTTTATCTTTCGACATAATAAGTATCTGGTGATAAGCACTCTGCAGATCTATAGTGCTGAATATTTCATATTTACTCACTTCCCTTACAATGTCTTCTAATCGAGATAGGGGATACACATACAAAACAGTGAATCTGTTATTCGTCTGAGAGTAATCAATTACCATTCGTCTTTTCTGATTATCACTGGAAGTGATTCAGAACTGTGCTCGCCATGGAGATCAGCTTTCTTCCATGATTTCCTCTGATAATAATTTTTCAACTTTAAGGGAATGAACAGGTGAAATATTCAAATTATGCATTTTTGATGCTAATGGACTGAAATTTTTACCGCAGAGTGCTGATGTGTATTTAAAACATCGCTATAAATTTCATCAATGTACCTTAATTAGTTTTGAAGAAATTATTTACCAATTAATACTAATTAATATTTAAAAAATGCTGCACGATGAACGCTTAACATTATGAATTTTAAAAAAAAATATAGAACAGTTCCTCTAACAATAATAAAACATCTATCATATGCAGTGGCGTGTGGTGATAAATAATTCTGGTGGTGCACAAATATTTATTATGATTATGATTATCATTATTATTATTATTATTATTATTATTATTATTATTATTATTATTATTATTATTATTATTATTATTATTATAGGTGCTAACTACTACAAAACTATTAACATATGTTACATAGGTATAGATTTACATAATTTTGTTAGTCAAGAAATTGCAGTTAATCAGTTTCCTATGTAGGTCCAGTAATAGCAAAGTAAAGTGTCACACGTTCACAAGTATTCGATACGTGTGTCGTCTCATCAGCCTTAACTGCTAAAAAGTCAGCAGCTTTCTTTATTTCTTTGAAATCTCATCATGGCATAAATCAAAATGGCTTGAAGGTCTTCGTTCTGTATAGTGTTTGATGTGCTCTTAAACACTGTTCCTCTTTCCAAATGTGCGTCTAATTCAGAACTGAAATTGATGAGGCCAAGAAAAATACTAGCGTTTAAAGATGAGTTTCTGTCTTCGTGACCTCTTAAAGCCAACTAAAAGCTTCACAAAACCGCACGCACATATATGTTCTTGGTAACTTTATCATTGTGAAGTTCAACAATCCAATTGAATCCAATTGTGTCTATATGTTTGTTTGACCCAACACTGCTAATTTAACATTATTGTTAATGTGTGCAACTGAAGAATCGTGTTTTTTAATTCTTTCATTCATGTGCTTCAAATCAATCATATCTGCAGAACGATAATCAAAATTATATAGTTACTACGCACAATCCTAAATTCAAACAAAAAAATAAATAAAATTCATAAAACGTACTTATTTTTGTCAATAAATGTTCGCCGTCGAACAATAGGCAAGGAAAACAAAATACAGCGTCTTTTATATTGCAGCCGCATATTGCATTTTCTAAGTCCAAATGTTGAATTTTCTTGTCACTTCTCTATTACTGTTCTTCGTCACTTATAATTTTAATTCATGTGTAGGTCTACCCATCTTCTTTATTTTGATCTTTTCATGTAAAGGTCTTATAGAAAATTACACATTTAAAAGATATTGCACACTATTCATTGTAGCATTTATGATGGAACGAGCTTGAGAACACATCTGAAAGTGCTCCTAAACCCTCCTATGCACATTGTATTGCCTCCCTACCATGCTCCAAAGCCTGCCAGTGAAACAGTACTTCTGCGCATGCTCGAATGGAACAGTGTGCCGCAAGTGTCGAGCGGGAAACGTAAGTCCCAGGCGTCAACAAGAACAGTAAGACAGTCATGCAGTGTTATTTTTACATAGTATTATAATAAAGAATTACGTCGCTCACATAGTCTACTGCAGCTCATTGATATAAATTTTAAAATGTTGTTACTTGAAGAGGTGGTGCACTGCTCCTGTGCTCCTTAAGAGAAATCGCCACTGATCATATGATTTTTAGTTAGCACTTCTTAGTTTCTGAGAAAAAAAATTCAAAACTGGGTGAGTGCCAATTTAAAGAAAAAAATTAATTTCATGCATCTTAATCAATTTATATCTTGGGAAATAATAAATATTTTAAAAATCCATGTGACAGTCTTTTTCCTTTAGGTAATGTGGGCTTGTGGTAAAAATTTCATCACAATTGGTTAAGAAATGCATCATATGGAGCAATTTGAACATGTTAAAATGTAATAAAATTTAAAAGGGAGAAAATCAAGTTTTAAAGTACAACACTATGTTTGAGTACTTACACGTTATGGAAATTGCTTAAAACCCTCCTGCCTGATATGTTGACCCCTCCTGCTGCTTTTTCCTACTTTCAGTGACACTTTTTGACAAATGTAGTTTCTTCCTGCTTGTTTTGAAGTTCTCACTGGTTGAAGTAGCCGCTTGCTGCAGTCGACGCGTCTCTCCTATTGCCAATTTTGTATGCTGCAGGAGATAATTTCACTGTTGACACTAAATCTCTCATGGAAATGTTTGCTGTACAACCCATGTTAAATTCAGTCACAGCAGAAGTAACAGCCATTTCAAGTTTTTTTTTTTATATACAAAAATTTCTTTTGGGCACTTCCGCCATATCACACTATGAACACTTTCATTCACATTTTGAGTTTTTCCTGCAGTGCACTTGCTAAGAAGTTCATCACTAGCTAGTCTACAGTACACTGGCATGATTTTAGCCACAACATCAGGTCGCAACACTGTCTTCATGGTTTTCAAGTCATGCTTCGGAACAGCTTCTTGCTTCGCAATGGCCCGGTTGAAGAAGCACCATGACTTTTCACCACTAGGGCATCTTGAATGCAGGGGCTTGTCATCCGTGGACATTGCATGGTCAAGTGTTGCATAGATGGCTTTCTTCATCTTGTTTACATCGGGGATATTATCAATAATGGCCTTTCTGTAGTAATTTTGCAGCCGAGGTATCATTTCTGCAGTCAGACTTCCCTTTTTTTTGCCTCCGATTGAGGAATCTGTCCCTCTCCATTCCCTAATAATATTCTGTAGACCTTTACCTACTCTCTTAGCAACGTGGTTCACATTCTTCTTTTCTAATGTCAATGCCTTCACCATAAACTTGAAGCTGCTGAAGGTGATGGTGTGTTTTTGCATCCCTGTCAGACAATAAGGTTGTGTACCTCATATTACACAACCTAATGGACCGGGTCCAGACAATTTCTGCAGCTTTCATCTCCATGGCATTTGAAGATCCATCAAAATTTTTCTCACGAACACCAGCATCTTTGTGACTTTGATACCACTGTTTATATTCGTCACTTGCAACATCCATTTTTTTTTTCTGTCTTTTCACAAGTACTGCAATATTTTGACATTATTTCAAAATCTAACACTAGCCCTGTTAAAATATCTATGACTAAACCTAAACCATACTTTGATGTATGTCCACGCTTCATCCATGTGCCATCGTATGACACACCAATATTTATAACATCACTATCACTAATAGAACTGTCCACTTCCATGTGAGCTCGTCTAACTGCAGAGTGAGCATTTCTCAACACATGTTGTCTAACAAGTTTGTTTTCTTCCGTCAGTTTTATCAGGTGAGAGTTGAAGGATGGTGAGCTCAAACCTGCCATACCCATAGCCATACAATGTTGTTCCATAGCAGAGTGTCCTTTTCCCATGGTAACAAAGGCGTTGACCATTCTCCTATTTACATCGAAGGGAGGTCGAGTTGACTCAGTGTTACCTACCTTAGGGCTTGTATACATTTCATTCAACACTGTGTTGCAATTATAACACTTCACTATCACTTTAAATGCAAAGCCTGATGGTTCAGTAAGCTCAGCTTTTGCACTATCCATTCCACATTCACCACATTTTACTCCTTTATACAGTCCACTCCACAAACTTACATGCACGAATGTGTAGTCTTCACTACACTGGGGGGCACTTATATTTGAATTCTTCTGCAAGTTGCCATATTTTATCAACTTTATCTCACTAGCACTTTGTTTATTATTTGGTTCTTTTGACACTTGATCTTCATTATCACCAACTAGGCCTAACACATTTTCTTGTTGCACACATTCCACAATAGTTTTGGCATTCTTCCTCCTTATATTTGCTAAATTTTTAGCCCTATTAGCATATTTTGATCGTTTCTTGCCCTTATTATGAATGTCACTTATTCTATTCATGTTTAGAAAACTAAAACTATGCTTAAAATGCTAAATGTTGAGTTATACACGTGGTCTTGAATGTTATTGTGACGATTCCTTACCTAATGCACTTATACTAACTTATTCACACTAATATATACAACTAATTGAATACAAAATTAGTGCAAAACTTTAATAACATCCTAAATAACACGAAATCAGCAAAACAAGTATGAATATTCACGTACAAACGCACAAACTCGAGAAGAAACGATCCACAAACAATATTTTGCCGTTCACAGTTTCAAAACAAAGTATTTGCAGGGCTGACAGGCAAGCTGATAGTGTATTCAGGAGTGACAACAAACTTAATTTCACTAGATACACACCAGAAAAAAAACTAGCCCGCTTTATTCAAATTACAAAGCTCAACATAAACTTTAGAGCTGACAGCTCGTTTAAAGGGCAACGAAGCACGTGCAAGCAGACATTTAAACGTCATGTGACACGGTTTAAAGGGCTCTCAAATAAAAAATGAGGCCATATTATGAAAGTAGAAGGTTTAAATAAAATTATGAACATAAAAACAAAAATTTGTATTTTTTTCCATTTTTCCACATTTTTCACCTGTTCGTTCCCTTAAACAGATTACTGAAAGAGGATCTTTAGATCCACCAAACGAAATATTGAGACTAGTGTCATGTCCAATAATTATATCAGCACATACGGCTTTTAAAATTGAATTGGTCATTGCTAAAAGGCCCTTTGTCCAAAAATGTTAGTTCTGAATAAATCGAAAAAAAACTGTTTTTAAGAAATACTAATCTTCATAGAGCAATGTGGTACATTTGTGCCTAATACAACCATCAATGAACTCGGATGTTGAAACAATATGAGGAAGAGTGGCATTGTACACAAATTCAGAATAACTCGCAGGGGCGAATGACAACTTCGTACACCGAGGTACCTTTCTACCACGAGATTCTACAGAAAGACCTCCTCTTTTGTAAAACATGGGCCACCAGTTATTGAAATCAAGCACTTCTTTAGTATCCACCATGTGCACTACAAATTTTCCTTGCTGAGTGCAGTTAACAATAAGTTCCACATATTCTATAGGTGTATAGATTCTGTCTCTCTTAGCAGTTGCTCTTTTTATCATACCAAAATCCCTATCACAGGACAGATATGAATGTCCTCGAACAGGAAATCTGTGTCCAATTTTATCAAAGCGTCCTATATTTGCCAATGTGGCTAAATACCTGATCACAGAGTGATTCTTGTTTTGTCCAACACAACAATCAGAGTACAGATGCAACTCTCTCACAGATTCTGGCACATATTCGTTTGTCTATATAGTGTTTTAGAAAACACTTTGGCCTTTGTTTCATCATAAACATAAAATACAGACTTGTGGGTACCTATGAATATTACACATACGAAATACAAACAACCAGATTTGACGCAGGTAAAAAAGGTCTTGAACAGGGATGTTGGGCAGGGGCAAATTTTGCATATAATCGAATGATAGTACTAGGACATCATTTCTTTCTTGACATATGCGCTTAGAATCTTTCATTTTGGAATAGAACTTTGAGGCACGTCTCTTGTGGACAACCATCTCAGCAGCTGCAACTTTCTTAGTAGCATCATTAAGGGATGGACTGCGAATTTTTACCATCAAACTTTCACAAGTGCAGCATGATTCTTTTTGTGGTCTTCCAAAAGATAAGTTTAAGTTCTCATTAAAATATTTTAAATAAAACTTTTACTTTGTTTTTGTGTCAGGAAACTTCACTTTTATTGATCATAGATGATTCTTACATTCAATCATGCATGAAGATAGTGGTATTCTTGAGAAGTGTGATGACTTTCTTTGACAGGAAAGGATGATATATGATTGTGAATTCTGAGACATTCATCAGGAGGGATCACTTTCTTCACATGTTTTCCTCGACCATCTTTAGAAGATTTTTCCTAAAAGTGATAAAGTTTTTAACCTTATCCTTTTTCTCCTATACCTAAAAAGCTTAAGAGGGTCTTTCTACAAACTTCAACTCTTTCCCCTTGTATTGGTATATGAAATTTGAAGGAACTAGTATGTGTTGATTCTTCACTGTTGGTTGGGTGACGACGCTGGATTGGAACTGCATTAATGAGTTCTTGTAAATATATGTCCTGTTCATCTTTCTCTCAATTAAAACACAATAAAGATCAGAGCAGAGTAAACAAACCGCTTCAAACAATAAAGAGAGATGATAGTATAGTTAGTATAACGTTTTGCCACCAGATGGAAGGACTGCTAAATGACAAGTTGACAGCTAGAAGGCCCTCTATCCTGGAGTAAGGGCATTTTAGCATGACACTAAAAATGAACTGCTCAACTGTGCGCGTGTATGAAGGCTTGAGGAAAGTCCTTTTAGCACAGATTGTGTATTTATATGTAAGGATGATGAATCTGTAGTTAACTCATTTTTGCAAAAATACAGAGAAAGGAGCTTTTAGCAATGACCAATTCAATTAGCAATATACATACTAGGTTCAAAAAGTTCCCGGAATTTGCTAGCATCATAGAAACAACGTACCTTAAACACTATTCTACAGCATTTCCTTCAAAATAGTTGCCTTCCGCAACAACACACTTTTGCCAACGCTTGTAGAGTTCCTGGAAGCAGGCCTGGAAGCCATTTTGTGAAACCCGTCTTAGTGCTCTCGTCGCGTTTGCGATAACCTCTTCAGCATTGAATCTCCGTCCTTTCAGATGACTTTTCAGACGGGGAAACAGAAAGTAATCAGGTGGTGAGAGATCAGGAGAGTATGGTGGGTGATCCAAAGCAGTTATGTTGTGCCTGGCAAGAAAATTCTTTACAATAATTGCGCGATGAGCAGGTGCATTGTCATGCATAAGGAACCAGTTGTTTTCTACCCACTTTTCTGGACGTTTCCTTCTCACTGCGTCCCAGAGGCGACGGAGGGTTTCTACGTACAATTCTTTCGTTACAGTACGACCTTCTGGAATGAACTCATGGTGCATGAGACCCTGAGAGTCGAAGAAAACTTCCAACATAACTTTGCTTTAAGTGAGCTTAAATGCGACAGGCTCATGTTAGTAGATTTACTGGCATGAAAAAGAACTCCTGCGGGACAAAATTCCGGCACATCCGGCGATGCTGATATAACCTCTGCAGTTGCGAGCGTCGTTAAATAAAACATAACATTTAAAATAACTTTGCCTTTGGAAGTGTGCCTAGGAAATTTTTGCTTCCGAGGAGATGTTTTCGATTTCCACTCAGATGACTGTCGTTTAGGGACTGGGTCGTACAAGTAGCACCAGTTTCATTTTGTTTAAGAAATCACCATCTTCATCAGCCATACTGATCATGTCCCCAGCAAAACACAGAACTTGATGTTTGTACTTTGCTCTGTGGACATAATTACAAAATGCGACGAACAAACGAAACACTATGATAAACAATTGCCTACAACTTAAAACCAATAATTGCCATTATCAACAAACTTTAAGGAAATGACATCATGAATGTTACCAACAAAACAAATGTATAATATCCCTTGTTATATATTAATACGAAAAATGGTAGTAAAATTCCGGGAACTTTTTGAACCTAGTAGTAGTACAGTTATATGTATGATCCTTTAATAATTGTAGTGTTACTACAGGGACATCATTTTATTTTTGCTTCAATTTTTATTGTACCTGAGTTTTTGAATGTACTTCACTCCCACCTCCCTCTACTAGTAAACTTACAGCCATTCTTCACATAGAACCAAGGCTGCATATGCAGTCAAAGTCGCCTTACGGTCATAGTAAACAGTATTGAGTTAGTGAGTATAGTATGTTCCAGAAATATGTTCGCGTTTTCCAGTGACGAAAGGGCTTTCAATATGTATTTTTGCACAGGTACTGTCGTCCGTTTGCCTACGTCACATTCCGGTTTCCCCATGCGCTTCTGCTAGCCCCTTTGTAAAGGCTAGTGGCTGGGCTGTCTTAGCTCTTTTCTGAAAACATGAATTTCTGTTAGGAATTGGACTTCTACGTAATATTATACAACTGTTTAAAATAACTTAAATAAAAGGGCCTCGCTAAGTAATTAACTGTCACGTGATTTCTCCCCTTTCTACGACTCTGCGACAAAACCACTTGGACGGACAGTAGATAGCATGTCTTGAGTAATTTATCTTTTTGGATCGGAGTCCACACCTGTGGAGTAATGGCTAGCCGTCTGGCCGCGAACCAGATGATTATTGGAATTGCACATTAATAGTTAAGTGATAGCAGATAAGATTAAATAGCATTTGCCTGAGAATTGACTGAATCTGAATTCGTAAAATGCGAGAAATGCTGTTCAGCTTTGAGTTTTCCAAAAAAAGGTGCAATTAGGCAACCAGCAGGCCAAACTGCAGGATTGTTTATCATATCAAAATCCCTTTCATCCACAGCTACCTGGAAGGAAGAATAGGTTTGAAATTTGGTTTTGAGTTTGGTTAACAAGAGAGACCTAAGTACTAATTGATTTTTAAGAGAGTCTACTATATTGTTAGAGAATTTAAAGAATTACATTTCAAAGGTCCTTCAATAACTGTCTATTCAAAGTACAAAATATTACATTAGGTTACATGAACGTATCTTTGACTAGCGCTTTCGCCATTATAATAGCATCTTCAGGTCAGACTTGCGTGATATTAAGCTTTTCATGTAAAGACGTAGATGGACAAGTAACATCGAAATATATTAAGGTACATGACGTGAGAATATGAAAAAATTACAATGATAAGAAAGAACAAGTAAAATTTGACTTATAACAGTCGAATATATGTAACAGTTAAATCTTCATGAGGTCTCAAAATTAATACATAAAAGTATTTGGAGTTGAAGCCTGCAGAAACATGTATGCAGCTTATAAATCAAAATTTGTCTAAAAATTAAAGTCTGCAAAACATATGCAGCTTAAAATTGAGACACAGACAGTAAAAAATAACAAATTAAAATATTGTGTTGCATCAGTCATCACGACGTGGTAGCACATTGTAAAATCTGCAAAAATCAATAATAAGTTTTAGTGAAGGGACCTGTACGGAAACAGGAAGAGAATTGAAGTAACGAAAAACCACTTACAAGATCTTTGGTGTTGGAGTAGTAAAAAGAAGTAATGTTGCCTGGTCGGTAGCGTGGTGGTGACTGGTGCAATGACACAGTATAAGAAAACACGTCATGAAGTAAGTGGAGGGGGGTACATGCCGTAGTGAGAAGAATTTCCATTGGCTAATTTAAGCGGTTACCGGAACTGGGTAAATTGTTCATTAATTAATGAAACAGTATTATTAAGCGATTTAGCTATGTGAAATTCCTTGCAACTAAATTAAAGATTCTGTTACTGATGGGTTTTAAAATCTATAAAGCGTCGGACATTTTTTGAAGTTCATGGTTGTTCTCAATCAAAATACTTTTATGTATTAATTTTGAGACCTCATGAAGATTTAACTGTTATATATTCGACTATTATAAGTCAAATTTTACTTGTTTTTTTTTTCTTATCATTGTAATTTTTTCATATTCTCACGTCATGTACCTTAATATATTTCGATGTTACTTGTCCATCTACGTCTTTACATGAAAAGCTTAATATCACGCAAGTTTGACCTGAAGATGCTATTTTAATAGCGAAAGCGCTAGTCAAAGTTACGTTCATGTAACCTAATGTAATATTTTGTACTTCGAATAGACAGTTATTGAAGGACCTTTGAAATTTATTTCTTTAAATTTGTTAACTTGTCGGACCAACATGCCTTTCAAAAAATTTTATATTGTTAGAGCTAACTTTGGAACTGAATATCGAAACAAAGAGAGATTTAGTTCTTATTCGCTCAGGAGCCATTTCAATGTTGCTAGTAGAAGAGGTTCCAATTTTGGGTTCTCTTTTTTTAAAGTTCTTTCGAGAAATTAATTGAAAGCCTTCGTTGTCAGTGTGAACATTAGTAGAATGAATGAAGAATAGCCTGGTACTGTCCCATGTAGGGCAAAGGTCTCCTAAGAAAGGGGTGGCTCGATGTAACTTACTTGGTGAGCCATTCCAAGTAAGACTTGTGGCACTCTGATATATATCACTGACACTAACTTTCCTCTTACGAGCTATTTACACTTTATATTGTACAATGTTCACTTCACTTAAGTGTTATTCTAGTTCCTCTCACTTTTTCCTGTCTCTTGCTATTCTTGACCACTGTTTTCCAGCCCTCGCTGCGAGTATGTCTGCCCATCTGTGCCTTGGTCATTCTTGTTTTCTCTTCCCGTGTATGGGTCCCACATTGTTGCTGCGTACGTCCATCTTTCTGGATTTAGCCTTGCCACGTGTCCTCCCCACTTCCATTTTAGCTTTGTTGCCCTTTCTCAGACATCCGCGTCACTGGAGAGGTTGCGTAGTTCTTTGTTTGAGATCCTGTCTTGGAGTGAGATACCCAGTATCTTTTCTGCATTTCCTTTTGACATACTTGGATGGATTGTTTGAGTTTATCTACTAACGACCACTTCTGGCATCTGTATAAGAGTATTGGGAATATGCATGACTCGAGGACTTCGAATCTAAGTTTTCTGTTAATGGATTTTTCGAGTAATATGGACTTCAGGCTCCAGAATGCTTTCCAGGCTGCAGATGTTCTCCTGTTGATTTCTTTCTTTGTATTCTGTCGGAATGTGACTAGTTGTCCCAGGTATACATATTCTGTTGTGTATTCTATTTCTGTTGTGTCTACTCTAATGGGTATCTCTGGTGCGTTCGTCATCACTTTGGTTTTATCTTTATTCATCGTGAGTCCTGTTTTTTGCTTTTTGTGTGCAATTCTTGTAACATTTCTAGCAGTTCTCTTGTTGACTTGGCGAACAGTATTATGTCATCTGCAAATCGTAAGTTTGTTACTCTTTTCCCATTTATATTTATTCCACTTTTCTTCTTCCAGTTTATTTTCCTGAAGACGTCTTCAAGCACACAGGTGAATAGTTTAGGAGAGATTGGTCCCCTTGTTTTCCTCCTCTCTCGATTTGGAATGGGATGCCTTCTTGATCTGTCTTGATTTTTGCGTAGCTATGTCTGTATAAGTTCGCGAGGATGTTAGTGTATTTTGTGTTTACTCCCTAGTTGGTCAATGCTTGAATTACGTTCTCGTGTTCCACTGAGTCAAAAGCTTTATTGTAATCACGAATGCGGGATATAGGCTGATGTTGAACTCGTCTGCCTTTTCCAGGATTTGGTTGGCTGTCTGCAGGTGGTCTGTTGTGCTGTATCCTGCTCTGAACCCCACTTATTCTGGGGGCTGGTTGGCATCTAAAGGATTGATGTCAGTCGTTTAGTTATAATCTTGGAGAAAAGCTTATGTACATGTTTGAGGATAGGCTAATTGCCTGTAGTTGTTTAGTTCGTAGCATTGGCCTCATTCATTTCCTGATTCGTATTATGTTTCATTGTGTCTATAGGAGTCATACATACTGGTTTACCAGTTGCTGAAACTGCAGAATGTAAAGTATTTGAATTGTCAGCAGCTAAGTTTTCCGACACAATCTTGCTTGCTTGGGGTCATTAGCTTGTACAGATTGTTGACCATCAGAAAAATATTTTGAAAAGATTTAGGGAAGCAGCAGCCCTTTGATAACAATTCTGCCATTTATTGTTGTATGGCAAAATTTTCATTTTTCAGTTCATTAAACTCTTTTTGTAAATTCTTGACATAGAACAAAATGTCATTAACTATGTCCATTAAAGAAACACTATTTAGCCTGACTGTTTCAATCTGAACTGCAAGAGCATCTTTAGATAAAGGAGTTAAATTACTATACACAAGCTCACGTGTAGGTGAGATCACCTTCTCTCCTGGAGTAATAGGACCAGTGTGTTGTCCCCCTGGGTTGATTTCAGAGCACTTACACACTTCTGACACAGGTTGAACTACCACTTTGCATGAAGATGTAATACTCAGCTTCTCCAATATCCAGGCAGTCTAGATGATAACGAAGACAGCAAGGTCCATTTCATAAATTTTTGCCTTTCAAAGAAATGCAAGCTGCACAAAAGACAGACGTCTTTACTAGGTGCCATATCCACTTATACTTCGTTACAACTGCTGCATGCTGTAAGTTCTGGGAGCTACATGCACACATAACCGAATAGCATGATGGCTCACGACTGAATAGTACTTATGCTGACCTCAGGACCAAATCTCGATACAAACAGATATTTGGTTTTCACTCATTCGGGGGCCATCTCAATACCTGTGACATTGCGCGTCCCAACCCTAGGTTCGCGTTTCCGCCTTTTGTAAGTAACAACTTGAAATCCATCAGGTAAGGATTCAACGTTCTCAGTAATAGCCAGACTCGAAATTGTACTTACAGCAGAAACGTGATCCACAGCTTTCCTCACAGCAGGAAATTCGACTACAGCAGAACTGGCAGGATCAGCAGAAATCTCTTCTGTGCTTGCTGAACTGCTGTGCTATACAGTTTCATAGAAAGTCTTTCACTGTAACCACCAGACTTAGACGAGGTTGAATTACTAGTAATAATTTCCGACACTTGAAGTTTGAGTGCAACATTTTCTGATTTTAAATGCGCCACTTCACTTTCCAAGTTCATAACATGTTCAAGAACAGAATTCAAGGTTTCTAAAATGGACACACTATTAAGCCTGACAGTCTCGATCTGCACAGATAGTGAATTCACTGTTTGAAGTTCAGGTAGATTCAGTTCCCTAGTCGGAGAAATGATCTTCTTCTTCACAGCCCCAGTACTAGCTTTCACTGAAGAAATATCTTCATGCTCTGACTTGGGGGTACAATCTCCAACACCACCATGGATAGAACGAACAGGTGTATTATCCCCTTGAAGACTCTTCATTGCGTTAGTGCAGGTGTGGCAGAGATATGTAGAACAGCCAGTCTTCATAAATATATCGTACTCAGGCCCATCTAATTTCAGGCACCGTAGATGGTACCTTAGACTACAACTACCAGAACACCTGAGAAATTTCTGCCTTCCATAGAAGACCCGCATTGCATGTAGGACAAAAATCCCCACTCGGCGCCATGCACTGGTCACTATAGTATAGCTATCACAATATGTGGAGTTACGCACAAACACATCTGCTCAGTACGACAGCTAATGATGATGATGATGATGATGATAACAATAATAATTATAATAGTAATAGTAATAATAGTATTCATTCATTCATTCATTCATTCATTTATTATATTCCATAGATCTTACATGAGCAATGAAGCTTTAAGATGTGGAACAAGTAAAAATTTTACAATATTACAATTACAATTTTTACAAATTTTTACAATATTTTACAATTTTTACAGTTTTACAATTTAGTAATTTTCTACAATGTTGAGGTGAGTTCCGAGGATTCGCCAAAAGATTACCCGGCATTTGCCTTTTGGTTGGGGAAATGACAATAATAACAATAACAATAATACTTACTTACTGGCTTTTAAGGAACCCGGAGGTTCATTGCCACCCTCACATAAGCCCGCCATTGGTCCCTATCCTGAGCAAGATTAATCCAGTCTCTACCATCATATTCTACCTACCTCAAATCCATTTTAATATTATCTTCCCAACTACGTCTCAGCCTCCCCAAAGGTCTTTTGCCCTCCGGCCTCCCAACTAATACTCTATGAACAATAACAATAATAATAATAACAATAATAATAATGACAATAATAATAATGATAATGATAATAATTGTATTAAACACAATATGTAATATAAGTTTTACTTTTTAACTTCGCTCTAGAATATGCCATTAGGAAAGTTCAGGATAACAGGCAGGGTTTGGAATTGAACAGGTTACATCAGCTTCTTGTCTATGCAGATGACGTGAATATGTTAGGAGAAAATACACAAACGGTTGGAGATTTATCCTTCGAAGAGGTGGAAAAATTCAAATATCTTGGAGCAACAGTAACAAATATAAATGACACTTGGGAGGAAATTAAATGCAGAATAAATATGGGACATGCGTGTTATTTTTCGGTTGGGAAGCTCTTATCATCCAGTCTGCTGTCCCAAAATCTGAAAGTTAGAATTTATAAAACAGTTATATTACCAGTTCTTCTGTATGGTTGTGAAACTTGGACTCTCACTCTGAGAGAGGAACATAGGTTAAGGGTGTTTGAGAATAAGGTGCTTAGGAAAATATTTGGGGCTAAGTGGGATGAAGTTACAGGAGAATGGAGAAAGTTACACAACACAGAACTGCACGCATTGTATTCTTCACCTGACATAATTAGGAACTTAAAATCCAGACGTTTGAGATGGGCAGGGCATGTAGCACGTATGGGCGAATCCAGAAATGCATATAGAGTGTTGGTTGGGAGACCGGAGGGAAAAAGACCTTTAGGGAGGCCGAGACGTAGATGGGAGGATAATATTAAAATGGATTTGAGGGAGGTGGAGTATGATGATAGAGACTGGATTAATCTTGCACAGGATAGGGACCGATGGCGGGCTTATGTGAGGGCGGCAATGAACCTTCGGGTTCCTTAAAAGCCATTTGTAAGTAAGTAAGTATGTAATATAAGTTACATTTAGTACAGTTATTACTTTCACCAGTCTTTTTTAATGTATTCATTGGTTGTGTTCTGTTTCCACACTTCACTAAATGATACTTGGGGCAAGGTTTGTTTACAAATGCAGTCCTCCTTGGGATCATGGTATGATCCGTTCTGGCATATCTTTCTGTGGAATCCGTGGGCGGCGAATCATGTGTACAGGTGGCGGAGTCGGAAGTTCGGTCCTTTCCAGGCTTCTGTTTACATTATTTCCTTTGGTATCTTCCTGGCTTTGCTCAATCTCTCCTCGATGACAGTTTTGTACACCTGTGTCTCTGGTAGATTGAAGCAGTGTTTAATGTCTTCTTATGAAGAAGGATTCCTGTGCTATTAAGTATGCATAGCTATTTATTATGGACTCTGAAATTGACAGTGCTCTTTTTAGGAACCTGGCTTTGACGCTCTCTAGCTTCTTGAGGTTGCTCGCTGTCAGATGTATCCAAATTAGCTGGATTCCACATGTGGCAGCTGGCATAACTTTGAGTTTGAACAGCGCTATCGCTGTTGGCAGGGATAGATTCGGTAGCTTAGGGATGTCATAAATGGCTTTTGTTGCAGCTGTTGTTCTCTCTTGAATCTGCATAGAGAAAGTGGTTCCTGTTGTTTGTAACTTTATTCCCAGGTATTTGAAGCTGGTTACGAATTCCAAGGTTGTTCCGCCGCATGAGAAGTGGTCGCTCTTTGATAATCTTCCTCCTCTCCTGAATTTCATTGCTTTCGTTTATGCGCAGTTTATTTCTATTGAGTTTTTTAATACCTATTCCCTGATGCTTTCCTTGGCTGTTTGTAGGTCTTCTGGGCTCCTGGAGAGGATGGCCATATCGTCTGCGTACATAGGCAGTTTTACGTTTCTTGTGTCTATGCTCTAGCCGATGTCTGCTGTCATTACATTGAAGAGTACCAAACTCATCGGGTCTACTTGTTGGACCCTCTTATTTGGGTGATAATCTTTGACATCAATATGCCATCGTGTATTGCCACATAGTTCGCGTTTAGAATCGACTTGATCGTTTCTAGTTCGTGACTTGATCTGCCTAGTGTATTTTCTTGCTTGTGGTTGAGAATTTTTCTGTTGATGCTATCAAATGCTTTAGTGTAATCTATGAATTAATAAATGAGTTCTATTCAGTCAATACTTAACAGTGAAAACCACATTAAAATTTATGTTATAACAAGAGACAACATTTATATATATTTGACGACAAACGTTTTCGCCAATTTAGATTGGCATCTTCAGGTCGAGTAGAACATGTTATCACAAGTGAACACTTGGTCTTAAAAGTTAAAACAGATGATAAAACTTAGTAATGTAGCCACCAAGATTGTGTGCAAACACTATGTTGAAAGAAGCGTGTATGGCGAAGGAGAATGACAAGACCTCTTCCAGTATTGCAGGTACAGTTTTCGAAACAGGATTAACGATGCTACAAATAGGACGGTCGTGTTGCCGAGTATGGATGGAAGAATAAAGCCAAGGAGTTGGAAAAGTTGGCTTGAATCCATGAGAGCGGCGGCACATGAAGATCACATACATTGGAGTAGTGGGTTGCGCTAGGGTCGTTATTATTTCTTTTATGATTTCTTGGACAGCATGCAGTGTTGATCTGTCCTGAGTGAAGCCATATTGGTTCACTGGAATGGCAGCATGTAGTCTTTGTTCAGTCCACCCTAACAGGAGCCTGGAGAAGAGTTCAAACATAACGTTCTCCAGGGTGATTCCCCTGTAGGAATTTGGTCGTCCTTCTTGCCTTTGCCTTTGTAGAGCACAGTTATAAGTATCTTTCTCCATTGTTGTGGTATTGTGTTTTTCTTGAGGCATTTGTTGAATAGGCATGCTAAAGGTCCTGCCAGGTCTTGGATTGTGTCCTTCAGGTTTCTGCATATATCCCATCTGGGCCGGCTGCCTTGTTATTCTTTCCATTCCTTATTAAATTAACAACTTCTTCAGTTGGAATTGGGTCCATGACTTGTGTGTTTGCTGCGTGTGGTCTGAAGCCATTTGACATTTTGTCCTTCTCTCTGAGGAGTCTGCTGAAGTGTAGTTCCCACTGCTCCATGTTTACAAGGAGACTTGTCTTCTGGCACTTCGATGCTTTTAGAATTCTGAAAGGTTTCATTTCTGTTTCGGGAATTAATTTCTGTTCTGTGAGGAGGTCGTATGTTGTTTTCTTTTCTTTCAGTAGACGTTTGTACTTCGGCCATTCTCCAGCGTATTCCGCTAGCGCGTCACTTCATTATTCCCTGGCAGAATGGAGGAGCTGTAGTATCCTTTGTCGTAACATTCTTCGTCGAACCACGGTTTGCAGTGCGTTTGAGTCTGGTTACTTTTGTGGCAGTGCGCATGATGTCATTCAGAGCTTCTGTGGCCTCATCTAAGTCCCCCTGTCTCGATATGTTTATTATTGTTGGTAGTTCTGCTTTGCTTTCTTGCCATCTTTCTTCATCTATGTGTCTTGAAGCTTTTTGTTTGAGATTTTTACCTGCTCATTCCTGTTTTCCTTTGTTTAAGTGGACTGTAGTTACCACTGGCAGGTGTTACTTTTTCTACTTTTACCTGGGCGTGGCCTTGACTGTTCGTAAAGAGCAAGTGGATTGTGCTCCTTCCACTTGGTGGCATATAGTTGTATTTAATAATAATAATTTATTTATTTTTATTGATGCTGGACAACAGCCATTGGCCAATAAAAGTCCACCACAGTGATACAATTAATAATACATTAAAATGAACAACTATGGTACAAATTAAATACTTGAGTCAACAACAAAATAAAGAACATAGATTACAATAATCAATTTACAAGAATTAAAACTATAAATTATTAAGGAAAGGAGTTGATTCGTACTACCAATTTGTGTACAATGATTATGCAAATAATATTAGCAAAGACATTGCCATATTCTGATACTTCTATACATTGAATGGATCGAAATCGCCTACATGTAAGTTAGCATTTTTAATACATCTGGAGACCGGCAAGGAAGATTTAGAATTTGTAATATAGAAGAGTTTGTGATGTCTCATGTCCTTCATAGGAATACGAAGGCTGACACTGTTTAAGAAAGATTGACAATTAATGTCACCTTTAAGGACCTTACATAAGAATAAGTAATTGAGATCATGACGTCTGGCATACAGGCTTTGACATTTAAAGTGGCAACTCCACATTGAACTGATTCTCTGTCCCTTACCTTACTATTATTATTATTATTATTATTATTATTATTATTATTATTATTATTATTATTATTATTATTGTGCTTTCCTGTTCTGTGACTTGGTCCTGGTTCGTCTGGGTTGTCAAATTCTGGCTCTTAGCTGACCTCTTCTTTCCTTTTCTTTGGTTTCTCTTCTTTTCCTGGCCTTCTCCAATAGGTTCTTCCTGCGGATTTTCAATCACGTCCTGATGATCCTGGTAATTTAGAGGATGAGGACATAGAAGATCTTTGGTTTCGTCACAGCAATATTGTCCGATATTTTCATACAAATATTACTTCTGTAACTCTTGAAATTTTTTACAGTTTCCATGCTGACATTGAGGATTTTATGAAAATCTGGTGTGCAGTTTTGATTCTGTGACTTCAAAAAATTGAATCCTGAACATCATCTTAAATGCCCTTTTATACTGAATAGCAGTTGGGTTTACTCCATTTCCACCTTGTTTCCTCACTGCTCCGAAAAAGTTTCCTAAACAATCTTGGTTTAATCTTCTTGTCAGAATATATTGGAATCCTTCAGATTTTAGTTCGTCCCACAACAAAAGTGAACATCTTCTTAAATGCCCTTTTATACTGAATAGCAGTTGGGTTTACTGCATTTCCACCTTGTTTCCTCACTGCTCCGAAAAAGTTGTATAAACAATCTTGGTTTAATCTTCTTGTCAGAATATATTGGAATTTTTCAGATTTTAGTTTGTCCCACAACAAAAGTGAATATAATCCAATAATAGTTTATATTTTCAGTCAAAACACTTATCAGTATGTGAAGTCAGAAAATAATTCTGTTACATCATATTATAATTTAAAGATCACAAATATTTTCGACTTATACAAAAAGTCATCTTCAGGTGAGTCCTTAAGCAAACAATTTTGAAATTAGGTGAGGGACAAATCAGGTACATTTTGATCTAGTAGTTGAATGCACATGCAGGCATTTTATAAATATATAGTTGTCATGACTCTGAGGTTAAATGGTTCACATACAAAATAAAACACTTATTTACATAGATAACTGAAATCTCTCACTTTTGCGTGTATATGAAACTGTTGGCATCTATGGCCTGATGTTAAAAACTTGTGCAGTCAAGTAATGAACTTACACTATATGTCAAGAGGTTAAAATTAAAATATAAATGTTATAAAAAATGATGAGTGCTGCAGTATTAATTAATGTCTTTTAGGGTGGAGGGAGTTCGCAGTCTGTTTCACTGCGGTGAAAGGCATATTTGTCTGAAAAGATTAAATTAAACAGATATTTAAAATTTTGAAAAAGAGTGTAAAGGCCTATATAGGCACTTTGAATTATTATACTTACAAACTGTACAGTTGATAGAGTCCAGACAGTGAAGGCCTGTTTCACCCGGCGTTACATTGCAGACTGGGCGGTGATGCACGGGAGCGAAGCCAGGAGGAGATACCAGACATAACTGGTCGATAACCTATTATTTTATTATATGGTATAGGGGGTTACGCAGGTTTGGTATTTGTTCGTTGAGTAATTGATTGTTGGGGGTGTGATTTTTGACGATGAAGAATTCCTCGGCAGTATTAATGAGATGTGGATCATTTATTACTTTTAGTATTTTTAGAATTTTTTTTCATATTATTAATTTCGTGGCCAGAATCGATAAGGTGGGTGGCGAATTTTGATTTGTTCCTGTTGTTGAACAAGTCTGATTTATGTTCTTTGAATCTTATTTGAAAATTTCGTTTAGTCTGTCCTATGTATTTCTTATTGCAATTTGTGCAATCCAGTTGGTAAATGCCGCTTTGTGAGAATTTATTCTTTTTGCACAATCTATTGGGAATAATACTGTTTAGTTTATTGTTGGTTCTGTAGGTAATGTATTTTCTTTTTTGAAAAAGGAAGATAAATGATTGTTAACTTTTCCGATGTATGTCATGGGGTGTCGTGTTGTATCTTTTTTTGGGGTTGTGGGTTGCAGAGTGGTAAAGGTTTTATTTCCTAGCTTTCTGATTCTATTCCGAATGTAATTTTGTATTGTATTTTCATTGAAGCCGTTGTCTATGGCGAGTTGTATTATGTATTTACGTCCTTTTGTATAGGCTGTCTGACTTAATGGTGTATTTATTAGACGGTCGATTAGAAATCTGAATTTGCATAACTTATGTGAATGTGGGTGGTTAGATGTCTTATGTATAGTGTAATCAATTGACATAGGTTTTCGGCAAATGTTATAGATGAGTTTTGATTTATTTACTTTAATGGTTAGGTCAAGGAAATTAATTGTTCTTTGGAATTCTTCTTCGAATGTAAATTTTAGGTTATGGTGTAATTTATTAAATGAGTCGACTATAGATTCAGAAGACGTGTTATCACTATGTATGATAAAGGTGTCATCCACTTATCTTCTTAAATGCCCCTTTATGCTGAATAGCGGTTGGTTTACTGCATTTCCACCTTGTTTCCTCACTGCTCCGAAAAAGTTTTCTAAACAATCTTGGTTTAATCTTCTTGTCAGAATATATTGGAATCCTTCAGATTTTATTTTGTCCCACAACGAAAGTGAACATCTTCTTAAATGCCCTTTTATACTGAATATCAGTTGGGTTTACTGCATTTACACCTTGTTTCCTCACTGCTCCGAAAAAGTTTTCTAAACAATCTTGGTTTAATCTTCTTGTCAGAATATATTGGAATCCTTGAGATTTTAGTTTGTCCCACAACAAAAGTGAACATCTTCTTAAATGCCCTTTTATACTGAATATCAGTTAGGTTTACTGCATTTCCACCTTGTTTCCTCACTGCTCCGAAAAAGTTTTCTAAACAATCTTGGTTTAATCTTGTCAGAATATATTGGAATCCTTGAGATTTTAGTTTGTCCCACAACAAAAGTGAACATCTTCTTAACTGCCCTTTTATACTGAATAGCAGTTGGGTTTACTGCATTTCCACCTTGTTTCCTCACTGCTCCGAAAAAGTTTTCTAAACAATCTTGGTTTAATCTTCTTGTCAGAATATATTGGAATCCTTGAGATTTTAGTTTGTCCCACAACAAAAGTGAACATCTTCTTAAATGCCCTTTTATACTGAATATCAGTTAGGTTTACTGCATTTCCACCTTGTTTCCTCACTGCTCCGAAAAAGTTTTCTAAACAATCTTGGTTTAATCTTGTCAGAATGTATTGGAATCCTTGAGATTTTAGTTTGTCCCACAACAAAAGTGAACATCTTCTTAAATGCCCTTTTATACTGAATAGCAGTTGGGTTTACTGCATTTCCACCTTGTTTCCTCACTGCTCCGAAAAAGTTTTCTAAACAATCTTGGTTTAATCTTCTTGTCAGAATATATTGAAATCCTTGAGATTTTAGTTTTCCCACAAAAAAGTGAACATCTTCTTAAATGCCCTTTTATACTGAATATCAGTTAGGTTTACTGCATTTCCAATAGTTTCCTCACTGCTCGAAAAAGATCTTAGTTTAATTTGTCAGAATATATTGGAATACTTCAGATTGGATTTTAGTTTGTCCCACAACAAAAGTGAACATCTTCTTAAATGCCCTTTTATACTGAATAGCAGTTAGGTTTACTGCATTTCACCTTGTTTCCTCACTGCTCCGAAAAAGTTTTCTAAACAATCTTGGTTTAATCTTCTTGTCAGAATATATTGGAATCCTTGAGATTTTAGTTTGTCCCACAACAAAAGTGAACATCTTCTTAAATGCCATTTTATACTGAATAGCAGTTGCACTTCCACCTTGTTTTACTGCTCCAGTTTTTAAACAATCTTGGTTTAATCTTCTTGTGTTGGAATCCTTCAGATTTTAGTTTGTCCCACAACAAAAGTGAACATTTCTAAACATTCTTGCAGTTGGGTTTACTGCATTTCCACCTTGTTTCTTGTAAACAGTCTTGGTTTAATCTTTGTCAGAATATATTGAATCCTTCAGATTTTAGTTTGTCCCACAACAAAAGTGAACATCTTCTTAAATGCCCTTTTATACTGAATAGCAGTTGGGTTTACTGCATTTCTTGTTCTCACTGCTCCGAAAAAGTTTTCTAAACAATCTTGGTTTAATCTTCTTGTCAGAATATATTGGAATCCTTCAGATTTTAGTTTGTCCCACAACAAAAGTGAACATCTTCTTAAATGCCCTTTTATACTGAATAGCAGTTGGGTTTACTGCATTTCCACCTTGTTTCCTCACTGCTCCGAAAAAGTTTTCTAAACAGTCTTGGTTTAATCTTCTTGTCAGAATATTGGAATTTTTCAGATTTTAGTTTGTCCCACAACAAAAGTTTTCTTAAATGCCCCTTTTATACAATCTTGGTTTTAATCTTGTTTCTTGTCAAAATAAACAATCTTGGTTTAATCAGAATATTGGAATCCTTCAGATTTTAGTTTGTCACATCTTCTTAAAATATATTTTAGCATTTTTTGTTTGTCCGAAAAAAGTTTTCTAAACAACAAAAGTGAACAGATAATTTTCTTAAATGTGAACATCCTTAAATGCCCTTTATACTGAATAGCAGTTGGGTTTACTGCAATTCTGCCTTGTTTCCTCACTGCTCCGAAAAAGTTTTCTAAACAATCTTGGTTTAATCTTCTTGTCAGAATATATTGGAATCTTTCAGATTTTAGTTTGTCCCACAACAAAAGTGAACATCTTCTTAAATGCCCTTTTATACTGAATAGCAGTTGGGTTTAACATTTCCACCTTGTTTCCTCACTGCTCCGAAAAAGTTTTTAAACAATCTTGGTTTAATCTTCTTGTCAGAATATATTGGAATCCTTGAGCAGTTTGTCCCACAACAAAAGTGAACATCTTCTTAAATGCCCTTTTATACTGAATAGCATTTCTGCATTTCCACCTTGTTTCTTCACTGCTCCGAAAAAGTTTCCTAAACAATCTTGGTTTAATCTTCTTGTCAGAATATATTGGAATCCGTCAGATTTTAGTTTGTCGCACAACAAAAGTGAACATCTTCTTAAATGCCCTTTTATACTGAATAGCAGTTGGGTTTACTGCATTTCCACCTAGTTTCCTCACTGCTCCGAAAAAGTTTTCTAAACAATCTTGGTTTAATCTTCTTGTCAGAATATATTGGAATCCTTCAGATTTTAGTTTGTCCCACAACAAAAGTTGTGCTGTAATGGTCAACTTCCACCATTTAAGTGATTTTATTCTCTTTGTAATATCAGCATTTACATTGTTTGACACGTTAATCTCCTCTAATAAAATTAGCATCTCTTCCAGAAATTCAATCTGATATGCCTTACCACATGCCAAAATATTAATGCATTACCTACCAATATAGTGTAGCTCAGTGATGTCAAAGAATGAGTGCATGAATGACGTTCGATTCCTTCACGTGCTTACGTGCTGGAGTGGAATTCCGTAAAATCAGAAAGAGCAAGGCATAGGGGCGGACAAAGTGAAAATGATCAGGTGTCCAGCAGTAATAATTCCTTACACCTTTGTTTATACATTTATATTAAATGAAATTATCTGATAGCTGAATAATTTATATATGCTTTACAATAGTCAGCCAAGATTAGTTTTGTAGACTATTATAGCTGAGTACAGTTTTAGTAACTTAAAAATAACATAACAGATAGAATGATTTCTGAATATTCTTGGTTATTACAAAATTACTTTCTTCAGTAATAGCGAAAATAGGGAAAATGAACATTGCAAAATGAAGTTTATCAGAATAGTCAGCCAAAGTTAGTTTTGCAGACTATTATAGCCGACAGCCATATGAACTTGGAATTTTAATCTGTTTGTTTTTATTGACCATTGTCTATAATTACGCTAATGTGATTCTGACAAATAAACATGATTGATTGACTGATTGATTGGTTGATTGATTGAATACTGCTTTACAAATAACATTACATATATAATGATTTCTGAACATTCTCGGTTATTAAAATTACTACTGTATCTTCTGTAATGGTGAAAATAAGGAAAATTAACATTTCAAAATGAAGTTTCGCCAGAATCGTTCCTACGATTTCTGTTCGATACCAGCCTTGTAATGTTTGGTAGTATGTTATTTGAAGTAGCAAGTCGAACCGTAGCACGCATACTGTCATCAGATAATTTGGCCCTTAGTCTTGACTTTGTTAGCTTCATAAATTAAAAAAATTGTTCACATACATATGAGCTACCGAAAATTGTTATAATTTGAGTTGCAAATTTATGGACCATAGGTTTCAGTTCAGGGCTCAAACATTTGTAAAAGGTAAGGAGATCCTGATTATTATATGCATGTTTTAACAACGTTGTATTCCCAATATCAATTATTTCTAGCTGCAATCTAGTGGCACAGTTTCTATGTTTGCAGCAAGAGGTCGATAGAAAAGTTCTATATATTATTTTAATGTACCAAAGTACTTATGATATTTCCATGCAGATATTCTGCGTCATCATACGATGAAAGAGTAATGGAACGGAGAAAAATTCTCTTTCATCGTAGAAAATCTCTAGTTTATTTCACTGGGTGGATGATTAATGCGAAATGTACATTATGCAACCCTCACTGAAGCACGTATTCGTAGCTGGCGCGGTCTGCATGCTCCAGTGGCACAAGTGTTCTCATAGCGCATATACACTCTGATTGACATCCCTGGTGTAGCTTATCATTAACCGTGTACTTACCAATCTGTGTTATGTTTCAATTGATCATTGATTTCATGTAGTAGGTTTGTTATTCGAAACAGTCTCAAAAATTTCTCGTCATCCCACTCTTCAAAATTATTTGGACGCAGCCTAATTCGTTTTGCTGTTCTGACATAACGAAGCATCTGCTCCAGAACTTCATCATCAGAATCAGTATCAAAATTAAATTGATCCATCAAATCACCAGCTGTACGACATGCAGGCATCTCAACCTGATTATGTCCGGGTCTCCTGGTATGGTAGAGGGCGATGCAACCGATGAGGGTGACGTCTTGGTCACGACGACATCCTGAGGAGCGCCATCAACCTCATCGTTCTGTACAATAGTATCATGGTCCGTCGTTAGGACTTGCGACCAGATGACTGGGGAGTTTTATTGGATACACATGGTGCCATGGTAAACCACCAACGACATATGCGGAAAAATGCTAGGCCAGATCCGGCGGCAGCAGGAAACTCATCCGGATCAGTTAATTTATAAAATATCTCACCGAAAAAATCTTGCACCTGCAGGTCGTCGATGTCCAATATAGTATTCACCATTACTGGAATGTGAATTGCAATTTCTTCCTCCGCCTTCATGAAAATAGCAAAGGTATTAATGACAAGTTTAATTTATTTTTCTTCTTCCAAGTATTGCAGAATAAAGTTCACCACATCGTCGTAATTGTCCGTGGCCCAGTAGCTAGCAGCTGGGATAGTGCCTTCACGTATCGGACGGGCCATATTAGAACTGCACTATGCAGGCGAAGAAACTGCATCGTCTTTTATAGTACACAGTGAATGGTAGAACGTTGCCAATAGCATTTCGCGACATCATCAAAGGTCGACCACTCCCGCGCACCTTGACTGCCCGTCCCGTTTCGCGACGTCTCATGGTCTCCAACCCGGCCGAAAACCAACACAGAGTTCCAACCTCCGGATAACGCCTATCTGCGACTCTGCCTTCGGATTTATAATCTGGAAGTTTAGCCTCCAGATTGCACATAACCGAAAGTCGTATGCGATTACAACACAACTTTCGGATAAATATGCCATCTGCTAGATAAGTTTAAACCAGAACTTTATCCGACAGTCTTAGTACAGGCCCTCAGTAATCACGTCACTGTTTCGTTCGATGATCACTTTCAACTCGGCCACAACGAAATCCTGTATAACGTTGGTGCGCACCTCCAGCCAGGCCATGTATTTTTTTTCTTTTTTTTCTTTTTTTATATAATTACAGCATGCCCCATTATCTAAGTAATACTGCATGCTTTCACTTTGAGTACAAAATATATATATTATATATTATATATATATATATAAATATAATATACAATATTTACAATTGGTTAATCCTAATTAACTTAAAATGTCTATGTATGTATGGTCCTTGTCTTCTGTCACATATTTTTAACACTGTAGTAATGCCTGTTCATGTCACACATTTCTAAACTCACTTTTAGTTGCTGTTTTATCACACATTTATGTTTTACACTATATTAGTTGCTGTTTTGTCACAAGTTTATAGATTTTATAAATTGATTAAACACTTTGAGGTAACTGTTCACAAGCTGTTGGCAAGTCACTGGCCAATCTCCGCTGTTCATCCTGATGTCTCTCATGAGCAATGTCCTCTGCTGTGTGGTGTCTGCACATTCATAAATAAGATGATTCACTGTTTGCTGTCTTCTGCCACATGTACATGTTGGGTTGTCTATGATATGGAATCTGTGAAAGTATGACTTGGTTCTGCCGTGTCCTGTGATAAATCCTGTAAATTCTGAAGTTGAAGGTATTGCTAATTGTAGTCTCTGCTTAATTGACGGGAAGAAGGACTTCGTTGTTGCATCTTTGGTTGCTTTATTCCATCTATCTTGCCATTTCTGTATTCCTATTTCCTTTATTTCTGTAGCTATTGTTGATTTTGGGGGTTTCTGTTAATGATTTCTATAGTGTCGTTGTTAGCAGCTTGCTTTGCTAAATTATCTTGCAGAGCCTCCTTGACGACGCGCTGCACTGTTTCTTCGATTTCTGCACTGTTATCACACTTTTTCGGACCCATTGTGATGTCCAATATTAACCAACGATAAACTTTAAACACAATATAACTTTTAGACCAGCTACGCAACTGTAATCACCTGCTTTGAGACTTTTTGTCGGGAGCGATAAACTGGCTTCTATTTGCTATCCGCCTTGACAGACATCTCTCATTGTTTGACACATTAATCTCCTCTAATAAGATTAGCATCTCCTCCTGACATTCAATCTGATATGCCTTACCATTTTACATTTTTTTACATCTTTTTCTAACATTGAATTTAAGAGATCAAAAAGTTTACCTGGTGGATATGGATTGAGAAGACAGTACTGGGTGCATTCAGAAGGTGGATGATCTCGAGTACATATTGAAACATCCACAGTGCAAGACCAGGCAGATGAATGATGATAAAGAGGAGGAGCTTGATACTCTAGATAAACAAGAGATTTGTAACTAGTTATTTTCATGTCCAGGGAAGATTATTCACAAATATTGGGGTGAAGACATTCCAGGAAGCAACACTGTAGATGTTATGTGAGTTCCATTGCCACATTTGTATATTTATCTTGTATGTTGAGAAGTTTCCGTTACAACTGCTTACTCTTGATTCTAACTTAAAATAGTATTTCTGCGCAGAAGAGTTTCTAATCTTTTTTAAACCAATATGGAATTGACAGCAATGTACTGTACACAATGTGAAACTGCACTGCCGAATGGGATGTTCTCTCAAAATTGGCATATAAAGTTGAAATTTATAAGGTCAGACCAAGCAGACATTCACACAGATGAGCGTACTATGTATAGTGCTGGCCTTCTGTACCAGAGGTTGCGGGTTCAATCCCGGTACAGGTCGATGGCATTTAAGTGTGCGTAACAAAATTCCAGCACACTGACACTGCTGATATAACTTCGGCAGTTGCAACCGTCTTAAAATAAAATTATCTTTTTTTTTTTTTTTTCACAGAGATGTTGTATTTCTCTTCAAAAGTCAATGTAATTAGCAGTAGTCTTGAAGGTGAGAAATGCAAGAACAACTGGAACATAATAGCTTAATGTATACAGTATGTAGTTGACTAAAAAACTGAGAGCAACAGTACATATGACTTGACTTGAAGCCAAATACGTGAGTACATTTGTATCTTAAAGTGGTAATGCAATTGTGAAGAAATTATAGTTTACCATCATTCACCTTAATACCTTGTTAGGGCCAGGGGCGCACCCAGGAATTTCTCTTGGGGGGGGGGGTCCAATAAAAGAACGTCAAGTTACATAAATGCACGCACGCACACACATACACACAAACATACCTCTTTCAATTTCTTTTTACAAAACAAAATCCAGCCTTCTTGGCTTTATCTTTAGTGCAGTAACAACATCTTGTGGAGAAACTGTGATATCACGATGGATGTTTAGCGAAGCAAGACCATTTAGACGATCATTTCCCATGGTGTTTCTCACGTATGACTTTAATCTCTTAAGAGTCGAAAACGATCTTTCACTTGTACTTGTGGACACTGGCAATGTTAATAAAATCTTCAACAGCTCTTTCACATGAGGAAAGAAATCATATTCACATGCAATATACATTTCCCACACTGGCTTGTACTGTTTTCCTTTACAAAATGTGTTCCAGAGTTCAAATTCACATACCAATTCCTCATCTTGGACACAAAAATTAGTATCTACTTGAGAATAAAACTTGGCCAGAACTATAAAATCACTAGCAACCCCATCTTCCTTGATCAGACACAAAAATTTTGTCAAAATGTTGTTATGTTCAGCAAATCTTGTTTTTATCTGAGACTGCATATTAGATAGGAATGGCAAAAATACAGTCCTCCTGTAATATTCCTCAGCATTATCAGCAGGAACATTGCTGCGGAATTGTGAACGTTGTCCACATGCACATCGAGGGATTCTAATTTCCTCTCCAAGTGACATCAGCTGAGCAGAAACCGTCGAGAATATAGATTTAAACTGGTCTTCTGCTGCATCACTAACCTGTTGTAACACTTCTAAAACATTTTCTACATGTTTAAGTGCTTTTTCCAAATTCATATCTGTCTTCTGAAGGTATTCACTTAAGGTATTTGTTACACAGAAGAGCTTGTTGATTACGTGAAGGGAAATTAGGAATGCAGGCTTGGTCACTGAAGAATGCAGCATATCGGCTTTGGAAGATACATCCTTGTCAGTCCACAAAGAAATGGTTTTCAATGCAGGGAGGACAGCATCCATCAGTTCCATTAATACCATCACAGAGTCGTTCGTGTCTTTCTATCCATCTAGTAGCACACATTTGGACGAGTTTGCTTCTTTTATTTTCAGGACAAAGCTCTTTAAACTGTTTATTAATACATCTTGCCTTTCGGGAATGTTGAAAAATTCACACACTGTGAGAAGCACAATGGACATATAAAGCGGCAGGGCATTCTTTAAGAATAAAGGCCTGGGCACCTTGAAACTGTCCACTCATTGCACTTACACCATCATATCCTTGCCCTCTCATATATTTCAAATCAACATTAAATCGAGTGAGGCTCTCAAGAATTGTTCTAGCCAAATTTATTCCAGTTGTCTCAGCAACTGGAATAAACTGTAGGAATTCTTCTCTGATGCTATCATTTTCAAGGAAACGTACTGACAGAGAAAACTGTTCAGTCCCATTGACATCTACACTTTCATCAGCTAAGATAGCAAAACATCTTGCCTCAGTCACTCTCACTACTATTTGGCTACAAATAATATAGTTACAGGCTGATATAATTTCATTTTGTGTTTTCCAGCTTATGTAACTTGCATTTTTTCCACAGACTAATAGATGGCTCTTTAAGTTATCATCTCCTGCATCAACACGCTCCCTTAACAAAGCTCTAAAATTTCCCTCGTTATGATTTAGTGGATTTTCCAAATCAAAGGGACCGAAGTCCTTATGCCCATGTAATGGTATGCCTTGGCGGCCAGAAAATATAATGGTTTTAATTATCGGGAGTATCCTTTGAACATTTACATTCCCTTGCTCTCTTCGTGCTTTATCAACCTGCAAAGAAACTGGCAATTCGTTACCTTGTTCGATAGATTTTAATTTAGTGTAAGTATCCACAGAATTCAGGTGATACTGTAACTTTTCATGCCTGTTAAATGTTTCACATGCATGTTTCCAGTTGTCAAATGGCTGATTCACTAACCTTCCTGTTGGTGTAGCCTTGTGCATTCCAACCTCTTGAGGTGCAAACAAAACAGTATTTACAAAATGCACCGTTTTGTTTGTCTGAATAAGCTAACCACTTCCATCGTTGGAGCCATCTCTTTTGGAAACTGAGGTTTTTTTCTTTCTTTCCAACTGATTTTACTGGGAACTTGAAATTCTCATTCGGCACCCAAATGGAATTTAGTGTCTCAAATTTCTCCCTTGATGAAAGTACTCTGTTAACAAAAGAACTTATATCTTTACCACTAGAGTCCACATTCAGTAATACCGATGTTGGGGTTGATGATGACGATGCAGACGGTTCAAGAATACCTATATTGGCATCATGTTGTAGGTTAGGTACAGTCTCAATATTGCACTTAGCCACCTTTGATGGAACCGAGCTGAAAAAACTGGTAATTTTATGTTTTTGCATTGTGAGCAATTGTGCTAATACTATTAAGTTAATATATCACATAACAATTTTCACAACTTCACATTAATAATTCTTCAAGACACAAATACTTGGAAAAACAAACACAGACCAGTCAAATACCGCCAATACTTATTATAATCAATGATAGATACTTTGGCAACACTGAACTCAATCTGCTAAGCAGTGATGACAACGTGATGGTTGAAACACAGCGAGTACAGAATTGTGCATTCTTTGTTGGCTGATGGCACTCGGCTACGTTTTCAGCAGCAGAGCGCTGTAGCTACCAACGATTATAGTAGGAGTCCATTAAATATGGACTTGGCTAGCAGGAAAAATCAGAAAATCAGAAGTGTTACGTACTGTACATGGACATGAATCATTTGGTGAAATTAGAGTAAACGGAATTATATGCCATCAACACTTAAAAATTCAGCAAAAATGTTACAACTTTGGGGGGGGGGGTCCGGACCCGATGGACCCCCTCCGTGGGTGCGCCCTTGGTTAGGGCAACAGAACACCTGCATGAAGCAACATTCTAACCTCACTTCTGCTGTATTACAGGTTACTGTACTTCAAAATAATAATTATAGTGCTATTATACAAAATATTAATGCAATACCTACTGATATAATGTAGCTTATTATTAACTGTGTACTTACGATCTGTGTTATGTTTCAATTGATCATTGACTTCATGTAGTAGGTTTGTTATTCGAAACAGTCTCAAATTTCTCGTCATCCCACTCTTCAAAATTATTTGGGCGCAGCCTAATTCGTTTTGCTGTTCCGACATAACGAAGCATCTGCTTCAGAACTACATCATCAGAATCAGTCTCAAAATTAAATTGACCCATCAAATTACCAGCTGTACGATGTGCAGCCATCTTGATTTCAACACAAGTTCCAACCTCTGGATAACACCTATCTGCCACTCTGCCTTCCGGATTGCTAATCTGGAAGTTTAGCCTCCAGATTGCACATAACCGAAAGTCGTAGTATGCAATTACAACACAACTTTTGGATAAATATGCCATCTGCCGGATAAGTTTAAACCAGAACTTTATCCGACAGTTGTAGTACAGGCCCTCAGTAATCACGTCACTGTTTCGTTCGATGGTCACTTTCAACTCTGCCACAGCAGAATCTTGTATAACATTGGTGTGCACCTCCAGCCACGCCGTGTCTTGCAGAGCCTCCTTCACGACGCGCTGCACTGTTTCTTCGATTTCTGCACTGTTATCACACTTTTTCGGACCCATTGTGATGTCCAATATTAACCAACGATAAACTTTAAACACAATATAACTTTTAGACCAGCTACACAACTGTAATCACCTGCTTTGAGACTTTTTGTCGGGAGTGATAAACTGGCTTCTATTTGCTATCTGCCTTGACAGACATCTCTCATTGTTTGACACATTAATCTCCTCTAATAAGATTAGCATCTTTTCCAGAAATTCAGTCTGATATGCCTTACCATTTTACATTTTTTTACATCTTTTTCTGACATTGAATTTAACAGATCAAAAAGTTTATCTGGTGGATATGGATTGAGAAGAGAGTACTGGGCACATTCAGAAGGTGGATGATCTCGAGTACATATTGAAACATCCACAGTGCAAGACCAGGAGAGGAATGATGATAAAGAGGAGGAGCTTGATACTCTAGATAAACAAGAGATTTGTAACTAGTTATTTTCATGTCCAGGGAAGATTATTCACAAATATTAGGATGAAGACTTCCAGGAATCAACACAGCAAATGTTGCGTGAGTTCCAGACATTGTTGCAGAATTCTCCAATGTCACATTTGTATTTGTCTTGTATGTTGAGAAGTTTCTGTTACAACTGCTTACTCTTGATTCTAACTTAAAATAGTATTTATATCCAGAAGAGTTAGTAATCTTTTAAAACCAGTTCTGAACAAGATGGAATTGGCAGCAATGTATCACACACAATGTGAAATTGCACTTCCGAATGGGCCATTCTCTCTAAATTGGCATATAAAGTTGAAATTTATAAGGTCAGACCAAGCAGACATTCTCAGAGATGAGTCGACCTATAGGCTGACAAATCGAACTGAAACCCTGACCGAGTTACTACGTGAGCATTGGCTGTCTTGGAGAGGAGCAAGTGAGAAAGCATGGGAGGAAAGGAGAGAGCACTATGATCTCAGCGTTGCCACATTTAGTAATTGGGATACATATTATTATTATTATTATGACAGCTACTCAGAAATTTAATGGGGCGGCCGGGTTGCTCAGTTGGTAGAGCAGCTAGCTACGGACTGGAAGGTCCAGGGTTCGATCCCAGGTGGTGACAGGATTTTTTCTCGTTGCCAAACTTTCAGAACGGCCCCAAGGTTCACTCAGCCTTCTATAAAATTGAGTACCGGGTCTTTCCCGGGGGTAAAAGGCGGTCAGAGCGTGGTGCCGACCACACCACCTCATTCTAGTGCCGAGGTCATGGAAAGCATGGGGCTCTATCTCCATGCCCCCCAAGTGCCTTCATGGCATGTTACGGGGATATCTTTTACCTTTTACTCAGAAATTTAATGACCTATTCAAAACACCATCTGTTGTATTATCCTGCCAGCATTTCTTAACGGTGTATGATGGATGGATGTAAGTCTCATCTGAAAATATCACATGCCTCTTGTTTTCACCTAATTTGTCATTCGCCTGTAAAGTTCTTAGGTACTGCGATCTCTTAAAAATGATGTCATTCCTTTCCATTAGCATATTTATTTTATTCTGACACTTTCTAAATTTGAAGTAAATAGAATGCAATACTCGTCTGAGGTGCTCTCAACTAACCTTATAACCTATTTCATCTTGCAATGTAGTGCAGAGTTTCTTTAATGTAGGTACTTCATTTTAGTGTGTAGTACTCTTGTAGTTTTTCTCCTTATAATGTACCTATCCATGTCATCCAATATGATTTTTTTGCTCACTTTTCGGTTTTTACCTGGTGTGGATAATGTAGTGCAGAGTTTCTTTAATGTAAGTACTTCATTTTAGTGTGTAGTACTCTTGTAGTTTTTCTCCTTATAATGTACCTATCCATGTCATCCAATATGATTTTTTTGCTCACTTTTCGGTTTTTACCTGGTGTGGATAATTTGGTTTGCTTACTGTCGGCTACTTTCGTTTCTCTTCTAATTTTTTTGATGAATGATTCCGATTTTCCAGTTGCTGTTGCAGCTCGTTTTGTTGCTTGACACAGTGGCAAATTAAATGAATTCCTGTTCACCTCAGCATCAAAAAACTCAATTACTTTGGGAACAATATTTCTTCCTTCACTATGTACAACTTTATTCTTGTCTGTCTCCATCGATGTGAATTAAATATTTGATAACTCCAAATTTTCTCGGGCTTCCAGCCAGGTCATAAGTTAGTGATCCACCGACGTTTCGAGGATGTTCATCTTCCTCATCTTCAGGATTAAATGATATCTAAGGGTACCCAGCTCCTTAATTTTTAGTCCCAGAGGGAGGAATCAGCCGAGGAGCTGTGCACTGATTGGCTCTTATTAGTGCGGACCGTGGGGTGAACGCGGCAGA
Organism: Periplaneta americana; assembly: GCA_025594305.2. NCBI lineage: Eukaryota > Metazoa > Arthropoda > Insecta > Blattodea > Blattidae > Periplaneta > Periplaneta americana. The sequence continues at coordinate 24,503,701 of JAJSOF020000039.1, forward strand.
CGTGTCGTCTTGCTTTGTGCTGTTCAGCTGATTGACTGCGGGTCTCACAATGGGCTCGGCAGACGAGTTCTTATGTGTCCTCCGCTGATGACGGCCTGTCGTCTGGGCGTTGAGAAATTTAACAGCCGGTGCCCACGCCGCGCTTAGTTGGAGACCGAGTCCCTATTCAGGTTACCGCGTTCCGCCGCTATGGCCAGGGTTTCCTTTACTCTTCTATCCCAATAGCCTGAACACTTCGCCAGGACTAAACACACTGGCACGCACACACACACGCACACCGTAGGAAGTGTAAATGGCATGCACAATTTCTTCCCCTTTGTCCACAATCTTAACCTCTCAACACAATAGCAGCAAACTTTCTTTGACTTCCAGGCCTTATCCTGGTCACCAAGTTTCACTTTAATATAAGCATAGTAAGCTTTTTCACAATGTCTGCCTGTGGAGTAATGGTTAGCGTGTCTGTTATTGTGTGGATCCCTTAAACATTCAAATGTGTTGTCATAAGAAATGCTATGCTGCACTTTAATTTATTCAAAACTTATTATTAAGTCTTTTTCCATGTTCATATTATTTACAGGGTGCTCTAAAATTCCCCTTACAAACTTCTAGGACTTGTTAATGGGACTGAGTAGATAATATTTTGAATTGGAACCCATGTCCGGAAACATACCATTTCCGTCCTACAGCCGTTTGAAAACATGTTTTTAACGCTACCACTTTTACAAGTAATTAATTTTATTATGAGGTGTGACCCAGTACACCATTTGTTTTACAATTCAACTCTTTAACCCTTTCACTACCAATTTTAATTTTAAAGAAAATGTTTTATTTCTTAGCATTTACTAGTTGCTAAGCCTCTAATTAACATGTAATTTCAATATCCAATTGATACCTTGCATGGAGTGTCCTTGAGGACTATGGGACATATTTGTCCCATTGGTGTTTCTTTGTGGGACATATGTGTCCCAGTGGTAGATTTTGAAAGAAGTCAGCTCTCATTTACCCACGTATTTATTGCAAATTCTTGTACACTGAATGAAAAATATAGGTAAATTATAATCAAAAGTAGTAAATAACATAATATTAGAACTAGCGTACTTCTTCCAAGGATATCTCACTGTCAGATCATGTGTGATAAGGAGCAAAACAGTTCTTACATAGAGGAAGCTTGCACATTGTACACAAAGTTTTAGTTCTTGTTTCTTTTTGAGCTTTGAGCATCTCACGCATCGCCTTCTGGTGTTGCCTTCCACCGGTAAGTGATCTCCGACATTCAACATCAGTTTGGAAGCCGGCGTTGGACGACCAGATGTCCTCTTCCTTTTCACTGCTGCATTTATTTTGCCAACAGCCATCATTTTCTCAGCAAGGGGAATAAGGTACTCCAGTAACTGAATCTTTTTGTGTTTGGTCTCTTGATATAGGATCCAAGAATTGACAACTGACATCATAAGAACCTTGAAGAAGACTTTTCTCCACCATTTTTGTGATTTCCTGTTGAAATCGTATGTGCCAACTTTCTGATCTGAGAGATCAACACCTCCCATAATTTCATTATAAAATGCAATTGATTCTGGACAGGGTACGTTATCTTTACTTCCATCTTTCTTCTTTCGTAGTACTTGGATGTCATTAGCTCTATGGCAGTTGCTGAGTACCAGAACTTCTTTTGAATCTTTCCATCTTGCAGCAATAGTTCCAGAAGTGTTTGCCATGTGCTGATATTGACCTTTTTCCAACTTTCCATCAAATTTTGGCATGTTTCTTCTGTTAGATATGCATGTCCCAACTGCAGCATACTGTATAGTGTCCACAAGTCTGACAGACGTAAAAAATCTGTCAAATGCCAGAGTGACGTCACTCCTCCTTACCGATTCCACAAGTTTTAGCACTACTCGTTCTCCAAGAGTTCTTCTTTGATCGCTTTTTTCTTCCAAATCCTTTCCGGAATACACATCTAAATCATATATATAACCAGTTTTTGAATCACAGCGCTCCCAGATTTTTATTCCACGCTTTATCGGTTTCATCGGTAGGTACTGCTTGAGGCTTGATCGTCCTTTGAATTTAGTCATAGACTCATCAATGCTTTGAAAAGGACTATCTTCTCTAGCTTTCTGAAAAGTTTTCTTCAAGCAGCAGATTACATCATCTATATAATATGTTTTTGAAGATGATTCCCTTTGTCAGGATTTGCGAAATACAATTTCGAGAGCAACATCTGACATCTGTTTCGAGAAATAGCATTTTTATAGCCTCATTTCCTAAGGATGAATGGGTTGACCAATAGTCGGAAAAATTAGGAACTCTGTTGTAGCACATCACTAATGTTACTCCTAACACAAGCAATATTTCTGAATGATCAGTGTCTGCTATATTTATTTTCTTCTCGCGTCTCAGAATATCTAACCTTATATTTGTACACTGAGCAATATACATAAGAAGGCTGCGAGGAAAATCTGTAACCAGACATCAAGATAATCGGATGATCTGTTTATACTTTCATTTAGTATTACTGGAGTCCTATCAGCACTAACTTTTAGTCTAGGTTGGTATTGTGCACTCAGAGGTGACCAAAAAATTGTGGTATCTGAAGGGGACATAGTATTAGAATTTTTATCACTGTTATCAATATTATTATTATCACCATTATTATCGTTATCATCACTATTATAGTCATTATCGCAATCACCATTAGAAGCTTCTACATTATCTCCATTGCAATTGTTGTTTTCTTCTACTTCTGAAGTAGAGTCTGCATCATCTGAACTCCTGAATCATTGTCACTAGGCGTGTAATCTGCATCCAAAACTTCATCATCAGAACTGAAGTCACAATCTGACACCGGGTCGTCTACAGTTTTCTCCAAATATGGTATCAGTTGTTCATTGCTGCGAAAGACATCCTGCTTGCTAGCGTTCTTCTTGCGAACATTCTCCTGGCGAAAGACATTCTCATTTCGGCGCTTCTTTGTGTCCATCTTAGCTAAAATAAACATAACCTATACTGAACAACAAGTTATCAAATACCGCTGGGACATTATGTCCCAACAAATAACACCAATGGGTTATATGTGTCCCACTGAAAAATAAAACTATATTACATGCTTCATACCTGACATAAAATGATGTAAGATGCATAAAACTGATGTGTATTACCACTAGAAGCAAATGCACTCACGACTGATCAAAGAAAATAATGCGGGTTCCTTAATTTCGCGGGAAAATATAGAAGCGTGCATAATTCTCTCCTGTTCAGAGGCTAGAACCTCCAAAAACTGAACTCAGAAGCCATCTATTGGAAACTTGTTGAACTTCTACGACTAGAAATGCTGTTTATAACCAGTGGGACAGAGTTCTGCCCTGTCAGAAATGAATTTTGTCCCAACAGAGAAGTTTGAACACCTTGCGGGACATATATAGCCCAGTGGTAGTGAAAGGGTTAATAACCAAAGAAACAAAATGGAAACTGAATCATTTGTCACAAACACTTTTGTTTACAGTTCAACTTGAGCTGTTTTTGTCCTTTTCAAATGATGGTTAACATTCAAATCCACTACAAATGCGGTTCGATGTGGCGACCACCAACTTCGTTGCACGCATTGTACCTACGAATGATGTTTTGGTAAATGCGCTCTATCACACCTGGTGTATCTGCAATCTCTCCTGCAGCGACCACAACTCGTGCCACCAGATCTTCTGCTGTCTCTACAGGAGTCTCATAAACCAAACTCTTCATACGATCCCAGAGGAAAAAGTCCAATGGAGTCAAATCCGGTGATCGTGGAGGCCATGCAATTGGACCACCTCGGCCTATACATCTTTGTTCGAACGGCTGTGGCACGGAAACGGTATGTTTCCGGACATGGGTTCCAATTCAAAATATTATCTACTCAGTCCCCTTAACAAGTCCTAGAAGTTTGTAAGGGGAATTTTAGAGCACCCTGTATATTATGTTTTAAGATCTCAAAACTAAAAGAAATTAAACCTATGGGGAAATTTATGATGGAGAGGCGCCTTTGTAATGTTCGAGGAGAGGGTAATGGATATTTAAGTTGTCTTATAAAATCATAGGCTTTTCCAGAGAGAGCTCTAATGTGACTGCTGGAGCAAGTTACTGTTCTTCCAGTTATTAACAGGGATTTTTGTTGAGGACTGAAAATGGAGGATAATTTAGTACTTTCATTAACAAAGGTCTTAATAGGGGCTTCTAAATATATATTTTCATGTTTTAATTCCCTCAAAGTTTCTTCTAGCTCTGTACTTTGCTTCGAAAGTATCTCATTTTCAGATTTCAACAATTTATTTTCCAAAATCAATTATTCTGTGTCAATGTTACTAGAGTTACTGGACACTTGTTTATTTTCATTATTAATTGTAATACAGTAATTTTCTCCCTGTTCGAGAAGCTAGAATCCAACACATTTTCTAGGATCTTTTTGTTATTTCTTCTCTCCATGCGTTGGGCCCGGCATTCTGCAGAATCATTATTTGAATTGGGATTGGAATTCCGTATATTTAGATGGGGTATTATTTTTTAGGTTTCAAATTTAAAAGCTCCGCTTTAAGATCCCTTTCATAATCATGTTCATCATAACGATCAGGACAGGCTCTTACATTTACTTCACAGAAAAAGAATCTTGTCTTTCACATATATTCCCATCTTTTTCTATGCTTATCTTGTTTAGGGAATCTGTGGAAAGGGATACTCGCGCTAGCAGAAATCCTTTTATTTGGGCAGGTAGCAATGGCGCATACAAAAGGCATTTTTTCCTTGATTTGTTTTCGCAGCAACTACTTTCAATAGTACGTCATAATGTTAGTCTCTAGAATAAATTAAATTTATATTTAAATTATGCAATATACGAGTATGGTCATAGGACATTTTACTGAGATACGTAGTATAAACAGTATTTCTATTAACATTTTTCAGAAATTATTACTAAAATAAATGACCTTATGATTAAACTTATGTTCAGAATGAAATAGGCCTATCGCAACCAAACAGAAAATTATGTACAAAAACTATTTACACGCGCGAAAAAGAAACAATTTAAAAATAACAACAGATGCAACACAATTTCACGAGGTCTGTCCACTGTGATGGTGCCTCATTGTACCAGTATTTAAGTCAAAAATCTTAGGAGGAAAAAAAAAAAGAAAATAACAGAATGAATTCAGAAAAGGAAATAAATTCCAAAAATTACAATACTTCACTTTATTATAATTATCTCTTTAAAAATTAGCAGGAAAACCTTCAACACTCAATAACAAGAACATTTTCTCTAAACATGATAACTCTCTTAAAAAAGGCATTAACAAGAAACTTCCAAGAATAACTCACAAGAACATCTCCCTACACTTTAATCTCTCTTAATATAGAATAACAGCAAACCTTCAGAAAAAAACAAACAACTGACCAAACTATTTCATTCAACAGCAATTTCCTTTTTATATATCTTTTAAAGAATCTACTGACCCACTCATATCCCATCTCACAACACAACCACAATAAAAATAAAGTTCAGTTGTCTGAACATATTTAAATATTTAAAATCTTTAAAACATTCCAAATTTTCTTGTTTAAAAATTTAGGTTGGTTGACCATCACTAGTAACCTCCAAGTGAAGATTAAAAATAATGGAGCTGATTCTGGTTTCTCAATCATCGGTATATACTTATCATTCCAATACAAAATTTAGGCCAGTCCCCAACTGACTTTCTCATTCCAACCGCGATCACTACCCCGATCCCCCTCCCCTCGAACATTCAAGTAGGAGGAGGAAGTGGATGGGCACATGCGCACCAGAATAGCTAAAGTTAGATACACCGGAAACGATCTTACCAAATACATATAGAGGATAACAATATTAAAAAGGCAAACATACCATGACACCACTCAAACTACTGTTTGACTGGCAACCCTGGTACATGGAATGTACAACAGCTGACATCACAGGCAGAGTTTGCTTCCGCACATCCAGTCCATGTCATGTACCATGTTATATCTACCATGTGTTGATTGAACCAAATATGAGAATAATGCAGCTACAGTATATGCTGATTCCTACCACAGGTGTCAGAAAAGAAGGATATTTCTTTTATTTCCAGTCAAATCTGCTCAACATATTTCAAGAGACAAGTTCCGATCTCTGAACTTCCTATTCTTCCATTGAGTTCAGTCAATGCATAACAGAATGCATCATTTGGCTGAGATAATTCATTGATAGTGAAGCTGAAAGTGCAGGTTTTTAGACTATAGTAGGCCTACATTTGATTTGCATCACTGGAAGGTATTTGTAAGAGACACTGTCGAGCACATAAATGTCTTATCTGTTTTACATCTTTCCATCAGCCATATTCGCATGATTGCATTAATTTGTTTTCTATATAAATATTTAAAGAAAATGATCTGCCCTCAATGAGGGTGACCATAAAGATCTAGAATAAAAGCACTACAGAATAATTTAGAAAGTCAGGAATTGTTTAGTAAAAAATTCAGAGAAATGCAAACCCAACAGAATCATCAGTGGCCAAAATATATGTCGATGAAGCTTGAGGAATCTCCCTGGGTAAAGGTTCGCGTGGTGCCTTGATTAAGAATGTGTAAGCTGTGTCACTGTCCCATGTTTGGTGTTTGGCATTGAAATCTCCTGTAATGATGCAGGGAAACAGTTTGATTTCCGATCATATCAATTCTAGATTATCTAGAAAGGCATCAAAGTCATATTCTGAATCGACATATATATTACATATGTATATATTTAGACCAGAGAATGGCACACACATTACGACGTAATCGGAAGAGCAATGCTGTTCAATTTTTAAGCCAGACTTGGAGTTAGTCACTATGGCTGCTCTGATTCGCTGTCCATCTCTAGTGGAAAAAAATGTGTTATATTTATTGCCAAATCCAACAACAGTATTATTTCTTGTGTTGGGTTCTTGCACACACATTATTTTTGTTTCACCGTAATTTGTGTTGTATTATGAAGACCAGCATTTATAAGCAATTCCTGGGTAGGAATAACTGATCTATGAAGATTCTGTTGATAGATTACTAACTCAGCCATAGTTGGTTTTGGATCTTATAATCTCTACTATTTTCTTAAGTGCTGGACATTCGCGTGAAGTTGCAGGATGATTGGTGGAGTTTGGTTGAAAATGAGGTCTTCCCGCCATTTTTGTATTGAACTGCAAGCAGTTGGCACATGCTGCCTTCGTATTGACGCAGTCTGTAATGCTATGTTCCTCTGCACACTGAGGGCATCTCTTTGTAGACTTGCAATCCACACTTATGTGGCCGTACCCTGAGCAGTTGTAACAACGATGGACAGGAGTACATATTGTTTCATTTTTATACTTTACAAGAAAACTGGATTCAAAAATATTTAGAAATGTTTTATGAAACTCGTTGAATTTACTGTTCATATCACTTTGACTGTATACTGATTCCCATGTTTCATTTTTAAGATTTATTTCAAAATTATTTAATCATTCCCTGTTTATATTTCTGAATCTCACTTTAGTTGGTTTTTTTTGATGATGTGTTAATATTTATACTTAGGAGTTGAGCATCATGATCCGAAAGACCATTAATTATTGGGGTTGTTTGAGATATAACTTTTTTTTCTTTTCCGATGAATATGTTGTATATTGCAGTAGCTGAATCCCCTTGTATTCTGGTCGGAAAGTTTACTGTGTAAATTAAATTGAAAGATGCTAGCAATGAATTTATTAATGAAATTCCAGAAGTAGAAGCTACGGCCTCTGGCTCTGCTGGAGTTGGACAGGATGAGAGATCTGGAATGGATCTCGCTCCAGGTTTCATTGTATGCCTCAGTTTTAATGGAAGTCCAGAAGTAGAAGCTACTGCCTCTGGCTCTGCCGGAGTTGGACGGGATGAGTGATCTGGAACGGGTCTCGCTCCAGGTTTCATTGTCTGCCTCGGTTTTAATGAAAGTCCAGAAGTAGAAGCTACGGCCTCTGGCTCTGCCGGAGTTGGACAGGATGAGAGATCTGGAATGGGTCTCGCTCCAGGTTTCATTGTCTGCCTCGGTTTTAATGAAAGTCCAGAAGTAGAAGCTATGGCCTCTGGCTCTGCTGGAGTTTGACGGGATGAGAGATCTGGAACGGGTGTCGCTCCAGGTTTCATTGTCTGCCTCGGTTTTAATGGAAGTCCAGAAGTAGAAGCTACGGTCTCTGGCTCTGCGGGAGTTGGACAGGATGAGAGATCTGGAACGGGTTTCACTCCAGGTTTTATTGTCTGCCTCGGTTTTAATGAAAGTCTAGAAGTAGAAGCTGCAGCCTCTGCTGGAGTTGGACGGGATGAGAGATCTGGAACAGGTCTCACTCCAGGTTTCATTGTCTGCCTCGGTTTTAATGAAAGTCCAGAAGTAGAAGCTACGGCCTCTGGCTCTGCTGGAGTTGGATGGGATGAGAGATCTGGAACGGTGTTGCTCCAGGTTTCATTGTCTGCCTCGGTTTTAATGAAAGTCCAGAAGTAGAAGCTACGGCCTCTTGGCTCTGCCGGAGTTGGATGGGATGAGAGATCTGGAACGGGTCTCGCTCCAGGTTTCATTGTCTGCCTCGGTTTTAATGAAAGTCCAGAAGTAGAAGCTACGGCCTCTGGCTCTGCCGGAGTTGGACGGGATGAGAGATCTGGAATGGGTCTCGCTCCAGGTTTCATTGTCTGCCTCAGTTTTAATGAAACTCCAGAAGTAGAAGCTACTGCCTCTGGCTGTTCCGGAGTTGGACAGGATGAGAGATCTGGAATGGGTGTCGCTCCAGGTTTCATTGTCTGCCTCGGTTTTAATGAAAGTCCAGAAGTAGAAGCTACTCTGTTGTAGCACTTACCGCACGCACTCATTCCGCCGTTTGCATTCCGTTTTAACACACAGATTTAAACTTCGATTATTTGCTGTAAAATCTTGGTTTCTTATGATGATTTATATATCAGTGTAAATTACATAAGTTAATTAAAGTATACAACTAGAATTTAAGTCATTTAAAAGTAATATTCCAGTATATTTCACAGATTTAACGGAGCACAACTTACACGACCTTACAGCTCCATAACGGCCTCTCTTAGTCTTCTTTTCTGTCAAATTTCACAAAGGCAATCACAGCAATCTATGACCACACATTCCGATTAACTTCAGTTCAGGTGGATCGCTAAGGAACGATACTGTTGTCCTGTTCAGAGAACTGTTATCTGAAATAAGTGTCGGTACTTCAAACCAATTCCTTCTAATTCAAGAATTACGTTTTTTAGAATGATGAATAATGCTTCATCATGAATATTAGTGACAGGCAGAATATGGACAACATCTTTATAATGTGAAAGTACACTGTGAATCATGAAAACATATGAAGGGCTATCAGCAAAAAAGGGAATTCCATTTTTATTGCTTTTGAGATACAGTGAAACCTGTTCAAATCGGAACCTGAATAATCCGGAATCCTATCTATTTCGTAACAATTTATTGGTCCCGGCGAAATTTGTATGTATTATGTTAATTTTTCCTGAATAAAACGGAAACTGTCCAACGCGGAAACTGAAACTGTCTGCTACTGTTCAAAATGGAAACAATATTTTCGACACACTATATTTTGTAACTATATTTTGAAACTGTAATTTCAAGGAATATACGAAATATGTAGGTCACTAAGATAAAATGTTTTCTTTGCAAAATTTTAGAGGGTACGAGGGTGTGTTGGCCTGTCGGTCATAAATTTTATTACCCTGTTGACAAGGCAGACGAGTCCCTTCAAAGATTTTCACACCCGTATACTGTCCTAGCTAGACTTAGCGCAAGTGTAGTGATTTCCAGGTTAAAAAAAAAAGTTGCATAAAATGTGGCATTAACATTAAGTGATGAAGTAAAAGTTATCGAGATAAAGGAAAATTAGAAACAAAGTCTATGTGAAATAATATAGAAGTACAGTTGTGGAAAACTCAGGTGTGACACTTTAAAAAATAAAGATCATAATGAGTTAGTGGCATGCGGCCAATATTGGTGACACAAAAGGAACCAGAAAGCAACTGTTTATGTGAAAATAAATGTACTGTTGTGGGAGTGGGTTCTTCATGACCTTTCAAAGAACAAGCCAATTTCTGGATCTGTTCTGCAAAGCAAGCTATTGAACTGGGAAAGAAATTAAATAAACCAGAATTCAAGGCTTCTGATAGATGGCTCCTAGTCCAATTAATTAATAATGTGCAGTGATGTACAGTACAGTATTAGAGTATAGTGTTAGATATTAAATAGAATGAGATTAGTAAACTTTAGTAATATTTAATGGCTATTGAGTGAGTTATGATAATATTTATACAGAAAATGAGATTTTAGTCAAGATATTGAAACAGAGCTTCCGGGCTAAGATGCCGTGGTCTACTGGTGCTGACGTTACCAGACGTTTCGTCTACTTCTACGGCAGACATCTTCAGTGGTTAGGTATCCTCGGTCGAAGTCTTCTGCTCGGGATACCTGTAGCAACTGATGACCTGACTGGTTGCTTCTCCTTATTTATAGCGCCGAGACTTGGTGTTCCGTTGTCGCGGCAGTCCGCGCCCGTCAGATCGTGACCTTGGACTGGCCGTGGCGTTGCTTGGCCGCGGCAGCCCGCACCTGCTCGGTCCCGGTGGCCTTGGGTTGGTCGTGGCGCACAGTTGTTGCGGCGGTCCACGCTCGCTAGAGTGCGGTGACCTTGGGCTGGTTGTTGTGTTCCAATATCATGGCGGACAGCACTCGCAGGATTTCGGTTTCCATCCGTCGTACCGTCGCCGTGCACAGGTTTTGTACGAGTCCATTTCAGGACAGGATGCCAGCAGTTGTTCAGTTTCAGACCCTCTTCTTTACGGTTGAAATTGTTTGGATGTTTATGGATTTCAATCGCTTCCCTGAATAGGCGGGGGAAGTAATTGGACGTGTTACTGAGGATGTCTGTTTCTCGGAACTGTATGTCGTGCCTCCCATCCAGAAACGCATGTTCCGCCACTGCAGATTTATCCAGCTGTCCCAATCTGCAGTTCCGTTCGTGTTCCACTAGTCTAGTTTTGACGCTACGTTGTGTAGTGCCTATGTATACGGCACCGCAGGAGCACGGAATCCTGTATACACCTGCGGCAACCAACTTGTCTCTCTTGTCCTTTACCGATCTCAGCATGTTACGGACTTGTTGGGTCGGCAGGAAAACCGTGTCTACATCGTGCCGTTTTAATATCTTGCTGATCCGGTCCATGACATTATGATGATATGGGAGGAAGACCGTGCCCTTCTTCCTCTGCTGGACTAGAGTGTGGCTTTGGGATGGCCCGTTCAGATCTCTCCTGGGATGCATAGCCCTCCTAATCTCCGGAGCTGAGTACCCGTTACTGCTTAGCGCAGCTCTTAAGTGGGCCATTTCTTGTCGGAGATGTTGTGGTTCTGAGATTTTCCGCGCTCGCTCAATCAGAGTCTTCATCATGGCTCGTTTTTGACCAGGATGATGGTTTGAGCTCTTGTGTAGGTATCTATCGGTGTGGGTGGGTTTCCGATAGACGCTGTGTCCTAGGGTACCGTCCGGTTTCCTGTGGACCAACACATCCAGGAACGGTAACCTTCCGTCTGATTCTAATTCCATCGTAAACTGGATCTGTTTGTGGACCCCATTTAGATGGTTGAGAAAATCCCTTAGTGCTGGTTCTCCATGTCTCCACACCACAAATGTGTCGTCCACGTATCCGAACCAGCATTCAGGTCTTCGTGTCGTGGCCTTGAGTGCAGTATCTTCAAAGAACTCCATGTAGAAGTTGGCAACCATCGGGCTAAGAGGGCTGCCCATGGCTACTCCGTCTGTCTGTTCATAGAAGTCCCCATTCCATTGAAAATACGTAGTAGTGAGCACCAGTTGGAATAGCGCTACAATGTCCTCTGGGAAGATGTTCTTCAATAGTTCTATGGTTTCTATAATTGGGACTCTGGTAAACAGAGACACCACATCAAAGCTGACCATAATGTCTCCAGGTCGGGTTTTCAGCGTTTGAATCTTCTCGATGAAGTGGCTGGAATCTTTGATGTATGAGGATGTCTTGCCTACTAAGGGTTTCAGTAGGTTGCTCAGGTATTTGGCTAATGCGTACGTTGGTGACCCGATCGCATTGACAATCGGCCTGAGCGGCACATCCTGTTTGTGTATCTTAGGTAGTCCATACAGTCTCGGCGGTAGTGCTTCCGACTTCTTAATCGTACATTGTATTTCTGTTGGAATCGACGAATTCTTGATTAGGAGGTTGGTCTTCCTTAAGATGACTGAGGTTGGGTCCCGCGCCAGTTTTTTGTATGTAACTGGATCTAACAAGTCTCTTACTTTCTGCATATAATCCTCCGTGTTCAGGACTACCGTTGCATTTCCTTTGTCCGCAGCAAGGATTACGATGTTGTCTTTCTCGTTCAAGGTCTTTATAGCTTTCCTTTCTTCCCCGGACAGGTTGCTTTTCGGTGGTGCTACGTGTTGTAGTACCCTTGCCGTCTCACGTCGGATCTCTTCTGTAGCGTCAGAGCTCAGGTTTCTGATTCCCGACTCTATATTCGCAATGATGTAGTCAAAATGATTCACCAACGTAATAAGTGACAGAAAGCTGATTTAATGTGATGAGTGTTAAATGGAATATTTTGTACTTCTTGCAGTTTGTGGCATGCCGTTTTGTTTTTCATGTATATGAATGACAAAATATTCCATTTTAATGTCACACCTGAATAATACGGAAACCTGTCCACAACGGAAAAAAAATTAGGACCACGTCACTTCCGTCTTGAACAGGTTTCACTTTATTAAGGTTTTAAAGTTTAAATTTTTTGTACTTTTTTTATAAAATGAGTTTTTATTTTTGAATTTATTTTCAGCTTATACCTTTATCAAATATACATATCTGGAACAGTATATTATAGCCTTGATACACATTCCTTATTAGTTAAATAAAAAAATAGAACCCAAACTCACATTTTGTTTTGTTAAAAATGGGGAATGTCCGTATATATTCCATTATTGAAGAGTGAATGTTGTTTGTTAGAAATCACATTAACTATATAAACTTAGCATGGAATGAAATCAATTTTCTTATCAATTCTGCAATGCTTGGGAAAAGTGGCGTAAGTCAATTTCCACAAACTTTTTTTTATTAGTTTATTGACAACTTACGGAACATCTGATCTCTTGGGAAAAGAGACGTAAGTATTTCTCCCATTAGAATAATTCATACAGAAAAAAAAATCAAATTGGCATTAACCAGTGTGAAGACAGTTTTTTTACTTCTAATGTAAAATTAACATTTTTAACTTGTGCCACTTTTCCCGAGCACTACAGAATTAATATCACATATTTCACACCGATCAATCCTTTCTCGGCAATTTCTCATAGAATCCTCTTGCTTCCTCTCCACAGAATTTTTTGAGTTGTTGAAGATCCTTGTACTTCTCCTTTGAAACTGGTAATGGACTTAAAAAGAGAAGAACAGAAAGAAATATTAAGAGCATGAAATGTTTGCAATAACTATTCTCGTTTTTATTTCAATAAAAACTTTCACTTACCTTTGTATGTTTTTCTGGTAAGATGAACTCTCTGCAATGTGAAGAAGCAACCTGTGGTAGCGATCCAGGGGTGTTCACTACACTGTCCTCCCATGCTCCATTATAGGTGGTCCTGTACTTCAGAAATCTAGGATGTGATTGGTCTGCAACAATTTCCTTCACTGGTCGTGTTGCGAAGGGACACTTGCGAAGATATTTCTTCTCCAGAAGTGCTGACCAGTTTCGAACAACGCTTTGGTCCACCTGTGTTACTGTGAAAGGACAAGGTTTTTGTCTTGCTGATTGTAGTTCCTTGATCCAGTCGTCTGCGTCTGGCAGTTCAGCTCTAACTAGCCCAAAATGTTTATCGCACTCTAAGCATGAGTGACCACGCATTGGGAAAGTTATTTTGATTGCGTGTAATCTGTGAGTGTGATGCACAATGTAATGCATTAGTCTAAAAACTGTCCAATTCTTGTTTTGGCCACAAGCTGAATCACAAAATATCTCAAGATATCGAACATTTTGATTCATATGTCACATGATGAAGTGATGCAAAAATGAACATACTTCATTTGCACCTTTATTAGCAATGTAAAATCCAAGCTGTCTGCGATAACAGTGGCGGTTCCTCGGGGGAGGGAAGGGAGGAACGTCGTCCTCACATTTTTCTTCTTTTGAAAGTAAATACCAAATAAAATATGTGCCTTGAAATTCAAGGAAGATTCGATCATTTTTAAGCTCACAGCTATAAGAAAACCTCGGTTGATCGAGTTTTAAACCATGCGCACTCATGTGCTGCTAGAAAACTGTGAGAAAGATGCGAGATTGTTTGTGTGGAGGAAAGCCAATCCATTCCTCCTTTATTGCAGTTAGCACACATAGACAACAGCGCACTAGCGGCCAGAGAAAGAAGCAGAGTTTTAAAGCGAGTAAATGAACGGAGAGGGAGGAGATCCTCCTCCTACGGGCTAGACATGGTCCCACATCACTTCATTCCCTGAAGAAAATGGCAGAGCTAGCCATCGAAAACTTGGAAGCAAATCTCCAACTCACCTGGCTGAGAACCCAAGAAGAGTTATTCCACGTTATGTTAAGTTTGCAAACTATGCTGGTATCCCTTAATGTGATTTTAGTATGAAAAGAATTCGGTACCAGTAATCTAACATTGCACATACCTTGGAGTTTTTCGTAGGAATAAAATCTTTCCGATAAATACCTCTAATCCATTTTAATCTTCGGTCTTCCTTGGTGGGAAAAGAGAAAACACTCACTTTTGGTCCATTTAAGTAATTGCCTCTACAGTTCGGCACACTGCACTTTTGAGGCATTATGCCTTGTAATATGTTAGTATTGCATCACTTGAATGTAATTTTACACGCACATTTATTTAAAACATAAAATATTCTCAACTAGAAACACGTGAAAAATGCCAGCTTCCCACCTGAGCTTTAAACATTAGATTCAAACAGCATGACGTCACAACATATTCAGATTTTTGTTGCAAGGCTTTGTTTGTAGGTGGTGTTGATATAACACTTAAACTACAGTGACTGTATATAGACAGTGGTGACAAGACAGCTTAAGTTTTGCCCATCCGCCATGTCGTTGCATATTCAAGCGGAGGCGATATGGATATAACTTTTAATCATCATCATCATCCTTCACGAATTAGGCCTCTGTAGACCTGTTTCGGGCCCATCTAGCAGTCTTCTAAAAGGTCTTCCTGGTCGACGAGGTTTATACTGCATCATAATTTTTGGGATTCTTGAATTTTCCATTCTTCTTACATGATCTAGCCAATTGAATTTGTATCTGCTGATTTTTTCTTCTACTGACTCTACTTCTAATTATTCTAAAATTTCTTCATTCCTTTTTCGGTCTAAAAGAGTATATCCTGCTGTCCTGAAAAATTTCATTTCCATTGCTTTGATTCTGTTCATGTCTTTATTCTTTAATGTCCAAATCTCGCTTCCGTATAAAAGGAAGGGTAATGCTAGTGTATTATGTATTTTTATTCTTGCAGATTTTTATACTAATTTAGCTTTTAATGTATTGTTTATTATTCCTAGAATTTGTGTAAATTTGGTAATTTTCTTGTTCACATCTTTTTCATTTTGATAAGATATTTCACAACCCAGATAATTGAAATTTTGTACTTGTTCGAGGCATTGGTTATTGTGTATTGTCTTACTTCTGACTGGGTCTTGTCCTAAAAATGCCATTTTAATATTGGAGTATTGTTGGACTATTACGAACAACAATGAACTGTTAATCTTAACTAATATTTACAAAGCACTATTTACAAATCAGAACTGTCAGTTCTCAGTTCACAGTTCTTCTACTCAGTCACTCGAGTTCACAGTATCTCGAACCACAGACCTTCAGAGACAGTTCACTGTACTCGAACTCAGGTCCCTCCAACTGCGATCCACTGCACTCGAACTCAGGTCTTCGGATGCTGTCACAGTTGCGGACACACACTCGAGTCGAACTCTGGTACACAAGACTGGCTTGCTTGCTCTGGCTTACTCACTGACTGGCTGACTAATCAACTGAAAACTGCTCAAGTTCGTTCGCGTTTCTTCTTTTATAATCACAGCGACGTAGCCTCGAAAGTTCGACGCGTCTCCAGAGATAGCACTCCAGAACAATCCAGAGGCCTCTCCTCTCTACCAGCACCAGATGCGCGCGCACTCCCTCGCCACGTAGGCCCTCTCCCCTCTCTTCTCTCCGCCGCGAGCCGTCCCTCAGTGCTCTGTGGAGCCTGTGTCGGCTCACGCGCGGTCTGCTCTCTTGCGGGACGCTGGTCGTGAGTTCGAATCTCACGTCGCTGTCACAATATGCTGTTTTTGTGGAATATTTTCGATGTAATTTTCAGCAATGTACTGTAACAGGAATGAAACATCTTGGTCATTGAACTCACTGGTGCCATTAAACTGAAAAGTATTGGTATTCGACCCTTTACCTGCACATTTAAACCTTTATACTTCATAAAGCTTACATACAGTTACAATACCTCACCCTCTTGCTAACCCTCTCTCAAACAGCATTCCTCACTCAGCCGTAATAAATTTCTGGAAATTTTTGCTGGGCAGTTTGTTGTCCTTTAGTGTATTGAAGTGTCTGTGAATGTCATTACAAAAGCGCTTTCTGTGTCGGAAAAATTGGAACTCTTACGAAAGTACGATGAGAACAATACTCTTACTCAGAAACACTCTCTGATTCATTAGGAATCACATCATCGACATTAAGAACGATAATAAAAAATCGCGACTCAATCACTACAGTTGCGACGTTGTCGGGAGGATATAATCACAGGAAACTGAAGTGTAGTAAACATGAGGACTTGGAGAACATGCACATGGCAAACAACTATAAATGACTTTTTTCCCGAAAGAATTAAGTACAGTACATATTGTAAATGTCTTTGACGTACAGTACAGTAATTACATAATAGAGTAATACTATATTACCTTTCATGAATCATGTATTTCAATAAAGAAAAATGCTAATAGATACTGTATATAAGTCAAAATTAGTATACCCGCCTAATACGCGGTTTACACCCAGTCCCTTGAACAGTGTCTTATCGGGGTTTTACTGTATTAGATTTAAGTAATCACATATTATCAGTGTTAAGTTACAAACGAATATGATTTACATAATAAAATCAGAAACAGAGAATTTAAAAAATGTCATCATCCTAACAGGTCCTAGTCTTATAATAACGACCTACAAAATTATATTTGTAGACTTGAAAACATAATGGTTTCCTCCAACTATTTGAAAGGAAGGAGGAGGCAAGTCCTATGGTAGGACTGCCATTTTACAGCTTCTGGACAAACTGGTGTATACTGCAGTTCCTCAGTACTGCATACGATGGTTTTACCGCCATGAGCCTCATTCGTTAGAACAGGTGCACCACGAGAAGGTGAGGATGGGAATTGAGTAGGAGAGATTAAAGAATGCACATCACTACCCTTTGCAAACCTTGAAAGAAATGTACACAATAAAAATAAAAATGCACACAGTGGAATACAAATTAGTGTTAAATTACCATCAAATATTAATTACACATTGAAATCAGAAACAGACAATTGAAAAATTGTACACAATAGAAATAAAAAGTTACAAGCATGTATGATTTAGGCTACATAATAAAATCAGAAACAGACAATTCAATCAAAATAAAAATAAACATATTTGAATACAATATGAAGGTATAGTGATAGATTTATTGATATTACTTCACAAAAGTACAAAACTTAATAATTTAACAAAAAGATCTATATACAAAAGTAGTTATACATACTAAATATACAATTTCCTAAACTAATTAATTTATCGCAAATCTCAATAATTTATTGGTTCAAACTTGCACTTACATCTGGTTTTAGTGCATGTTTAAACCAATCTTAATAACCATTAAGGGCCGTATTCATAGACAATCTTAGTGGGGGCTTCCGGTGGATGATCAGCGAACTAATGTTTTTCGTATTCCTAAACCAGTGTTAGCGATATGATATTATATGAATCCTGTACAAGTAACCAGTCGATAGCCGGGGCTAGTTTAGCACGCTCGTAGCGCGGGCTAGCAAAATGTCTATGAATAGCACTCTACAACTTTAAACCTTATTTATCTGCTCCTTTTTACAATTTACTACCATAAATATTTTAATACTTTTTTTTTTTTTTAAATTTAACTCTACAATAAAGTGTAAATCAGTCTTTCCTGTTGCTCTATTTATCCAGTATTTATGTTTAATTTTTAGGTCTTATTTTACATAATAACTTATTATTTCAAATAGGTGAGCAGATGTCGACATACTGTAAGTCATGAGCCTGAAATAGCTGAATCGGTACATTCCATATGTAGGTTAATCTTTACTCTTGCAATATTTTCTTGTCAGCAGAATCGTTTGCGTAACTTCTATGAAGACTACCGCATACCTGCTTAAACACAAACTTGATAAGTTGCTTACATAATCAACCTCAATTTAGTTTCATCATTGTATCACATGTACTCATTATCGATTCATTGCTATTATGATGACTAATAAATTTATTATAAATGCATTCTTATTGAATTTAAAATATAGTAGTTAACCAATTTGTAAAGTCAAATTATCTTCTGAACCGTTACTAATTAATATAGCTATCGGAATACATTAATAACTTCATTAATTTTCTATTTTCAATTTTTTTTTAACCTTGACGTTATTCTATCTTATTTTCAAAGCCTGTCTTCTTATCTTATTCAGTTAATAATTAGTTTTTCTAATTTTAGGAAAATTTAATCTTTGTTGATGCCTATCTCTTAGTAGGTAGTTTCGTTCAGTATCTATATCCTTGTTTGAATTTACTTTATTTCTGTTACAGTTTCTAAATGTCATTTTACCTCTTATTAACTGTTCGTCACCTGCTTCTACTTCATCGGTCGGTAACGCACAGCTCCTCCATATTGTAGCACTTCCTCTCGAGCACCCCGGACTACCAACGGCCTGTGGCATTCTTATTAACTGATCTTCACTTGTGCTGACCTTGCCGGTTGATCCACAATCGCTTCTCCTTGTTGTATTTTCACTTGCGTGCCTCGGACTACCCTCACTGGTCATTCTCTCAGTCTGTGCCAAAGCTCCCCAAACAGCATCTTCACTGGATCCAGCATCTTCTTCCATACTAGGTTTAATTCGAATATAATATTAGTGTTAGATTACGAGAAAGGTACAATATAAATGATAAAATCAGAAACAGACAACTGAATTAAGTTTAGGCCTACACAAAAATAAACATAGTGCAATACAATGCATTAGGTTTTTATATACCGTTATGTCTGGTGTTGAACATGAAGATCTTACATTTGTAAATAACATTTTTAATAATGATCAGATTATTTCATTACAAAGAAGGCAACAAGGAAAGACGAACATGTTTGTGAAATGGTCAAATGTGACTTACCAAAGCTCTAAAGCTGGAATTTAGTTGTGGTGGAAGTGGATATAAGGAACTGCTAAAGCAAGGATATACATTTCCTTCTGTACGTACTTTACAGAGGAGATTATAGAATCTTAAATTTGATAGTGGAATTTTGCATGAAGTTTTTGAATTTCTTACAATAAAAGTGCAATCCTTCGAATCTCATGAAAAGGACTTTAGGGAATGATTGCTTCCTAAGCAAATACTTGGGGAATGTAACATTGCCATAACACTCAGGCATGGCAACCAGTGGCGTCACGTGACATTTTGACATAATAATAATAATAATAA
This sequence comes from Periplaneta americana, assembly GCA_025594305.2. Classification (NCBI taxonomy): domain Eukaryota; kingdom Metazoa; phylum Arthropoda; class Insecta; order Blattodea; family Blattidae; genus Periplaneta; species Periplaneta americana. Next base: position 24,523,520 of record JAJSOF020000039.1, read on the forward strand.
TAATAATAATAATATAATAATAATAATAATGATAATAATAAAAGCCGTAAATCCGCAGTGGGGCAAGGCCTCCTGCTTGGGCAGGGATGGCTCGAGTCTTGACCATCAGAAGAGCCGATCTGATGGTCTATATACATTCCTAGTTCTTTGTCCACAATTTCACTAGCACTGGTTGTTGCTCCCGCTCAAAGTTGGTTGACTGCGTCCCTCCATCGTGTTCTTTGGCGTCCTATTCTGGTCCACAGTCCTCCTAGCTGCAACTTGAACTCGTCCCCCCATCTGGTTCTCGGTCGTCCACGGTTTCTCCAGCCAATTCTTGGATCCCACAGTGTCACCATGTGTGCCCATCTGGTAGGATGCATTCGTACCACATGTCCTCCCCAGCGCCATTTCGTCCTATTAGCGAGTGTGACCATGTCCTCTACGCCGCTTCGTCACCGTACTTCTTCGTTTCTGATTCTGTCCTTCAGGCTTATTCCGAGTATTTTCTTTTACATTCTTCTTTGGCATCTTCCTAATTTTAATACCTGTTTCTTGGTGAGTAACCAGGATTGCGCCCCATATAGAATTTTGACATAGGGATGCGATTTTTAAATGGTTAAAATACAGTAGTCTGCTTTCGTTATATGTGGAAGTTGCATCCCTGGAAATAGCCGCTTATTTATGAATGCTTGAGTTGAATTTCCATATTTTCTTGATAATTTTCGTGTAGCATAAGTTAATAAGGATATTTACCAGGCCGAAGCCTGGCTGTGTTTACATAAAATACGAAAGACGAAAGTGCATAGAACGGGACCAACTATACTGTTAATAATACAGTAAATCAAAATAGGCTTAATAGTTTTCTGTTAGATTTAACAATATATCTTCAGGGAGCGAATTTGCAAAAGTGGTAAATTGTGTATGATCAAGCAGACTCAAAAGCTTCAATTTGGAATTTTCAGCATTTCACTACATCAGTATGAACTTCATCAAGAATAAACTGTAAGTTCAACGAGCATAAAGCACAATACGAGATATTTACGTTTTATATTACAAATCAATCACAGAAATAATGCAGAAAACGTATATAATATCATATATACATGCTGAATTGCTGCAACCTACGGCAGCACACCAGGCATATTTACCTAAAAACATAAGTAAATGAGTGCATTTCACTACAACAATATGAACTATATCAAGAATAAACCTCTAAGTTCAACGAGCATGAAGCACAATACAAGATACTTACGTTTTATATTACAAATGAGTGGTAAAAGTAACGCAGAAATCGTATCTAGTATCATGTTTACACTCATGAATTCTGCTGCATAATTGCCACCGGTACCACATATCTACTCGACCAATAAAAATTAACACACTCTCTTGTCGCCACTGTCTATATACAGTCACTGTAGCTTAAACAAGGTTTTTCGTGTATGTGTGTAACTTCTGCAAAGCAGTTCCCATGTATAGTCACAGGCTGTTTATACATCCATCCCTTATGCATGGTTTAATAGTAACGTTTTCTGCCCCAACTCTGCATGAGTTTCGTATAAAAACTATACACAGTTTATTAGTAAGACCGTTAGAGTTTTAAGACAGAAGCCTTTGCAGATCGTAACTTTTTCACCATCTTTAAGGAAGTAGTAAACATTGGAATCTTTGCGCTTTTTCAATGGCTGAGCAACATTCCGTCTTCTTGCTGGAATTAGACTCATTGTGTTACTAAGAATATAATCCTTTTGTCTGTTATAATCAGTCACACTCCCAAAAATATCTACAAATAAACTGTCTTGTATCCTCTGACAAATTTTTAGTGCAACTGAATCTACATGCACATTTCTGGTTGAGAGGAATGTTGGACCACATCTCTTTCTATAGTATGAGAGCTGACTTTTTCTTAATGCTATCCTGAGTAATTATACACAATTTAAAAATCTTCTCAATGCATTTAACTAACATAAACACAACATCTGGTACTTAAATAAGCCCTCCTGTGCTGACACATTAAACGAAAGTTGAAGGGCACGTATATGTGTGATCATATTCATGCACTGTATTTGACTTGGTTAGTAGATTGCAACATTCATCACATGTGATACGTTTTAACATCTTCCTCACAATAAAACCTGCCACATAATGTATAATATTGTCAGCTACAAATCGCAAATCTTGGGAAGTTGTAATGGAATCAAAGTCATTACTGACCTCCACACTATTTCTCAATGCTCATCTAAACTGTTCAGTATTTTGATTGTTATTATTGTCACCTCTAACCAGTATACATGAGAAAATAACTCTTGTTACATAAAATCGTGTTACTTAAGATATTATTTAAGAACACAGCTGAGTTCGTACTAATAATATTAAAATATAGGCCTAACCAACTTCTAAGAAACTAATTTGGCTATTAGACTATATCAAAGAACACACTGGAATGTTTAGTGCTTTGCGTAATTATAAGTTTTAACTTATGCTC
>JAJSOF020000039.1:24526083-24555978 GCA_025594305.2 Periplaneta americana
AGGCAATCACAGCAATCTATGACCACACATTCCGATTAACTTCAGTTCAGGTGGATGCGCTAAGGAACGATACTGTTTTCCTGTTCAGAGAACTGTTATCTGAAATAAGTGTCGGTACTTCAACCAATTCCTTCTAATTCAAGAATTACGTTTTTTAGAATGATGAATAATGCTTCATCATGAATATTAGTGACAGGCAGAATATGGACAACATCTTTATAATGTGAAAGTACACTGTGAATCATGAAAACATATGGAAGGGCTATCAAAAAGAGGGAATTCCATTTTTATTGCTTTGAGATACAGTGAAACCTGTTCAAATCGGAACCTGAATAATCCGGAATCCTATCTATTTCGTAACAATTTATTGTCATTGAAATTTGTATGTATTATGTTAATTTTTCCTGAATAAAATGGAAACTGTCCAACACGGAAACTGAAACTGTCTGCTACTGTTCAAAATGGAAACAATATTTTCGACAACACTATATTTTGTAACTATATCTTGAAACAGTGTGTAATTTCAAGGAATATACGAAAATATGTAGGTCACTAAGATAAAAAGTTTTCTTTGCAAAATTTTAGAGGGTACGAGGGTGTGTTGGCCTGTCGGTCATAAATTTTGTTACCCTGTTGACAAGGCAGATGAGTCCTTCAAAGATTTTCACACCATATACTGTCCTAGCTTGACTTAGCGCAAATGTAGTGATTTCCAGGTAAAAAAAAAAAAAAAAAAAAAGGTTGCATAAAATGTGGCATTAACATTAAGTGATGAAGTAAAAGTTATCGAGATAAAGGAAAATTAGAAACAAAGTCAGTGTGAAATAATATAGAAGCTACAGTTGTGGAAAACTCAGGTGTGACACTTTAAAAATAAAGATCATAATGAGTTAGTGGCGTGTGGCCAATATTGGTGACACAAAAGGAACCAGAAAGCAACTGTTTATGTGAAAATAAATGTACTGTTGTGGGAGTGGGTTCTTCCCACGACCTTTCAAAGAACAAGCCAATTTCTGGATCTGTTCTGCAAAGCAAGCTATTGAACTGGGAAAGAAATTAAATAAAACCAGAATTCAAGGCTTCTGATAGATGGCTCCCTAGTCCAATTAATTAATAATGCAGTGATGTACAGTACAGTATTAGAGTATAGTGTTAGATATTAAATAGAATGAGATTAGTAAACTTTAGTAATATTTAATGACAATTGAGTGAGTTATGATAATATTTATACAGAAAATGAGATTTTAGTCAAGATGTTGAAACAGAGCTTCCGGCTAAGATGCCGTGGTCTACTGGTGCTGACGTTACCAGACGTTTCGTCTACTTCTACGGCAGACATCTTCGGTGGTTAGGTATCCCTGTCGAAGTCTTCTGCTCGGGATACCTGCCAGCAACTGATGACCTGACTCGAAAAATCGAAGGAGAATTGGGAGGAAAATTTAAAAGGTACACAAACGCGTCCTTGCAATGGGTTGGGGCTGTACAAAAATTAAATATGTGAGCCTTGAAGCCTGTGTGGCTACTAGTCTCACTCCGGTTACGCTGCTCCTTGAGGGAGCTCTAGAAAATTTTGAAGGGGAAGGAAATTGGACGTAACTCTCTTAGGTACCACATACGCGGGGTGGCTGATATTGATCAATTGATCACGGAACGGGGCGAGGAGAGTTGGCTGGTGTTTTTGCTGTTAGAATGGCAAGACGCTGTCATCTGTTGTTCGATGACTAAAGCACGTGAAGGCCGTCGGAAGAAAGCGCCGTGAAATCTAATCTCTGCAATTTGAGAGTTCCCTGTCCTTTCAATTTGCGACTTATTGAGTGACCTCGTATATTTAATAGACTATTTATATTATCTGAACTAGGCATACATCGTTTATAATAAGGTGGAATATATATGGGGAAGGGCATATAGGTCCGTGGCCCATTTCTTATAGGGGCTCATCCCGACATTTGTCTCACGCCTGAGAGGAAACCACGGGAATACCTTAGGCGAGATGAGAGTTGTCTCATGTATAAAGAGACTAGCCAATTTGGCTATTATGTGGAGGTGATTGTTGTCATGAGCCTTGTTGAATCGTCTCGAATTTTGAGACAAGCCATTTTTAATATATGATGGCTCAATTACGAAGAGGGGTAGAGATGTAATTATTTAATTAATTTAAAGTAATTAGGAGATTAATGGGGATATGAGTGCAGGTCCGTGGCCCATTTCTTTTAGCTCATCCCGACATTTGTCTTAAAGCGCCTTAGGAAAACCACGGAAAAACCTTTAGGCAGGACAGAGTTGTCTCAATATCAGAGACCAGCTAAATTGGCTCTTAGGTTGAATGACTCTATGAATCGATGGATATATACTAGCCAATTGGCTCTATGATAGTTCCATCGATCAACAAAAGTAGATATTATTAGGGAGGGATTTTGTTTAGCCCAGTTAAGACAAGGTCATTTTACAGCGGTTGCACTATCCAAGGAGTCTCCCATGGAGTTGAGTCGTTTGGCTAACAAAAACCTGGGAGTGACGCCAGCTCCCTGTCCTCCTGTCTCAATATAGCCACGGACCTGTCTGGTGTGTACGCCGTACTAGATCATACTGGCCGAGGCCAGATATGAGTGGGTGGGGTTAGCACGAGCTTCCGCATACAGGTTCCTAGCCAGTCGAGCAAATGAACTCGTCTATGGTTGGCAACTCTAGTTCATCATGGAACTTTCTTCTCGAGGCGACTCGGGGGGAGATGGGTAATAAGTCGAATCACCTGGTTTTGGACAACTTGGAGTTTACGGAGATGGGACACTGCCGCAAACCCCCATGCGGGTGCGGCATAGGTAATGACAGAGCGAATGAGGGCCTTATACATGTTAAGTCCTACCCTCAGGTTGTCAGGAGTTAAGGCCGCCAGAATGGGATAGTGTCTAACTATCAGCCCGTTGGCCTTACAAAGAAGGGATTGATGTGATCTCGGAAGTTGAGATGAGTCCATAATGATCCTAAATATTTATTTGGTTCATCCGGCATTTTCTCGTCCGAAAGTGTGGGTGGTGTTGCATGTCTTCGAGCCTCGCTCTTAGTGAAAAGAGTATGGCCTGACATTTCTCTGGTTGACCTTGATTCTCCAGTCGTGGAACCACGGCTGGAGGTGATCTAAGATCGACTGTAATCTGCGGACGCTAATCTTATAGGTTTTGCCATCGCCAGAGGGCAGTGTCGTCTGCATAGATATACAGATGACTACTTCTGCCGTGATATAGCGAAACGGGAGGTCATTAATGAATATATTGGCAAGTATGGGCCTGATAATGAAACCCTGTGGGACTCTGTGGTGAATTTCACGGGGGTGGAGAAACTAGTGCCTACACGGGTTTTGAAATGTACGGCCTCGGAGGTAGTTAGAAATGAGGCGTATTATTCCATCTGGGGACTCCCATGCCCAGTAACTTAACGAGGTCCTCATGCCAAACCTTGTCGAATGCTCGCTCGATGTCCAGGTAAGCTGCAGCTACTGGCACGCTTCGTGCTCATAGCCCAGGTAATGTCCTCCGTCATGCGGAGTGCCTGGAGTGTAGTGGAACGACCAGGTGAAAACCGAATTGCTCGTTCCTGATTTGGGCAACACTACTTCAGTGAGGCGTCTATGTATGACCCGCCCGCCAGTTTGCTGAGACAACTGAGGAGACTAATAGGCCTATAGTTGCTTGGATTCGTCTTATCCTTTCCGGGCTTTGGAAAGAGAACTACGTGAGCCTCTTTCCAGGGAATGGGATAGTGACCGGAAGCCAAGATGTTATTAAATTATCTCTGCTATGCGCTTCATAGCTGAGCTGACCTTTGGGAGATGCTGCCCAATATAATTCCTTGGATACCGTCGGCTCCTGCGGCCTTATGAGGGCCGATATGACGAATGAAATGGGCGACCTTGTGGGTGTTCGTAGGTCGTATCCCATTTTCGGCTCCCTGCTAAGGAGGTCTCGAACCGATTCCTCAACAGCTCTGATATGGGGCAAGTTTAAATTTTGTTCCACGGGTTGAAAAGTGGTCTCTAGAACGTCTGCCAGTGCGGTAGCCTTCTCCTCAGGAGTGAAGGCCGTGACATCTGGACCGACTACTAATGGGTGAATAGATTGAGACGGATTGGACAGAGCTCGAGATACACGCCAGACATCTGACATGTTTCTGCTGTCCATCGTTTCAACCTTGGATTTCCAAGCATCCACGACCGTTTCGTGGACCGCCTCACTGATCCGCCTGCGCAAGCGGTTCATTTCTATTCTATGTTGATCTAACCTAGTACGCTTCCACAATGTTCTTGCTCTATTGCGGGCGATCTTTAGGTGTCTAATATAGGCTGGGAGCTGCATCCGTCACGGTTGTGAAGACCGTTTCGGTATTGCAGCAACCATTGCCTTCTTTATGCACTCCGTCAGGTCGCTAACTGACCTATCTATCCCTGCCGAGGTGACTTCAGGGGGAGTGGTGGAGGCGTAGCGGCTACCTGGTCTTGAAAGAACACCCAGTCTGCCGCCTTGTAGTTGAATTTCTCCAGCGGTTGGGGAGAGTTCGCCTGGGTGCATGATCTCCATTATCACCGGTAGGTGGTCGGACGGAAGATCATCCAGGGTTTGTTAGTCTCGCTCTAGTTGTGAGACCTTTCACCAGAGCGATGTCTCAATATGTCAGGCAGTTGATTTGCAGCATCCGGTACGTGTGTGGGTTCCCTAGGGGCCATCACGACGGATCCGTTTCCTGTAGAATTAAGAAAGCCTATCGCCCTGCCGATTGGGGCGTTGACAGTTCCAGCTGGCGTGCTTCGCATTGAGGTCGCCGGCGACTACGAATCTATCGGATAGACTTGTCACTATATCTAAATCGCGTTCATTTAGTATGCCCGGAGGACTGTAGGCAGCCATAAGCAGAAAGGGAAGTCTGCCTATATAGGCTCTAATAGACACTGCCTCTAATGCCGCTAGCTGGGGAAGGAGATACTCACAGTGCGCGATCGTAGAACGAACGAACACCGCTACACTCCGCCTCTTCTACCCGCTCTATCTTGTCTATAGACTTTAAACCCCGCGCATCTTAAATTTACTTGGGGCGTCAGGAACGTTTCTGTTATAATGCTACGTCTATATTATTAGCGTCTAGGAAAGCCCTGAACTCATGTCTATCATGTCTAAGGCCCCTGGCGTTCCATATACACATCCTAGCAACTCCGTCACTTCGTCTGGCCATTGAGAGAGAAACGGGAGGTTAGAAGCTTAAATATCTCCGGGAGGGCAGACATAGGATTCTCCATAAGGAGAACTATCACTCTGGTTAATCCTTCTAGGATTGGGGCAGGCAGGAGATTAGGGTTTGCTAATTGCAACGCCTCGGCAAAGTGCTGAACTTGGTCCAAGGTCGGGCCTTTCCGAGGTGCTTGCAATAGCTTCCTGCTGGGCCTGTGGGACAGGGGCGGAGATGGACTCTACCGTGGTAGCCTTGGTGGCTATTCTGCTGCCCCTGTTGCGCTTTTAGGGCGCTGAGAAAGGGTCCTACATTATTGGCAGCAGTTTGGGGGCTGTCGCTGCCACGGTGGACCACAGAGGCGCGGCAACGAGCATCTCCAAAAGCGAAGGATGTCCGCCTGCTGCTGCTGCTGGCGGACCGGCCCGAGTTCCGTGCGTCGCTCCGCACGGGGCCCCTGCACAGGGCGCGAGCCTGTGGCTGCGGCTGCTGTTCTCGGAACAGCTGCTGCTGCCTCGCAGCCCGCCACCCGCTGCTGCCGGAGCCACTCGTATTGGGTGTCCGCTGTTCCTCGAGCCTGCCCTCCTCCGTCGGGCAGCCCTGCTCGTTCCTTCCGTGGCATCTCTAACTTGTAGTGCTGCGGGACACCCTCCGTAATTGGCGGTGTGAGCGCCAGTACAGAGTGCGCATGTAGCGGGGACATCGTGCGGCTTGCGACAATCTTTAGTCTTATGGGCGTGCACAAGCTCGACACATAGGCTGCGCTTTTGCAGCTAGCCTGCGTGTGGTAGTACCACTGGCAGTTGCTGCACTGAGGCGGGCGCTTGCTGGGGACGTAGTCCTCAACTGTTACCCTCATCAGGCAGCACTGACGCAAGGCTCTCATTCTATCCCGGGTTTCGGGAATTCTCCACATCGACAATGACCATTGGGAGTTTGGCCTTTGTCCTTGATGAGTGCATCCTCGTCACTCGCCGGACGATTATGCTTTGGAATTCCAGGTCGCCCTGGATGTCCTCCTCATCTCTGTGAATATCTATTCCTCTTAGAACGAATCGCAGAGGCTTGTCGTTCTTGGGCGCAGCAAGTTGTACGCTACTCCCGTTCGGTCAGGAACCTGCAAAGATTTGCGTAGTCCCTTTCGCAAACAGTTTTCACGGCCGTCCGCCGCGCGCCCTGTACGAGCATAAGCCCAACGGTTCGTATTCGGCCTTGAACTCTAAGTTCAGTCGGCCCAGCGAGCCAGTGAAGGCTGGCGTAATAATAACGGGTGGGATATCACCACGTCGCCTAGTGAGGGCAGTCTCAGCATCTTCCTTGTCCTCACTCTCCGACACGTGAGTACGAGGCTGGGGAAGGGGGCGGGGAACTGCCTGATCTACCTCAGGGGCAGCAGCCGTCTCCTGTGGGGCCTCAGGTTCGGCGGGGGTGCTGCCTCCTCGGTCACGACTTGAAGAGTCGCCGCCTCTAATTGCTCCAAGGTAGAGAAGAGATCTCTCTCTTCCTTGGTGAGCTCCTGCGGAAGGAATGCCGCCCTGCTCCAGTCTTAGCTGAGCCCTTCTTCTTCTTCTTCTTTTTGGCCTTAATGACCTGAAGTGCGCCGGACCCAGATGGAATCGGCGGCACTTCATCAGCCAAGACCGTAACACCACGGCTATTCAGTCCGCTAGGACAGGGCAGAATCAATACGTGTCACCTCAGTGACCTTGGGAGGTGGGCTTTCTCGGGAGTCCTGAAGGACTGGGATGGTGGTAGGGGACGAAGCTCAAGGATCTCTGCAACGGGGACCGGGACAGGCGGCGTCCGTACAGGACCAGCCGATCGCAGGTTCCGACGCCTGGGCGGAGGAGTAATCTGCGCGGGACGCGACACGCGCAAGTAGGAGGTGGTGGGCCCTGTCTGGCTAGTGCAAACTAGCAACCGCTTTACGCCACCTGCAGTAGGTTGGCTCGTGGCCTTGTTGCTCTTAACTGGAGCCATTCGAATTAGAGATTCGATCCTGTCAGGGGGAGACCTAAGCGGCACTCTGTCCGCAGTGCAAGAACCTGCTAGGCCCCTTTCCCACTAAGGGTGGAAGCCCAGCAGTTACGCCCGACCGGTCGCCGAAGCCTAGCCCGGTTAGCCGATCGCAACAAGCGTTGCGGAGCCCGCCGGGGACCGTCGGTTTGGTTCGCTAATTTCGTTGGCCCTGATAAGGGCCGGACGAAAATTTGCGTAGCCCTCAGAAGGGCCGGGCAATAGTAGAAGAGTGGAGGGCGGAAAGCAAATTGGCCCGAAGGCCCTGCCTTTGGGCAGTCACTCCGGCACGAAGGCACAGAGTCTCTCCTGCAGGAAGCCTGCCTAGGGGCCGAGGACGGCTAGGGGTCTCCTCGAGAGAGGACCCAATCCCCGACCGGGATCCGCCTGGCCTAGGGAAGTTAGTGCGCACAGCCCTCCGTAGGCTGCGCGGCTTTCTTCGCGCTGAGCGCCGGTGCGGCAATGGAACCAATAGGCTGCTCTTTAAGAAGTGCCGATTACGTAGGTGTCCGCCGCCTGGCCGACATAAGTACGATGCTCGGCGCCTCGAGCCTCCCCTGGCCGAGAGCTGCTTAGCTGCTGCGCTCGCTTGCTGCTGTAGCACTGAGGAATCTGGTTGGTTGTCCGCTGTAGCTGCTTTCGCCGGTGCGCCAATCAGAAGGCCTCAGGACACGTCTTGCTCCTTTCACGTCCAAGAAGAAGTCCCCTTTTTTTCGTTCCATCATCACCAGGGTGCTTGGTTGCTTCTCATATTTATAGCGCCGAGACTTGGTGTTCCGTTGTCGCGGCGGTCCGCGCCCGTCAGATCGTGACCTTCGACTGGCCGTGGCGTTGCTTCGCAGCGGCAGCCCCACCTGCTCGGTCCCGTGGCCTTGGGTTGGTCGTGGCGCACAGTTGTTGCGGCGGTCCGCGCTCGCTAGAGTGCGGTGACCTTGGGCTGGTTGTTGTGTTCCAATATCGTGGCGGACAGCACTCGCAGGATTTCGGTTTCCATCCGTCGTACCGTTGCCGTGCACAGGTTTTGTACGAGTCCGTTTCAGGACAGGATGCCAGCAGTTGTTCAGTTTCAGACCCTCTTCTTTACGGTTGAAATTGTTTGGATGTTTATGGATTTCAATCGCTTCCCTGAATAGGCGGGGAAGTAATTGGACGTGTTACTGAGGATGTCTGTTTCTCGGAACTGTATGTCGTGCCTCCCATCCTGAAACGCATGTTCCGCCACTGCAGATTTATCCAGCTGTCCCAATCTGCAGTTCCGTTCGTGTTCCACTAGTCTAGTTTTGACGCTACGTTGTGTAGTGCCTATGTATACAGCACCGCAGGAGCACGGAATCCTGTATACACCTGCGGCAACCAACTTGTCTCTCTTGTCCTTTACCGATCTCAGCATGTTACGGACTTGTTGGGTCGGCAGGAAAACCGTGTCTACATCGTGCCGTTTTAATATCTTGCCGATCCGGTCCGTGACATTATGATATGGGAGGAAGACCGTGCCCTTCTTCCTCTGCTGGACTAGAGTGTTGCTTTGGGATGGCCCGTTCAGATCTCTCCTGGGATGCATGGCCCTCATAATCTCCGGAGCTGAGTTACTGCTTAGCGCAGCTCTTAAGTGGGCCATTTCTTGTCGGAGATGTTGTGGTTCTGAGATTTTTCGCGCTCGCTCAATCAGAGTCTTCATCATGGCTCGTTTTTGACCAGGATGATGGTTTGAGCTCTTGTGTAGGTATCTATCGGTGTGGGTGGGTTTCCGATAGACGCTGTGTCCTAGGGTACCGTCCGGTTTCCTGTGGACCAACACATCCAGGAACGGTAATCTTCCGTCTGATTCTAATTCCATCGTAAACTGGATCTGTTTGTGGACCCCATTTAGATGGTTGAGAAAATCCCTTAGTGCTGGTTCTCCATGTCTCCACACCACAAATGTGTCGTCCACGTATCTGAACCAGCATTCAGGTCTTCGTGTCGTGGCCTTGAGTGCAGTATCTTCAAAGGACTCCATGTAGAAGTTGGCAACCATCGGGCTAAGAGGGCTGCCCATGGCTACTCCGTCTGTCTGTTCATAGAAGTCCCCATTCCATTGAAAATACGTAGTAGTGAGCACCAGTTGGAATAGCGCTACAATGTCCTCTGGGAAGATGTTCTTCAATAGTTCTATGGTTTCTATAATTGGGACTCTGGTAAACAGAGACACCACATCAAAGCTGACCATAATGTCTCCAGGTCGGGTTTTCAGCGTTTGAATCTTCTCGATGAAGTGGCTGGAATCTTTATGTATGAGGATGTCTTGCCTACTAAGGGTTTCAGTAGGTTGCTGAGGTATTTGGCTAATGCGTACGTTGGTGACCCGATCGCATTGACAATCGGCCTGAGCGGCACATCCTGTTTGTGTATCTTAGGTAGTCCATGCAGTCTCGGCGGTAGTGCTTCCGACTTCTTAATCGTACGTTGTATTTCTGTTGGAATCGACGAATTCTTGATTAGGAGGTTGGTCTTCCTTAAGATGACTGAGGTTGGGTCGCGCGCCAGTTTTTGTATGTAACTGGATCTAACAAGTCTCTTACTTTCTGCATATAATCCTCCGTGTTCAGGACTACCGTTGCATTTCCTTTGTCCGCAGCAAGGATTACGATGTTGTCTTTCTCGTTCAAGGTCTTTATAGCTTTCCTGTCTTCCCCGGACAGGTTGCTTTTCAGTGGTGCTACGTGTTGTAGTACCCTTGCCGTCGGATCTCTTCTGTAGCGTCAGAGCTCAGGTTTCTGATTCCCGACTCTATATTCGCAATGATGTAGTCAAGATGATTCACCAACGTAGTAAGTGACAGAAAGCTGATTTAATGTGATGAGTGTTAAATGGAATATTTTGTACTTCTTGCAGTTTGTGGCATGCCATTTTGTTTTCATGTATATGAATGACAAAATATTCCATATTAATGTCACACCTGAATAATACGGAAACCTGTCCACAACGGAAAAAAATTAGGACCACGTCACTTCCGTTTGAACAGGTTTCACTTTATTAAGGTTTTAAAGTTTAAATTTTTGTACTTTTTTTAAAATGAGTTCTTATTTTTGAATTTATTTTCAGCTTATACCTTTATCAAATATACATATCTGGAACAGTATATTATAGCCTTGATACACATTCCTTATTAGTTAAATAAAAAATAGAACCCAAACTCACATTTTGTTTTGTTAAAAATGGGGAATGTCCGTATATATTGCATTATTTAAGAGTGAATGTTGTTTGTTAGAAATCACGTTAACTATATAAACTTAGCATGGAATGAAATCAATTTTGTTATCAATTCTGCAATGCTTGGGAAAAGTGGCGTAAGTCAATTTCCACAAACTTTTTTATTAGTTTATTGACAACTTACGGAACATCTGATTTCTTGGGAAAAGAGACATAAGTATTTCTCCCATTAGAATAATTCATACAGAAAAAAAAATCAAATTGGCATTAACCAGTGTGAAGACAGTTTTTTTCCTTCTAATGTAAAATTAACATTTTTGACTTGTGCCACTTTTCCCGAGCACTACAGAATTAATATCACATTTTTCACACCGATCAATCCTTTCTCGGCAATTTCTCATAGAATCCTCTTGCTTCCTCTCCACAGAATTTTTTGAGTTGTTGAAGATCCTTGTACTTCTCCTTTGAAACTGGTAATGGACTTAAAAAGAGAAGAACAGAAAGAAATATTAAGAGCATGAAATGTTTGCAATAACTGTTCTCGTTTTTATTTCAATAAAAACTTTCACTTACCTTTGTATGTTTTTTCTGGTAAGATGAACTCTCTGCAATGTGAAGAAGCAACTTGTGGTAGCAATCCAGGGGTGTTCACTACACTGTCCTCCCATGCTCCATTATAGGTGGTCCTGTACTTCAGAAATCTAGGATGTGATCGGTCTGCAACAATTTCCTTCACTGGTCATGTTGTGAAGGGACACTTGCGAAGATATTTCTTCTCCAGAAGTGCTGACCAGTTTCGAACAAGGCTTTGATCCACCTGTGTTACTGTGAAAGGACAAGGTTTTTGTCTTGCTGATTGTAGTTCCTGGATCCAGTCGTCTGCGTCTGGCAGTTCAGCTCTAACTAGCCCAAAATGTTTATCACACTCTTAAGTACGAGTGACCACGCATTGGGAAAGTTATTTTGATTGAGTGTAATCTGTGAGTGTGATGCACAATGTAATGCATTAGTCTAAAAACAGTCCAATTCTTGTTTTGGCCACAAGCTGAATCACAAAATGTCTCAAGATATCGAACATTTTGATTCATATATCACATGATGAAGTGATGCAAAAATGAACATACTTCATTTGCACCTTTATTAGCAATGGTTTCGTCATAAGCATAAAAAATGACTCTTTAGTTGATAGAACGTGAATGTTAAAACTGTAAAATCCAAGCTGTCTGCGATAACAGTGGTGGTTCCTCGGGGGAGGGAAGGGAGGAACGTCGTCCTCACATTTTTCTTCTTTTGAAAGTAAATACCAAATAAAATATGTGCCTTGAAATTCAAGGAAGATTCGATCATTTTTAAGTTCACAGCTATAAGAAAACCTTGGTTGATCGAGTTTTAAACGATGCGCACTCATGTGCTGCTAGAAAACTGTGAGAAAGATGCGAGATTGTTTGTGTGGAGGAAAGCCAATCCATTCCTCCTTTACTGCAGTTAGCACACATAGACAACAGCACACTAGCGGCCAGAGAAAGAAGCAGAGTTTTAAAGCGAGTAAATGAACGGAGAGGGAGGAGATCCTCCTCCTACCGGCTAGACATGGTCCCACATCACTTCATTCCCTGAAGAAAATGGCAGAGCTAGCCATCGAAAACTTGGAAGCAAATCTCCAATTCACCTGGCTGAGAACCTGAAAAGAGTTATTCTACGTTATGTTAAGTTTGCAAACTATGCTTGTATCCTTTAATGTGATTTTAGTATGTAAAGAATTCGGTACCAGTAATCTAACATTACACATACCTTGGAGTGTTTCGTAGGAATAAAATCTTTCCGATAAATACCTCTAATCCATTTTAATAATCTTTGGTCTTCCTTGGTGGGGAAAAGAGAAAAACTCACTTTCGGTCCATTTAAGTAATTGCCTCTACAGTTCGGCACACTGCACTTTTGAGGCATTATGCCTTGTAATATGTTAGTATTGCATCACTTGTGAATGTAATTTTACACGCACATTTATTTAAAACATAAAATATTCTCAACTAGAAACACGTGAAAAATGCCAGCTTCCCGCCTTAGCTTTAAACATTAGGCACAAACGGCTTGACGTCACAACATATTCAGATTTTTGTTGCAAGGCTTTCTTTGTAGGTGGTGTTGATATAACACTTAAACTACAGTGACTGTATATAGACAGTGGTGACAAGACAGCTTAAGTTTCGCCCATCCGCCATGTCGTTGCATATTCAAGCGGAGATGATATGGATATGACTTTTAATTATCATCATCATCATCCTTCACGAATTAGGCCTCTGTAGACCTGTTTCGGCCCCATCTAGCAGTCTTCTAAAAGGTCTTCCTGGTCGACGATGTCCTCTAGGTTTATATTGCATCATAATTTTTGGGATTCTTGAATTTTCCATTCTTCTTACATGATCTAGCCAATTGAATTTGTATCTGCTGATTTTTTCTTCTACTCACTCTACTTCTAATTGTTCTAAAATTTCTTAATTCCTTTTTCGGTCTAAAAGAGTATATCCTGCTGTCCTCCTGAAAAATTTCATTTCCGTTGCTTTGATTCTGTTCATGTCTTTATTCTTTAATGTCCAAATCTCACTTCCATATAAAAGGAAGGGTAATGCTAGTGTATTATGTATTTTTATTCTTGCAGATTTTTATAATAATTTAGCTTTTAATGTATTGTTTATTATTCCTAGAATTTGTGTAAATTTGGTAATTTTCTTGTTCACATCTTTTTCATTTTGATAAGATATTTCACAACCCAGATAATTGAAATTTTGTACTTGTTCGAGGCATTGGTTATTGTGTATTGTCTTACTTCTGACTGGGTCTTGTCCTAAAAATGCCATTTTAATATCTCTGGAAATTGAATCCCCATCCTTTAATTTAATCTAATTGGACCTTCTAGTATAAATATTTTGTACCTGAGAAAGTTTCTTGAGAGGTCTCCCATTTCTAATATCTCTAAATACTTAGACTGAGCTGGAAAAGTAACATAAAATCAATATATCACTTTTACAATGAGGAAGGAAAAATAAAGTATGTTGGTTCCAATACATTTTTAATATTTATTTTTCCCAGTAATTAATTAATTTTTTTATTTCAATACTTTTCGGAAGTACAAAACAATAACAGAAGTCATAATGAATCAAAATAAGCAGCATACATGTCAACTGTCATAGCATTTCAATTACTGCGAATGGTACCTGGAAAATTATGCTGACAATACATTACACAGTAAACTTATTGCAAATCGGCAATTATACAAACAACAGGCCTATGCAGAATCTTCCTGGTAACAATGATGAACATGATTAATACTTTGCTAAGTATTTTCTGTTCTGTTTTCATGGACGTTTGCTTTATATTTTTTGCCAGGTTACATAAAATCTTTTATAAAAATACTATTATTATATTTGCTTGTTACATTTAATCTTTTTTCACTGCAGTATGCAAGTTTTTAGTTAGGTATATACTGTGTGTTCATTTCAAAGTGTGTCATGACATCACTGTTGTGAGTCAGCGATTTGAAGAGAGTTTCAGCTTTTATGTGAGAGAAGTTGCCTATTAATCAAGGCGTTCGATCTGAACTTGAGAATGTGTACAGTATAACTTGAACGTCAGTAGCAACAAATGGCGGTCTGTGAAGTCTCTGTGCTACCATAACCTCATTCGAACTGTGTTTGCAAGGGCAAGTCGTATGCAGGGTATTTGTTACCATTGTTGCGTACGGCAACATTCAACAATAGAAATCAAATGCTCCGTGTCCATGTTGACCGTCGAAGTTATTGTCAACAAATACGTAAGTAATCGTCTTAACCCTCTCCACATATGCTGACAGTAAGAAAATACTCACCTCAGTACGTGTTTCCAAACAGTTCACATTTCTGCCACTAGAGGTGTTACCATATGTATCGGTAAGTACTCTTCAGAATGAACGCCGTACTTGCTAGGCAACTTCTCTGGCACATAAGTAATACGCCTCTGCGGAAGTGTAGGAAGATTGAATTCTCTAGGCTCATCGGCTAGCCACATGACGGCATACAGCGAGCCATGACACACTTTGAACTGAACACACAGTATACCAAGGAAATGGAAGACTGCAGTGGGGGAAAAAAAGACTAGATGAAAGCTGCAAATATAATGACGACGATGAAAGGTTTTATTTAACCTTGTACAGTTAAGGCCGTAAGGCTTTCTCTGACACTGAATAGGAATAAAACTTACTTCCATAGTCGGCCGGATTGGCGACCTTGACGGAAGTAAAAGATTTTCTATTAGATTTAAGTAATCACATATTATCAGTGTTAAGTTACAAACGAATATGATTTACATAATAAAATCAGAAACAGAGAATTTAATAAAATATCATCCTAACAGGTCCTAGTCCTATAATAACGATCTACAAAATTACTCGTATATTTGTAGACTTGCAAGCATAATGCTTTCCTCCAAGTAGTTGCAAGGAAGGAGGAGGCAAGTCCAATGGTAGGGCTGCCACTTTACAGCTTCTGGACAAATTGGTGTATATTGCAGTTCCTCAGTACTGTATGTGATGAAATGGTTTTACTGCCATGACTCGGTCCCCAGAGCCTCATTCGTTTGAACAGGTGCACCACAAGAAGGTGAGGATGGGAATTGAGTAGGAGAGGTTAAAGACTGCACATCGCTACTCTTTGCAACCCTTGAAAGAAATGCACACAGTGAAATACCAAATTAGTGTTAAATTACTATCAAATATTAATTACACATTGAAATCAGAACAGACAATTGAAAAATTGTACACAATAGAAATAAAAAGTTACAAGCATGTATGATTTAGGCTACATAATAAAATCAGAAACAGACAATTCAATAAAAATAAAAATAAACACATTTGAATACAATATGAAGATATAGTGATAGATTTATTGATATTAGTTCACAAAAGTACAAAACTTAATAATTTAACAAGAAGATTTATATACAAAAGTAGTTATACATAATAAATATACAATTTCCTAAACTAATTAATTTATCGCAAATCTCAATAATTTATTGGTTCAAACTTGCACTTACGTCTGGTTTTAGTGCATGTTTAAACCGATCGTAATAACCATTAAGGGCCGTATTCATAGACGAATCCCTACATTATTCATAGATTTCAAAAAGGCATATGCCTCGGTTAAGAGGGAAGTATTATATGATATTCTTATTGAATTTGGTATTCCCAAGAAACTAGTTCGATTAATTAAAATGTGTCTCAGTGAAACATACAGCAGAGTCCGTATAGGTCAGTTTCTATCTGATGCTTTTCCAATTCACCGCGGGCTAAAGCAGGGAGATGCACTATCACCTTTACTTTTTAACTTCGCTCTAGAATATGCCATTAGGAAAGTTCAGGATAACAGGCAGGGTTTGGAATTGAATGGGTTACATCAGCTTCTTGTCTATGCGGATGACATGAATATGTTAGGAGAAAATACACAAACGATTAGGGAAAACACGGAAATTTTACTTGAAGCAAGTAAAGTGATCGGTTTGGAAGTAAATCCCAAAAAGACGAAGTATATGATTATGTCTCGTGACCAGAATATTGTACGAAATGGAAATATAAAAATTGGAGATTTATCCTTCGAAGAGGTGGAAAAATTCAAATACCTTGGAGCAACAGTAACAAATATAAATGATACTCGGGAGGAAATTAAATGCAGAATAAATATGGGAAATGCGTGTTATTATTCGGTTGAGAAGCTCTTATCGTCCAGTCTGCTGTCCAAAAATCTGAAAGTTAGAATTTATAAAACAGTTATATTACCTGTTCTTCTGTATGGTTGTGAAACTTGGACTCTCACTCTGAGAGAGGAACATAGGTTAAGGGTGTTTGAGAATAAGGTGCTTAGGAAAATATTTGGGGCTAAGCGGGATGAAGCTACAGGAGAATGGAGAAAGTTACACAACACAGAACTGCACACATTGTATTCTTCACCTAACATAATTAGGAACTTAAAATCCAGACGTTTGAGATGGGCAGGGCATGTAGCACGTATGGGCGAATCCAGAAATGCATATAGAGTGTTAGTTGGGAGACCGGAGGAAAAAGACCTTTAGGGAGGCCGAGACGTAGATGGGAGGATAATATTAAAATGGATTTGAGGGAGGTGGGGTGTGATGATAGAGACTGGATTAATCTTGCACAGGATAGGAACCGATGGCGGGCTTATGTGAGGGTGGCAATGAACCTTCGGGTTCCTTAAAAGCCATTTGTAAGTAAGTAAGTTATTCATAGACAATCTTAGTGCGGGCTTCCGGTGGATGATCAGCAAACTAATGTTTTTCGTATTACTGAACCAGTGTTAGCGATATGATATGAATCCTGTACAAGTAATCTGTCGATAGCCGGGGCTAGTTTAGCATGCTCGTATCGCGGGCTAGTGAAATGTCTGTGAATAGCACCCTACGACTTTAAACCTTATTTATCTGCTCATTTTTACAATTACTGCCATAAATATTTTTAATACTTTTTTTTTTTTTTTAATTTAACTCTACAATAAACAAGTGTAAATCAATCTTTCCTGTTGCTCTATTTATCCAGTATTTATGTTTAATTTTTAGGTCTTATTTTACATAAGAACTTATTATTTCAAATAGGTGAGCAGATGTCGACATACTGTAAGTCATGAGCCTGAAATAGCTGAATCGGTACATTCCATATGTAGGTTAATCCTTACTCTTGCATTATTTTCTTGTCAGCAGAATCGTTTGCGTAACTTCTATGAAGACTACTGCATACCTGTTTAAACACAAACTTGACAAGTTGCTTACATAATCAACCTCAATTTAGTTTCATCATTGTATTGCATGCACTCCTTTTCGATTCATTACTATTATGATGACTAATAAATTTATTTTAAATGCATTCTTATTGAATTTAAAATATAGTAGTTAACCAATTTATAAAGTCAAATTATCTTCTGAACCTTTACTAATTAATATAGCTATCAGAATATATTAATAACTTCATTAATTCTCTATTTTCAATTTTTTTTTAACCTTGACGTTATTCTATCTTATTTTCAAAACCTGTCTTCTTATCTTATTTAGTTAATAATTAGTTTTTCTAATTTTAGGATTGTTGATAGTAGTAGATAGTTTCGCTCAGTATCTATATCCTTGTTTGAATTTACTTTATTTCTGTTACAGTTTCTATTTGTCCTTTTACCTCTTATTAACTGTTCGTCACCTGCTTCTACTTCATCGGTAAGTAACGCACAGCTCCTCCATATTGTAGCACTTCCACTCGAGCACCCCGGCCTACCAACAGGCTGTGGCATTCTTATTAACTGATCTTCACTTGCGCTGACCTTGCCACAATCTCTTCTCCTTGTTGTATTTTCACTTGCGCGCCCTGGACTACCCTCACTGGTCATTCTCTCAGTCTGTGCCAAAGCTCCCCAAACAGCATCTTCACTGGTTCCAGCATCTTCTTCCATGCTAGGTTTAATTTGAATACAATATTAGTGTTAGATTACAAGAAAGGTACAATATAAATGATAAAATCAGAAACAGACAACTGAATTAAGTTTAGGCCTACACAAAAATAAACATAGTGCAATACAATGCATTAGGTTTTTATATACCGTTATGTCTGGTGTTGAACATGAAGATCTTACTTTTGTAAATAACATTTTTAATAATGATCAGATTATTTCATTACAAAGAAGGCAGCAAGCAAAGACGAACATGTTTGTGAAATGGTCAATTAATGTGACCATTACCAAAGCTCTAAAGCTAGAATTTAGTTGTGGTAGATGTGGATATAAGGAACTGCTAAAGCAAGGATGTCCATTGCCTTCTGTACATACTTTACGGAGGAGATTATAGAATCTCAAATTTGTTAGTGGAATTTTCATGAAGTTTTTGAATTTCTTACAATAAAAGTGCAATCCTTCGAATCTCATGACAAGGACTTTAGGGAATGATTGCTTCCTAAGCAAATACTTGGGGAATGTAACACTGCCATAACACTCAGGCATGGCAACCAGTGGCGTCGCGTGACATTTTGACATAATAATAATAATAATAATAATAATAATAATAATGATAATAATAAAAGCCGTAAATCCCCAGTGGGGCAAGGCCTCCTGCTTGGGCAGTGGTGGCTCAAGTCTTGACCATCAGAAGAGCCGACCTGATGGTCTATATACATTCCTAGTTCTTTGTCCACAATTTCACTAGCACTGGTTGTTGCTCCCACTCAAAGTTGGTTGACTGCGTCCCTCCATCGTGTTCTTTGGCGTCCTGTTCTGGTCCACAGTCCTCCTAGCTGCAACTTGAACTCGTCCCCCCATCTGGTTCTCGGTCGTCCACGGTTTCTCCAGCCAATTCTTGAATCCCACAGTGTCACCGTGTGTGCCCATCTGGTAGGATGCATTCATACCACGTGTCCTCCCCAGCGCCATTTTGTCCTATTAGCGAGTGTGACCACGTCCTCTACGCCGCTTCGTCGCCGTACTTCTTCGTTTCTGATTCTGTCCTTCAGGCTTATTCCGAGTATTTTCTTTTCCATTCTTCTTTGGCATCTTCCTAATTTTAATACCTGTTTCTTGGTGAGTAACCAGGATTGCGCCCCATATAGAATTTTGACATAGGGATGCGATTTTTAAATGGTTAAAATACAGTAGTCTGCTTTCGTTATATGTGGAAGTTGCATCCCTGGAAATAGCCGCTTATTGATGAATGCTTGAGTTGAATTTCCATATTTTCTTTATAATGTTCGTGTAGCATAAGTTAATAAGGATATTTACCGGGCCGAAGCCTGGCTGTGTTTACATAAAATACGAAAGACGAAAGTGCATAGAACGGGACCAACTATACTGTTAATAATACAGTAAATCAAAATAGGCTTAATAGTTTTCTGTTAGATTTAACAATATTTCTTCAGGGAGCGAATTTGCAAAAGTGGTAAATTGTGTATGACAAAGCAGACTCAAAAGCTTCAATTTGGAATTTTCAGCAAAGCGCATTTCACTACATCAGTATGAACTTCATCAAGAATAAACCTGTAAGTTCAACGAGCATAAAGCACAATACGAGATATTTACGTTTTATATTACAAATCAGTCGCAGAAATAATGCAGAAAACGTGTATAATATCATATATACATGCTGAATTGCTGCAACCTACGGCAGCACACCAGGCATATTTACCTAAAAACATAAGTAAATGAGTGCATTTCACTACAACAATATGAACTATATCAAGAATAAACCTCTAAGTTCAACGAGCATGAAGCACAATACAAGATACTTACGTTTTATATTACAAATGAGTGGTAAAAGTAACGCAGAAATCGTATCTAGTATCATGTTTACACACATGAATTCTGCTGCATAATTGCCACCGGTACCACATATCTACTCGACCAATAAAAATTAACACACTCTCTTGTCGCCACTATCTATATACAGTCACTGTAGCTTAAACAAGGTTTTTCATGCATGTGTGTAACTTCTGCAAAGCAGTTCCCATGTATAGTCACAGGTTATTTATATATCCATCGCTTATGCATGGTTTAATAGTAACGTTTTCTGCCCCAACTCTGCATGAGTTTCGTATAAAAACTATACACAGTTTATTAGTAAGACTGTTAGAGTTTTAAGACAGAAGCCTTTGCAGATCGTAACTTTTTCACCATCTTTAGGGAAGTAGTAAACATTGGAATCTTTGCGCTTTTTCAATGGCTGAGCAACATTCCGTCTTCTTGCTGGAATTAGACTCATTGTGTTACTAAGAATATAATCCTTTTGTCTGTTATAATCAGTCACACTCCCAAAAATATTTACAAATAAACTGTCTTGTATCCTCTGACAAATTTTTAGTGCAACTGAATCTACATGCACATTTCTGGTTGAGAGGAATGTTGGACCACATCTCTTTCTATAGTATGAGAGCTGACTTTTTCTTAATGCTATCCTGCTACCTTCTCAATGCATTTAACTAACATAAACACAACATCTGGTACTTAAATAAGCCCTCCTGTGCTGACACATTAAACGAAAGTTGAAGGGCACGTATATGTGTGATCATATTCATGCACTGTATTTGACTTGGTTAGTAGATTGCAACATTAATCACATGTGATACATTTTAACATCTTCCTCACAATAAAACCTGCCACATAATGTATAATATTGTCAGCTACAAATCGCAAATCTTGGGAAGTTGTAATGGAATCAAAATCATTACTGTCCTCCACACTATTTCTCAATGCTCTTCTAAACTGTTCAGTATTTCGATTGTTATTATTGTCACCTCTAACCAGTATACATGAGAAAAATAACTCTTGTTACATAAAATCGTGTTACTTAAGATATTATTTAAGAACACATAGCTGATTTCGTACTAATAATATTAAAATATAGGCCTAACCAACTTCTAAGAAACTAATTTGGCTGTTAGGCTATAACAAAGAACACACTGGGATGTTTAGTGCTTTGTGTAATTATAAGTTTTAACTTATACTCCTATTGCTTAAAATCCTGGGACAGTTAAAAGTTGCAGAATTCTTGCAATAGGAAGATCACGTCCTGTCCTTGATTCTTCAGTCAGCAATAGTACCGCTAATGTAAATACCATTTACGACTACGGTGTCATTTGTGAATCTGTAGCGTTTTTAAAACTGCTCATCACAGTAAAAATCTAACGAATTTTCATTGTTTATCAAATATTTTCTTGGCAACCGTGGTTTATGTTCTTAATTTCCAATCTTCAGAAACTCGACCAAATCGTCATCAGCTGGAAAATAGCCGCCATTGTTGTCCTCACAGTTGCCTGAGATCGTCCCAAGACCGGTCATTGGCAGTCTTGGCCAGTCTCAACGAAATCCTTAGAAAATCTCAAGCGCATCTTGAAAACTAGACTATGCTTACGAATTCTGTGTCGTCTCGAGACAATCTCAAGACTGGTCTCAAACTCGACTGTGCATATGGGCCTTAGGGTGGCGTGCATCAAACACATGTTTTTACTGTTTTAGTAAATGTTACTTCTTTAGTTCTTACTACAGTTCTTTAGTAACTTACTCTTTTAGTAACTGTTTGGGAGTTTATTCACAATTTACTTCTTTAGTTGTAACTAAAGTAGTAAATGATTTTTACTAAAGTAGTAAGCATAATGTATCCATTGCTGGGTCTGGGTTCATTGCAGTTTTCAGTATCAAAATCGGTACACAGGCATTTGTAGATACTAAAAGGCACTCTAAAAAGTACCAGATAGTGAAAAGGAGTGGTTTACTGAAATAATGAAGAAGTGGGCTAATGGATGTCATTGAGTGTAAGAAGCACAATGTCAAAATGCTAAGCAGAAAGAAAGATGCATGGGGAAAAAGGACATGAAAGCCAAAGCAAAGCTAAGTGGAATTGAAAAATAAATCAGACTGGAAAGGGGAAAATGGAAACAATTCATTCTAAATTTTACTATTTCTTAAATGAAAACAAATGTGTATATAATTGGCTTAAAATGATATTAATTTTTTTACTTAGTTCTTTAACCCTGGATGAGTAATGTACAGTTCTAGGAACACAATGTGTAACATGTGATATTATTTTACCTCTATTTAGAAACAATTTAATTGTTAGAAATATTTCAAATTTAATAAAAAACAGAGGAAAAAGATAAATTAGGAAGTGAACAATTGATTATACCTGGATAATTAAACCATAGATAACAATAAGCCTTTTAAATTTGAACATTGTTGAACTACAACATTTTCTTTCTGGAATCTGAATCACTCTCTTATTTATTGTTTCAATGTTCTTTTTAACGTTTGCACTGCAGGCATATTGCAACTTTGTGATCTTGAAAAACAGTATGCTTACATTCACTGCAATGTATCTTGCTTTTGCGGTCCTCGATTCGAGGACAAAGATGACACTGGTGTCTTACTCCTCCTCCTTGAAGTGTGGTTGATGTCTCAGTAACGTTTTTGCCTAGTTGATCACCAATGTTTTCTCTGATGAGACGTGGTAGGTTCTGCATCACAAGACGCTTTTCCATCCATGGAGTCATCATTGCTTCCCCCAAAGAGAGAAGAAACATTTTCCTGGGTTGCACATGAGCTCCTACTGATGTTGTGTTGTGGCATAGTATGACATAGGCATTCATGGATATTGAGTTGATCTTACTGTAGAACACACGAAGTGCCATCTCTGTGTCTTCCTATTGCAGCTGTAGGTGCTACACATCTGATCGAACATGTCAACTCCACCTTTGGTTGAATTATAAAATTCAATTACCTCAGGAAATCTGATTCGCATACAGAAGCTCCTTGATGCATATTAGAAAGAAGTAGGACATACTTTCCTTTCCGCATATTCTGCTTATTTACAGTGCCACTTAGATGGAAGTGTGCCTCATTACTCATGAGAAGATTATTTATCAGTGTTGGATTCTGATTCATTAATCGCGTAAAAGTTTGGCAGAATGCCAAACAGAACACCTTATCTCCATCTGAAAGAGTTGTGCAACTTGCATTTTATACAGGTGGAATTTTAAGTCTTGGTGTAAAATGCGCCCAAGGACAGTTGTTGTGACTCCTCTTTCCCGAAACTTTGCCGGTAAATGTATTTCTTGCCCACCTGACTCACGACTTTGCCTGACTTCAGAACATAGATGAACCCTCTCTCGTCATAGTCGCAAAGCCACTAAGGCTTATCTCCTAAATTTAGGTCGTCCATTAAATTCTTTGTCTTATTATAGAAGTCATTAAGAAGATCTCTATTAGCCATAGAAGCTCTATTTAGAGACAAGTTTTCTGGGGTTGTAAGAGCAAGATTAAATCTCTTCTTGAAGTTAACCCACCAGTAGAAACCAGCCTTTTCATTCTTTCTAGAGAAAGGATGATTGATTCCTTCAGCTTCAGCAGCCCTGTACGCTGTCCACCTCACTTGATGTACTGTTAGTCCAAAACCTATTGACTGCATTGAAGTGACATAATTGACTAATTTTACTTCCAATTCTGCCGGTAAAACAAAAGGTTTTCCAATGTTTGCTAGTATTGCACTATCGGAATCGGCTATTGGATCATCCTTGTCCTCCTGATCTTTCCTCGTTTTGTTTTTCTGGCTTCTTTGGTGGCATTCTGCATTGCAATTTCAGCTTTTCTGACTTGCTCCATATTGATGCTCCTAAGACCACTGAATGTATATGAACCATATCTCACACCTAGAAGGTTTAAAACATCTATCTTCTTGGACACACCATTATTGAATGACAGAACTGCACCATGAACCGATTCCCAGGTTTCTTTTTGAAAATCTGTAATCAAATCAGAATAATTAATTTGTTGCATATTTTGTGATGAGAGAGTAACAGATGGCCTGAAGTTGTATTCATTGTTAAACATTTTGAATAAACTAAAAACAATATAATCACTAGAAAGAATGCCAGGTATGAAGCTCCAATTATTTTGAGTTTTTTTTTAAATATCTGGTCAGTGCATGTGCCAGAAATTAATAAAGGCCTAATGATGGCCTTTAAATATTTTACAAAACTATATTTTTTTAAACTTCGTCAATTACTTCAGAATTGTTGCTGTGACAGTTCCCTATCAGTAACAACACTTACCAAATAGTCTGCATCAGAGAAAACATTTCTATCAAATGGGTAGATACCAGTTTTACAGAACCCTAATATAATGTTGTTTGGAGAAAATGTTCTCTCATGAGCTTGACCTATCAAACTTGCCATTTCATATATGGACACAGTTTTCCCAGGATTTCTCATTAACCACGAATCTGCTACTGCATTGTAGTGGCTCTACAAGTGGTTGAAGGTGGTTGCTGCACTGGGGAGAAATTGTTAGAATCGTCACCCGTTTTCTTTTTGCACAATCAATATAGCTCTCATGATTGTCCATTATTAGCAGTGATGGATTATCCTTTTCTGAATTAGTGTGTTTCACAAAATGTTTAATTACTTCGGGAAAAATGTCCCCATTCATCCATCCGGATGGTGTAGCGAGTCCAAAACTGCCTGTGAGTGCTCCATATAATATATGGTCTCGAAATTTGATCCGAGGAAAGATAATTGCAGGAGACAGTACATTTCCTGAAGCACTTTCACTGTAACATGCTGTGACAAATTTCCTTTCTCTGCATGTGTCACCTTGCTGACCTGCAGCCTGTTTCATCAAGGTTGAAAATCCTGATTCCATCTACAAAATGCGGTGGTACGATGCACCACCATTTCTAACTTGTCAAAAAAATTGACCAACATTGTGCTTATTGAATGCGGTAGCACGTGACAAGCTGCATGCTTCTGGTTTTCTTATCGATAGGTTAGATTGTCGCTTTAAAAAACTTCTCATCCACTCTGTACCAGCTGGGGCACAGGGAGACAGTGTTTCGCTCTATCCCACAGGACGAAATTTCATAACGTGCTGTCTCACCACAACCTTAAATCTTAAAAATTAGGGGAAAGGCAGCATACTGCTTTAAACATTGCTTATTACAGTACCACACAACAAATCTGTATAGTAAAATATATACACCCGTTCGATTCCTGGTGGGGTCAGAAATTTTCTTGTAAAATTTCTACCTCGGAACTAGGCGAGATGAAGGTGCACAACTTCTGATCACTATATATGCCTGGGTTAAATCTCAAATCTCTCCGCAGTGCATATGAAGGGAAGGCATATGTCACTGTTGATAGTGATTCGTCCATCGGATGGGGACGTGAAGCCTGGCGGCCCCTTTGTAATATATTGTTCTCTCTCCATTATGACAATTGCATTACTTTTATCTGCTTTAGTGAAGACTAAATTATGTTGTAATTTATTCTTTAATGTATTAATTTTCTCCATTTGTCTTTTAGCTTCTTGTAAATCATTTTCAGTTTCGGGTTGGTTACATATTCATTCATTATTTTGGCTGTTTGATATCGTAAGTAACCCGTACTACTATGTGAATTATTTTTATTATAGTTTCAGTTTGTATTATCAAATTATCTAGAGTTTTATTTGTTTGTTTGAGGGTAATTGTGTTTATATCCATTGCTGAGTATTTCACATTCTTCTGGTGTAAATTCCACTTTAGTGAAATCAACGATCCTGTTGTCCATGTTGAATCTTTCGTACACTACTTTTAACACTTGAATATAAATAATTGATTAAATGGCGATCTTACTCGTGTTAATTGTGTAAGCATGTGTGGCTTACAGCTGTTTCGGTGCTTCTTCACACCATCCTCAGAACCTACTAGATCTCGGCGTCATCTCGAACTTCGCTGCCTGTTGTGTTTATGCTAATCATGTTGTGGTAATTGCTGTTTGTTTCGTGACGTTATTAGGTTCTCTAGTTTTCTGTTGTTTTTATATTTAATTTCCATGAATATTCCAATTTTGTCATTTATTTGTGCCTCAATTAAAGTCCAAATGCTTCTTATAGTGTGAGCTGTCTCCAAATGTAATATAAAATGTATTGATGTTGTCTTTTTTTCTTATACTGAAATTCGATCTCATTTTTGATCCAATTTAGTTGTGCTGTTAATTTTGTTTTCAATGCTGCTCTCGTTTTTGGTTTTACCTTCACTGTGCCATATTTTGGTATTACCAGTGGCGGCTTGTGAACTTAGTAAACTAGCTTACTACAAAAATAATTATTATTGACTTACCCATCAAAGGCGAAAGTTGAAATCCATTTTCTGGGTTTTCTTGCTGGCAGACTTCTCTATCACTTTGGTATTGAAATCTCCCATATTATTAATAAGTTTTTTCTCTATTGAAAGCATAGCAAGAGCTGTTAATCGTTCTTGGTGCATAGAATTTCTGATAAAAGTCTTAATCCTCTTTAAAGTTGAAAATCATCTTTCGGGTTTGGCTGTTTCATTGGTTTTGTCACTGTTATTTTAAGGAGGGTTGTTATTTCACTGAATGTATTCTGAAGATTGCTACAGTAAATAAGCTGAAGAAGAGGGACGGCACCATAAATATTCTTAAAGTCTGGTCTTTCATACAGAACAGAGAGTTCAGTGTGCAGTATTTCCTTGTATAACATTGGGTAGTTCTCTTCTGTCAGATTAAGGATACTTTCAGGAAGTTTCTTAGAAAATTCTTCGAAGTTCGCAGAATTCAGAAGTTTTGCTTAATCAAGATGACTCGTTTTCTCAAAATGATCGCATCTTTATGTAGTAATGCGATCACAGACTTTCTTTGCATCCAGAATGCGGCATGATTCATTTCTTATTATTCAATAATAGTTTATATTTTCAGTCAAAACACTTATCAGTATATGAAGTCAGAAAATAATTCTATGTTACATCATATTATAATTTAAAGGTCACAAATATTTTCGACTTATACAAAAAGTCATCTTCAGGTGAATCCTTAAGCAAACAATTTTGAAATTAGGTGAAGGACTAATCAGGTACATTTTGATCTAGTAGCTGAATGCACATGCAGGCATTTTACAAGTATATAGTTGTCATGACTCCGAGGTTAAATGGTTCACATACAAAATAAAACACTTATTTACATAGATAACTGAGCTCTCTCTTTTGCGTGTATATGAAACTGTTGGCATCTATGGCCTGATGTTAAAAACTTGTGCAGTCAAGTAATGCACTTACACTATATGTCAAGAGGTTAAAATTAAAATATAAAAGTTATAAAAATGATGAGTTCTGCAGTATTAATTAATGTGTTGTAGGGTGGAGGGAGTTCACAGTCTGTTTCACCGTGGTGAAAGGCATATTTATAAAATGTACAGTTGATGGAGTCCAGACAGTGAAGTCCTGTTTCACCCGGCGTTGCATTGCAGAAATGATTCATTTCGTCGACGCTTGCTCTCACTATCCGTTTCTCCCGTCATAATGTCATTCATTTCATTTCGAATATGTTCAACTGCAATGATACAATTTTTTACATTGTTTTTTACTTTTATGGTGTCGATTTGCCTAGACTGAGTTTGGCTTTAGAGAATATCGATATGGTACATAACTTTATGGAAGAACTGCAACCAGAACAGAAATTCACTATCTTCTAAATTACGGCTTCATGAACAGTGTTCTTGGAGTAGGATTTTTCTAGCTGAGAAAAACACTCTTTTGATGGTTCCAAATTCTCATACACAGAATTGACGGTTCTCGACATGAAATTCCATTTAGTAGCCGAACTATCTCTTACGCGTTGCGATGTCACATTTTCTAATGCAGCTACACATTGTGGCAACTGTGAGAAAAAAGCTGGAAATTCAGAGAGATTGCAAAAATATGTTATTGTGACTGGTTTTGTGACGCCCATTATTAAGTTGAATTGGTGAGCGTAACAGTGGACATAATGTGCCAAAGGATAATGTTCTTTTATTTAGGACTGCACCCCAGTAACTAAACCCCGCACAACTGATGCTCCATCGTATCACACCCCTGGTGGAAGACTGCCACAAGTCAAAAAGTAAATTTTTTCAGGAGAAGCACTTAAAGATTTTGAGCTAATAGGAAAAATATAAATATTTACATGATGAAATCGAAAGTTATGTATAACAGTCGTCTAACATTATTTAGTACTATACAATAAAATACGACATCATTAAGAAATAATAATTTTGAGTAATGGCAGTCTTCTATTCAGTATCTTTTAAATTGGTTATAGCTATGGCAGGTATGGTTAAAATAATTTTTCATTATTTTCATGATTCTTTGTTTGTTTATTCTTCTGAATAAATAAAGTCACATAACTTGTAGGAAAAAATCAATACAAAATCATGTTGTTGTTATCTAATGCCAGGGTTTGGCAACAAAGCCATTAGCGTTCTTGCTCTCCAATATTTCTCTGTGGTAGAACTTCACAGGTTTGTAGATGATCTTCAGTCATTTCTTCTTCTTTGTTGCATAGAGGGCAATTTGGATTTGTGTAAATTCCTATTTTATTCAAGTTAATTAGCATAAGTGTAACCGTTTTTTAAGTGGGCACCAATTTTTTGTTTGTAATGGTGGTTACATCACCCACTCACGTAAACCCCATTATGACTGGAGGGCCACACCTGTCGTTGGTTAATGGGTCCATCGGACCTGGCCGGGAGGAGTTTTAGAGTCCACCGACCTTTCTCACAAGCACCACTTGTGGAACATTTCTACGCTGTGGAGGCCAGCGTAAGAGATGAAATAGCATTTCCTCTATTTCTGATGGTCTGGTTATACCGCCATTACTCGGTTCCCAGAGCCTCATTTGTAAAAGGTTGCACCACGAGCAGGTTGAGGTTGGGTTTTGGATAGGAGAGGTTTATGGAATGCACTTCACTATCCCTTGCATCCCCATACAATAGTAATATGCGTTGCAAGAGCGGTATGTTGATGTTTTCATGTTCGAGGAAAAGATTGAAAAGCAAAATGTAGTTGAGCTTTTTTAATTTCCGAGAACATGAAAACAAACATACCGCTCGTGTATCGTACATTATTTTGTGCGAAGATCGTTTATTACATACCTGAAAGAGGAATTTCTAATTAGTTGCAATGATATCTCCATCTTGGTTTCCGTTCAATGACGGCAACTTTTAAAAACTAAAATATCTATCTTCAACATTGTTGCTATAAAATGTTTTCTGTGTTTACTATATTCCAGCAGGCCGTGATATACGTCTGTCTTTTTTTTTTTCCCCAGTCTATAAATGCGAACTTAAAACAAACGGTAAGGTTATGTAATGATTTATTTTTCATTTTAATATTTTAACAATATTATTTATATAATATATTGCAGTAATAACATCGGCATCTGGAATCTTGTTGATTTTTTCACGGCTTCCTTAATGTTTCTTGCATTACAAATGCAGTAACTTTTGTGGTGTTGTAGAGTTTACTTAATTTTTGCAAATATTTAAAAACAATAATTAACAGTGCAGTTTAGGTGAAATTGCAATGGTAAGTTTCCAATTTATAATTATTACTATGTTAAACGTCTCTAAAAATAATATGTTAAAAGCCTAAAGCAGTAAAATGAATATGGCGCTTAAACGGTAAGAAGAGGGAAATTGTTATGTGTGTTACGTTGGGAATACTGAATGTGGTATTTCACACTTACCACGGATTGGTTTTGTGCGGAAAGCAAGCAAATACGCACGATATCGCACAAAATCATTTCACAGTGGAAACTATCACTTTTATAAGCTAGCTCTATTGTGCAATGGTTCGCAATCTCCTCGTTTCATCTCCTTCAGATTCTGATATAGATAAAACATACTTATTGGCATTGTTGGTGTTTTCTGTAATCAAGCTTCTGTAATACTGATGATACGTAGATGAAATATGATTAGCATCACATAAAGATACGAAATCCTTCTTTCTGGCTTCAGATATGCCAGGTGGCTGCTTATAAGCCTTCTGCGGGTTCAAGGGTCTTGTCTGGGACCTCTTTGCCTTGTGTTGATCTGCTGGAACTCTTCACCATAGGATGTCTTATATTCTACTTATATATTTCACACTCACTGCACTGATCCT
>JAJSOF020000039.1:24556078-24589922 GCA_025594305.2 Periplaneta americana
CTATTGCTTAAAATCCTGGGACAGTTAAAAGTTGCAGAATCCTTGCTATAGGAAGATCACGTCCTGTCCTTGATTCTTCAGTCAGCAATAGTACCGCTAACGTAAATACCATTTACGACTACGGTGTCATTTGTGAATCTGTAGCAGTTTTTAAAACTGCTCATCACAGTAAAAATCTAACGAATTTTCATTGTTTATCAAATATTTTCTTGGCAACCGTGGTTTATGTTCTTAATTTCCAATCTTCAGAAACTCGACCAAATCGTCATCAGCTGGAAAATAGCCGCCATTTTTGTCCTCACAGTTGCCTGAGATCGTCCCAAGACCGGTCATTGGCAGTCTTGGCCCAGTCTCAACGAAATCCTTAGAAAATCTCAAGCGCGTCTTGAAAACTAGACTATGCATACGAATTCTGTGTCATCTCGAAACAATCTCAAGACTGGTCTCAAACTCGACTGTGCGTATGGGCCTTAGGGTGGCATTCATCAAACACATGTTTTTACTGTTTTAGTAAGTTATTGATATAAATATTGAATAAAGTTGTGCTGAGGACAGCGCCCTGGGGTAGACCTCGATATGTTTGTCTGTAACTAGAAAGTGAGCTATTGAATTTAGTAGCAATGAATCTTTGACTAAGGAATTCTGATATCCATCTGAACATATTACTGGAGATACCTAATTTCTGGAGTTTTAATAATAATTTATTTCTCCAAACAGAGTCATATGATAATTGAAAGTCAATAAATATTGCCAAGGTATCTTCTTTTTTGTTAAAACTGTCATATTTCTTGGCCGAGGCATATGACTTGTTCATTAGTAGAGTGTAGTTGTCGAAAGCCAGCTTATCTTGGTGATAAAAGATTTTGAGATTCTAAATACCAAGTTAATCTGTTGGAGATCATTGACTCCATAGTTTTTGCTATCATGCTTAATAATGCTATTAACATCATGAGCAGGTTTCCCTTTTTTGTGAATTGGTACAATGATTGCTTTTTTCCAAGCTGCAGAAATTGAGGTGTTCCATGATAAATTGAAAATGGATAAAAGTACAGACACACACCTTCATCTCAAATAGCAGAAATAAATAAAATGCTCTCTCAACTAATAACACTCAATAAAAGAATTGTATTCCAATGGATACCATCCCATTGTGGAATCCTGGGAAACGAGAATGCGGATGCTTTAGCAAAGAAGGGTAGCACTACTACTTACAGACCTGTTACTAAATCTGCGTATTCCTCTGTGAAAAGATTTATTAAATCTACATACTTAGACTTTAACAACAAAATTTGATAACACAGTCTCAAGGGAAAAAATGGAACTCTCTGCATCATAATCCACAGTTGATTCCCGATTTACCACGCAAATCATCTGTAGCTGCATTTAGATTGGCAACGGGCCATGACTGTTTGGCCAAGCATCTGCATAGAATTGGAATATATCAGTCTCCTAACTGCCCATTGTGCAACTCAAATCAAGAAATGGATTCAAAACATCTCAAAATCTGTGTGTCAGTGGCTAACCATGACAATATCTTTGAAAAATATTGGAGTGCAAGAGGTCAAATGATTTTATTGTCAAATGCTTGGCATTAGAAAACAACAACTGTTTTAGTAAATGTTACTTCTTTAGTTCTTACTACAGTTCTTTAGTAAGTTACTCTTTTAGTAACTGTTTGGGAGTTCATTCACAATTTACTTCTTTAGTTGTAACTAAAGTAGTAAATGATTTTTGCTAAAGTAGTAAGCATAATTTATCCATTGCTGGGTCTGGGTTCATTGCAGTTTTCAGTATCAAAATCGGTACACAGGCATTTGTAGATACTAAAAACCGCTCTAAAAAGTACCAGATAGTAAGAAGGAGTGGTTCACCGAAATAATGAAGAAGTAGGCTAATGGATGTGATTGAGTGTAAGAAGCACAATGTCAAAATGCTGAGTAGAAAGAAAGATACGTGGGGGGGGGGGGGAAGACAGCAAAGCTAAGTGGAATTAAAAAAAAAATAAATCGGACTTCTGGGGGGAAAATTGAAATAATTCATTCTAAATTCTACTGTTTCTTAAATAAAAACAAATGTGTAGGCCTATATAATTGGCTTAAAATGATATTAATTTTTTTACTTAGTTATTTAACCCTGGATGAGTAACGTACAATTCTAGGAACACAATGTGTAACATGGGGTATTATTTTACCCCTCTTTACAAACAATAATTTAATTGTTAGAAATATTTCAAATTTTATTAAAAACAGATGGAAAAGGTAAATTAGGAAGTGAACAATCAATTATACCTGGATAATTAAACCATAGATAACAATAAGCCATTTAAATTTGAACATTGTTGAACTACAACATTTTATTTCTGGAATCTGAATCACTCTCTTATTTATTGTTTCAGTGTTCTTTTTAACGTTTGCACTGGAGGCATATTGCAACTTTGTGATCTTGGAAAACAGTATGCTTACATTCACTGCATTGTATCTTGCTTTTACGGTCCTTGATTCGAGGACAAAGATGACACCGATTTTTCGCTCCTTCTCCTTGAAGCATGGTTGATGTCTCAGGAATGTTTTTGCCTAGTTGATCAGCAATGTTTTCTCTGGTGAGACGTGGTAGATTCTGCATCACAAGATGCTTTTCCATCCATGGAGTCATCATTGCTTCCCAAAGAGGGAAGAAACATTTTCCTGGGTTGCACGTGAGCTCCTACTGATGTCGTGTTGTGGCGTAGTATGACATAGGCATTCAAGCATCCTGAGTTGATCTTATCGTAGAACACACAAAGTGGCATCTCTGTGTCTTCCTATTGCAGCTGTAGGTGCTACACATCTGATCGAACATGTCAACTTCATCTTTGGTTGAATTATAAAATTCAATTATCTCAGGAAGTCCTGACTCGCATACAGAAGCTCCTTGATGCATATTAGAAAGAAGTAGGACATACTTTCCTTTCCGCATATTCTGCTTATTTACAGTGCCACTTAGATGGAAGTGTGCCTCATTACTCATGAGAAGATTATTTATCAGTGTTGGATTCTGATTCATTAATTACGTAAAAGTTTGGCAGAATGCCAAACAGAACACCTTATCTCCATCTGAAAGAGTTGTGCAACTTGCATTTTATACAGGTGGAATTTTAAGTCTTGGTGTAAAATGCGCTCAAGGACAGTTGTTGTGACTCCTCTTTCCCCGAAACTTTGCAGGTAAATGTATTTCTTGCCCACCTGACTCACGACTTTGCCTGACTTCAGAACATAGATGAACCCTCTCTCGTCATAGTCGCAAAGTCACTAAGGCTTATCTCCTAAATTTAGGTCGTCCATTAAATTCTTTGTCTTATCATAGAAGTCATTAAGAAGATCTCTGTTAGCCATAGAAGCTCTATTTAGAGACAAGTTTTCTGGGGTTCTGAGAGCAAGATTAAATCTCTTCTTGAAGTTAACCCACCAGTAGAAACCAGCCATTTCATTCTTTCTAGAGAAAGGATGATTGATTCCTTCAGCTTCAGCAGCCCTGTACGCTGTCCACCTCATTTGATGTACTGTTAGTCCAAAACCTATTGACTGCATTGAAGTGACATAATTGACTAATTTTACTTCCAATTCTGCCGGTAAAACAAAAGGTTTTCCAATTTTTGCTAGTATTGCATTATCGGGATCAGCTATTGGATCATCCTTGTCCTACTGATCTTTCCTCGTTTTGCTTTTCTGGCTTCTTTGGTGGCATTCTGCATTGCAGTTTCAACTTTTCTGACTTGCTCCATATTGATACTCCTAAGACTACTGAATGTATATGAACCATATCTTACACCCAGAAAGTTTAAAATATCTATCTTCTTGGACGCACCATTATTGAATGACAGAACTGCACCATGATATCTAATATCAATGTCTCCAGTCTCACAAAGTCTGTTTTTGGGATCTGTTGCCAAATCACAAGAGTTGTAACTCTCATTGGGATTTTGTGTTTTACCGTGAAGACACTTTTTTTAATAGGTCCTCATTGGAAAGAGCTCTGAATATGGGCTTGATTGTGATCATGACAGATTCTGGTAATGAATTTTTATGTTTGTGTACAACCCCTGTAATGGCAGCACGGTTATACTTACACCAGCTGTTAGGACAACTAAGGCAGAGACTATGTTGGGGAGAGCTGTCCATGGACAATTATGAAAATAAGTAGCCCAAATGACTTTCTTCATGGCAGCTGGATTGTTTGGATGTCTTCTATTATGCCTAGGCCATAATAGTTCTGAATTTTATCAATTTGGGCTTTTGTAGACCTCCTTTTCTTCCTAATGTTCTCCCATCATAAAGCATTTTCCCAGAATGTTCTCTTACTAGGTTCATTAGTCTGCTTACCATTCTTTTCTGGACATGACCAATGCATTCCAGTTTCTGAATTTTACATTTAGGTCCATAGGGTTCCTCTTTCACAACTGTCTGGAAAGCCTTGCAGTCTCCATCTCCATGGTACCTGGTGTAACGAACATCTCTAGCTCCAAGTGAGTGCTTGAATAGTTTGTCTACACCTGCAACTTCCATCCCCCCACTTGACCCTTCATAATTCTTTTTGCAATTATGCTGGGGGGGTTGGGGATGGGCTGCAAATGTAGCAGAACTTGCTCAATATCTCTAAATCTAAAACTTTTCCAGTATCAAATGAAGTAGTAGATACAATGCCATTCAATGAAGTGTGCCATTGTTTTTGCCAACTACCATCAAAAGCTGCTGCAATGTTTCTGACGTCATAATCGTCATTGCTACAGCAGAAAGAAGAGATTTATTATTAACAGAAAATTTTGTTGGTTGTTGGGGAATATTCAACACAGAACAGATCAGTTTCCCTGCACATCTACCTTTACCAACAGATCTTAGGTCATATACCAAACAAATATTGTTATCATTCAACTTGCTTCTAGTGATATGAGAGCTCATTGCATTGGAAGTAAATTCACAAGTTGTACACTGAATAGCAAAGTTACTCACAATTCCTTTTCTTTTCTTCTGGTTTTCATCATCATCATCATATTTATCAAATTACATAATATAAAGTTAAAAGTACTATATTTACTAGATAAAAGACAGTATCAAGTACTAATTGTCATATGTTTAATAACTAATTAACTACAAACAGAGGTTAATAATAAACTTAAAAAATGCAACATAAGGTAGTGCAGTTTGCTCTGTTCATTAATACATTGAAATTTAAATGTAAATTGATTTACCACTAGGTTTCATTTCAAATCTCGTTATAAAAAAAAAATTGAGAAACAACAACCATAACATTTAAAACTGCATTGTTTAAAAATGTATGTCAATTTCAAAGAACTCATTTATTGAGTAAAGTGGGTTTTTAATTAACCAACTGTACAATTTTGTTTTATAACTTTCAACAGGAAGAAGTTGAATGTTTATAGGGAGCTTATTAAATAATTTGATTCCAATCAATTTATACTATTTTTTGTCACACTAAGTCTACAAAGTGGATAATCTAATAATTGCCTATTCCTCGTTGTATGATTGTGTATCTCACTTCTCATATTAAAATCCTACAAATGTTCTTTCATAAACACTAGAATATCATATATGTACAGATTTATGACGGTCTGAATACCTGTCTGTATGAACAGAGGTGTACAGTGTGGTCTACTAGTTGAAGCTGTCAGTATTCTAATAACTTTCTTTTGAATTAATAAAATGTCTGTAATATCACTAGAATTTCCCTACAAATTAAGTCCATATCTGAATATACTTTGAAAAAAGGCAAAATATGCATTTCGAACATATTCAAAACTAACCATGTTCATCAACTTTTTTAATAAATAGGTTACAGAAGATAACTTAATGCATACATACCTGATATGTGATTTCCAAGATGAGAGAGTAACAGACGGCCTGAAGTTGTATTCATTGTTAAACATTTTTAATAAACTAAAAACAATATAATAATCGGTAATAGCACTAGAAAGAACGCCAGGTATGAAGCTCCAGTTATTTTGAGTTTTTTTTAAATATATGGTCAATCCATGTGCCAGAAATTAATAAAGGCCTAGTGATGGCATTTAAATATTTTACAAAACTATATTTTTTTAAACTTCGTCAATTACTTCAGAATTGTTGCTGTGACAGTTCCTATCAGTAACTGCACTGACCAAATAGTCTGCATCAGAGAAAACATTTCTATCAACGGGTAGATAGTTTTATGGAACCCTAATATAATGTTGTTTGGAGAAAATGCCCTCTCATGAGCTTGATCTATCAAACTTGCCATTTCATATATGGACATAGTTTTCCCAGGATTTCTCATTAACCACGAATCTACTATTGCATTATAGTGGCTCTTGAAGGAAAAAAAAAAAAAAAAAAAAAAAAAAAAAAAAAAAAAACACACTAACATCAAGTGGTTGAAGGTGGTTGCTGCAGTGGGGAGAAATTGTTAGAATCGTCACTCCGTTTTCTTTTGGACAATCAATATGGCTCTCATGATTGTCCATTATTAGTAGTGATGGATTATCCTTTTCTGAATTAGTATGTTTCACAAAATGTTTAATTACTTCTGGAAAAATGTCTCCATCCATTCGGATGGCATAGCAAGTCCAAAACTGACTGTGAGTGCTCCACATAACATATGGCCTCGAAATTTGATCCGAGGAAAGATAATTGCAGGAGACAGTACATTTCCTGAAGCACTTGCACTGTAACATGCTGTGACAAATTTCCTTTCTCTGCACGTGTCACCTTGCTGACCTTGCAGCCTGTTTCGTCAAGGTTGAAAATCCAGATTCCATCTGCAAAATGCGGCGGTTCGATGCATCACCATTTCTAACTTGTCAAAAAATTGACCAACATCATGCTTATTGAATGCGGTAGCACATGACAAGCTGCATACTTCTGATTTTCTTATCGATAGGTTAGATTGTCGCTTTAAAAAACTTCTCATCCACTCTATACCAGCTGGGGCACAGTGAGACAGTTTTTCACTCTGCCCCACAGGACGAAATTTCATAACGTGCTGTCTCACCACAACCTTAAATCTTAAAAAATTAGGGGAAAGGCAGCATCCTGCTTTAAACATTGCTTATTACAGTACCACACAACAAATCTGTATAGTAAAATATATATACCCGTTCTATTCCTGGTGGGGTCAGAAATTTTCTTGTAAAATTTCTACCTTGGGGCGAGATGATGGTGCACAACTTCTAATCACTAAATTGTGCACCAATATGCCTGGGTTAAACCTCAAATCTCTCCACAGTGCATATGAAGGAAAGGCATATGTCAATGTTGATAGTGATTCGTCCATCGGATGGGGACGTTAAGCCTAGCAGGCCCCCTTTGTTGTTGTTTCATTAATATATTGCTCTCTCTCCATTATGACAATTGCATTACTTTTATCTGCTTCGGTGAAGACTAAATTATATTGTTGTAATTTATTCTTTAATGTATTAATTTTCTTCATTTGTCTTTTAGCTTCTTGTAAATCATTTTCAGTTTTGGGTTTGGTTACATATTCATTGATTATTTTGGCTGTTTGGTATCGTAAGTAACCCGTATTACTATGTGAATTATTTTTTATTATAGTTTCAGTTTCTATTATCAAATTATCTAGAGTTTTATTTGTTTGTTTGAGGGTAATTGTGTTTATATCCATTGCTGAGTATTTCACATTCTTCTGGTGTAAATTCCACTTTAGTGAAATCAACGATCCTGTTGTCCATGTTGGATCTTTCGTACACTACTTTTAACACTTGAATATAAATAATTGATTAAATGGCGATCTTACTCGTGTTAATTGTGTAAGCATGTGCGGCTTACAGCTGTTTCGGTGCTTCTTCACACCATCCTCAGAGCCTACTAGATCTCGGCGTCATCTCGAACTTCGCTGCCTGTTGTGTTTATGTTAATCATGTTGTGGTAATTGCTGTTTGTTTCGTGACGTTATTAGGTTCTCTAGTTTTCTGTTGTTTTTTATATTTAATTTCCATGAATATTCCAATTTTGTCATTTATTTGTGCCTCAATTAAAGTCCAAATGCTTCCTATAGTGTTCGCTGTCTCCAAATGTAATATAAAATGTATTGATGTTGTCTTTTTTCTTATACTGAAATTCGATCTCATTTTTGATCCAATTTAGTTGTGCTGTTAATTTTGTTTTCAATGCTGCTCTCGTTTTTGGTTTTACCTTCACTGTGCCATATTTTGGTATTACCAGTGGCGACTTGTGAACTTAGTAAACTAGCTTACTACAGAAATAATTATTATTGACTTACCCATCAAAGGCGAAAGTTGAAATCCATTTTCTGGGTTTTCTTGCTGGCAGACTTCTCTATCACTTTGGTATTGAAATCTCCCATATTATTAATAAGTTTTTTCTCTATTGAAAGCATAGCAAGAGCTGTTAATCGTTCTTGGTGCATAGAATTTCTGATAAGAGTCTTAATCCTCTTTAAAGTTGAAAATCATCTTTCGGGTTTGGCTGTTGTCATTGGTTTTGTCACTGTTATTTTAAGGAGGGTTGTTATTTCACTGAATGTATTCTGAAGATTGCTACTGTAAATAAGCTGAAGAAGAGGGAC
Source organism: Periplaneta americana (assembly GCA_025594305.2). NCBI lineage: Eukaryota > Metazoa > Arthropoda > Insecta > Blattodea > Blattidae > Periplaneta > Periplaneta americana. The sequence goes on from JAJSOF020000039.1 coordinate 24,564,653, forward strand.
GGCACCATCAATATTCTTAAAGTCTGGTCTTTCATACAGAACAGAGAGTTCAGTGTGCAGTATTTCCTTGTATAACATTGGGTAGTTCTCTGCTGTCAGATTAAGGATACTTTCAGGAAGTTTCTTAGAAAATTCTTCGAAGTTCGCAGACTCGTTTTCTCAAAATATTCGCATCTTTCTGTAGTAATGCGATCACAGACTTTCTTTGCATCCAGAATGCGGCATGATTCATTTCTTATTATTCAATAATAGTTTATATTTTCAGTCAAAACACTTATCAGTATATGAAGTCAGAAAATAATTCTGTTACATCATATTATAATTTAAAGGTCACAAATATTTTCGACTTATACAAAAAGTCATCTTCAGGTGAATCCTTAAGCAAACAATTTTGAAATTAGGTGAAGGACTAATCAGGTACATTTTGATCTAGTAGTTGGATGCACATGCAGGCATTTTACAAATATATAGTTGTCTTGACTCCGAGGTTAAATGGTTCACATATAAAATAAAACATTTACATAGATAACTGAGCTCTCTCACTTTTGCGTGTATATGAAGCTATTGGCATCTATGGCCTGATGTTAAAAACTTGTGCAGTCAAGTAATGAACTTACACTATATGTCAAGAGGTTAAAATTAAAATATAAAAGTTATAAAAAATGATGAGTTCTGCAGTATTAATTAATGTTTTGTAGGGTGGAGGGAGTTCACAGTCTGTTTCACCGCGGTGAAAGGCATATTTGTAAAATGTACTGTTGATGGAGTCCAGACAGTGAAGGCCTGTTTCACCCAGCGTTACTTTGCAGAAATGATTCATTTCGTCGACGCTTGCTCCCACTATCCGTTTCTCCCGTCATAATGTCATTCACTTCATTTCGAATATGTTCAACTGCAATGATACAATTTTTTACATTGTTTTTTTACTTTTATGGTGTCGATTTGCCTAGACTGAGTTTGGCTTTAGAGAATATCGATATGGTACATAACTTTATGGAAGAACTGCAACCAGAACAGAAATTCACTATCTTCTAAATTACGGCTTCATGAACAGTGTTCTTGGAGTAGGATTTTTCTAGCTGAGAAAAACACTCTTTTGATGGTTCCAAATTCTCATACACAGAATTGACGGTAGCTGAACTATCTCTTATGCGTTGCGATGTCACATTTTCTAATGCAGCTACACATTGTGGCAACTGTGAGAAAGAAGCTGGAAATGCAGAGAGATTGCAAAAAATATGTTCTTGTGACTGGTTTTGTGACGCCCATTATTAAGTTGAATTGGTGACCGTAACAGTGGACATAATGTGCCAAAGGAAAATGTTCTTTTATTGTAGACTGCACCCCATTAACTAAACCCCGCACAACTGATGCTCCATCATATCGCACCTCTGGTGGAAGACTGCCACAAGTCAAAAAGTAAATTTTTTCAGGAGGAGCATTTAAAGATTTTGAGCTAATAGGAAAAATATAAATATTTACATAATGAAATCGAAAGTAATGTATAACAATCGTGTAACATTATTTAATATTATAAAATAAAATACGACATCATTAAGAGATAATAATTTTGAGTTATGGCAGCTTTCTATTCAGTATCTTTTAAATTGGTGATAGTTATGGCAGGTATGGTTAAAATAATTTTGCATTATTTTCATGATTCTTTGTTTGTTTATTCTTCTAAATAAATAATGTCACATAACTTGTAGGAAAAAAGTCAATACAAAATCATGTTGTTGTTATCTAATGCCGGGGTTTGGCAACGAAGCCATTAGCGTTCTTGCTCTGTTGTGGATCCATCAGGTAGAACTTCACAGGTTTGTAGATGATCTTCAGTCATTTCTTCTTCTTTGTTGCATAGAGGGCAATTTGGATTTGTGTAAATTTCTGTTTTATTCAAGTTAGTTAGCATAAGTGTAACTGTTTTTTAAGTGGGCACCAATTTTTTGTTTGTAATGGTGGTTACATCACCCACTCACGTAAACCCCCAGTATGACTGGAGGGCCACACCTGTCCTTGGTTAATGGGTCCAGCGGACCTGGCCGGGAGGAGTTTTAAGAGTCCACCGACCTTCCTCACAAGCACCACTTGTGGAACATTTCTACACCATGGCAGGCCAGTGTAAGAGATGAAATAGCATTTCCTCTATTTCTGATGGTGTGGTTATACTGCCATTACTCGGTCCCCAGAGCCTCATTTGTAAAAGCAGGTTGCACCACGAGCAGGTTGAGTTTGGGTTTTGGATAGGAGAGGTTTATGGAATGCACTTCACTATCCCTTGCATCCCTATACAATAGTAATATGCGTTACAAGAGCAGTATGTTGATGTTTTCATGTTCGAGGAGAAGATTGAAAAAGCGAAACGTAGTTGAGCTTTTTTAATTTCCGAGAACATGAAAACAAACATACCACTCATGTATCGTATATTATTTTGTGCGAAGATCGTTTATTACATACCTGAAAGAGAAATTTCTAATTAGTTGCAATGATATCTCCATCTTGGTTTCTGTTCAATGACGGCAACTTTTAAAAACTAAAATATCTATCTTCAACATTGTTGCTGTAAAATGTTTTCTGTGTTTACTATATTCCAGCAGGCCGTGATATACGTCTGTCTTTTTTTTCCCCAGTCTATAAATGCGAACTTAAAACAAACGGTAAGGTTAAGTAATGATTTATTTTTCATTTTAATATTTTAACAATATTATTTATATAACATATTGCAGTAATAACATCGGCATCTGGAATCTTGTTGATTTTTTCACGGCTTCCTTAATGTTTTTTGCATTACAAATGCAGTAACTTTTGTGGTGTTGTAGAGTTTACTTAATTTTTTCAAATATTTAAAAACAATAATTAACAGTGCAATTTAGGTGAAATTGCAATGGTAAGTTTCCAATTTATAATTATTACTATGTTAAACGCCTCTAAAAGTAATATGTTAAAAGCCTAAAGCAGTAAAATGAATATGGCGCTTAAACGGTAAGAAGAGGGAAATTGTTATGTGTGTTACGTTGGGAATACTGAATGTGGTATTTCACACTTACCGCGGATTGGTTTTGTGCGGAAAGCAAGCAAATACACATGATCTCGCACAAAATCATTTTACAGTGGAAACTATCACTTTTATAAGCTAGCTGTATTGCGCAATGGTTCGCAATCTCCTCGTTTCATCTCCCTTCAGATTCTGATATAGATAAAACCTACTTATTGGCATTGTTGGTGTTTTCTGTAATCAAGCTTCTGTAATACTGATGATACATAGATGAAATATGATTAGCATCACATAAAGATACGAAATCCTTCTTTCTGGCTTCAGATATGCCAGGTGGCTGCTTATAAGCCTTCTGCGGGTTCAAGGGTCTTGTCTGCGGACCTCTTTGCCTTGTGTTGATCTGCTGGAACTCTTCACCATAGGATGTCTTATATTCTACTTATATATTTCACACTCACTGCACTGATCCTTCATTGGGACAGAAAAACCTATGTTGTACTCTACATTAAAAAATCTGACTAGGCTACACATGAATATTGCGACTCTGCAAATTTTTATCCGTACAGTCTTGAAGATAGAGTCTATGCATAGCAGCTATACTTAGTCCTCCATGAATATACTCCAGGCTAGTTTGTGCCCATAAATAGTGTGATTCTATACGAAGGAATGATTCAGTGTGTCATCTTATTCCATTTCGAATTTGATCATCCAATTTTTTATGCTTCCCATGCCTACCTCTCTTGTCACCCTCAGTTACACCACTAACAATCTTGCTAACAGCTGACATGTTAAATGTAAAATGTGACATGACACTGTCAGCCAGTACATAGACTCTTATGCCCCACTTTGTGGGTTCCATTGGATTGAAACATTTGTAACAAACTCTCCCTTTGAATCCACTTGTATAAAATAGTTATTTTCAGTGGTTTTTCTTGGCAGGAAGCATATAGAAATGCTAATATAGGTGCTAACATTGTTAAAAAATGGCTTAATTCCAACTTCCTTTCTTTAAATATATCTAAATCAACTTTAGTTCCTTTTCGTTCAGTGACGTATACTGGTTAAAGGGTTTGGGCTACCGCTGACCCTATTATTACACAAAATATATGTAACAATTACTTTAATTTTAATTACTATGGTAAAACTAATAATACAGAATTATTACATTACGTTATATTATAAACTTTTTCTTTTGTCATTTCCTTGGGCTACCGCCGGTAGGCAGCAAAATACGCCCCTGTTTTCGTTAACAGCTGCCAGTGTTCAAAATTTAAAATTTAGTGATAAATATAGACTAATAATACACAGTGAAAATTGTTTAGATCCCAAAAGTTGTAAATGTCCACCTTTGAAAGAAGCCACATATGTCAAATATCTGGGTATCATTATTGATCAGAATTTAAAATGGCCTCATCACATTACTTATCTTTGTAAGAGGCTTCGTAAAACAATTTATAAATTCGTTAATCTTCGATGCTACTTACCTATTAGAGTTCTACGAAATGTTTATTTGGCCATTATTCAGTCTATCATTCAATATGGTATAATTGTTTGGAGTGGAAGTACAAAAATTAATCTTAGTCCGTTAAATTTACTACAAAAACGAATAATTAAAATTTGTTTGAAGAAACGTTTCGATTATCCAACTAAATTAATTTATTCTGAATTTAATGTATTTAATATTGAACAAATTTATAAGTATACGCTGTTAAAATTGTATCATAAAAATCGTAATAAGTTTGTATTACAGACACACAATTATGACACAAGACGAAATATTAATTCAACATTAGTAGAACCTAAATGTCTCACATCTGCTGGTCTAAAGCATAGCATAAATTTTGGCCCACGGTTGTACAATGCTTTAACTAAATTACACCCAGAACGTCTAACGTGTAACCCACTAACATATAACAAGAAAATTAGAAACGTGTTAATATCTTCAATTTGATTAAATAAATTTATAGCCTATGTGTATGAATTAATCAACCTATATTATATTTGTATTCTATAATTTTGAAATATATATTAGTCCTACTTTTCACGTGCGATATTATTCTTCTCTAGTGTTAATATTATATTATATAATTCCATTGCCACTGTAATTATATTTTAGTTCCTATTTTATTTTACTTATTTATTATTATTATTATTATTTTAATTTTAATATTATATCTGAACTGCGACCGAGCACACAGCGCTGCTCATTCGGTCTCAAATTTTGTTAATACTACTGTATCTTCTTTTATATTGCTTGTATTATTTTATTTGTATTTCTCTTTGTTTGTTTTGTAATTATATTTCTTTATTCTGTATATATGAATTTAAATAAAAAAAAAAAACTTGTAACAGACTCTCCCTTTGAATCATCAATGTTCTGTCCTGGAATGTAAAACTCGCTAAATTTACCATCTAGATACTGGATCATAACCCTTCATCGTTGAACCCCTTGTATTTACATTGAATGAATGAATGAATGAATGTTAGCCATGATGTCCCATGTTGGGCACAGGCCTCCTGTGATGGGGTTAGAATCCCCTCGACAGGGATGGCTCAAATGTACTCGCTTGGTGAGCCAATCCAGGAGAGCTTGTCATGTATACTACTTTTGTGACATGGTTAATGACCCTGTTCAACTTTAACTAGTCTCAGCACTCTGTCCTTTGTTCATTTTTTTTTCTTGCACACACATTATACTGACACCGGCATTTTGACAAACACTGATTGCTATTTACACTATTTACCTGACACTTTCTCAACACTGACTTTACTATTTACAAAATTTATCTCACACTTTCACTAATACTGACTTTACTATTTACAGTATCTTAACACTGATTACGTTATCTATTTACAATGACCTTCCCTAGTTCTTTCCACAAAACTCTGTTCTTTGCTGTCCTCGACCATTGTTTCCCTGCCCCTTTGGTAAACATGTCAGACCATGTGAGCTGTGGTCTTCCCTGTCCTCTCTTTCCGACGTAGGGGTCCCACATCGTGACTGCATGGGTCCATCTTGTATGATGTAGTCTCGTCACATGTATTTACATTAGTAGTATATTATTGGTTACTGATTATTGGTCCAGCATGAAACATCCAAAAAATTTGAAAAAATCTCTCTCTGCTAAACACGTCCTTTTAAAATGAATAATTTTAAATCCAGTCTTCATTGAAATAATCCTGAATATCAGGTTTTGGGTTCATGTCCATATTGAATATGACCCCTAAAAATGCCCATACTTTTTCGTCTGTAACATCCACCCAGTCTCTCCAAACAGATCTTTCCCTAAGTGGTGTTTTTCTGTATTTGCTCCTTAACATATTCATTGGTATTTTTCGTAAATTCTTTGATCAGGTTGAGAGTGAAAAATAGCATAAAAAACTCTCTGACTAGAAGCAGGATTAGGTGGTTTATTTCTACTCTGTGCTGTAAAATTGAATTTGACAAAGTCTGTTTGCAATGTGTATTTACTCCAACCATCTGCAGAAGGGAAGCCATTGTCTGTATCATCTCTTCCTGCATCGTCATTCATGTTGTTAGAATCATCACTATCTACATCAGCTATAGGGACTATCAGCAAAGTAGGGAGGGAACGTTTCCTACTCACCCCACATTCGTTTGATTGGCAGGCGAGGGGTAATGCAGTTGTTTTGCTAAGTCAAGTGCAGTGGTGGATTCGACACACCTTGCACATCAGTAATTTCTCCGCTGTTATTTCTTGTTTCAAAATCATTACAGTCTTTTGTTTAGCCTATATGGAGTACATATGTTATACAATAATTATTACAGCCACCTACTGTGATTAGGAAAATTATATATTCTTCAATTGCATAACCATTCCTTTGTCATGTGCACGAAAAATTCTTGAACTGCCTTGTGATCGACATAATAAATTTAAAATTGTTTAACGATACATTAAAAGTGTTAAAATTTTTAAAAAAGGTTATGTACCTTAGACAGCCCGTTTCGATGCCAGTTCTGCATCGTCTTCAGTGTCCTACAAACTACTCTGTTCCAAAATCATTTTTGTGATGAACTAAATTAACAAAATTCTTCCTGTTTTTATACTGAGATGAGTCCACACCTGTGGAGTAACACTCAGCGCATCTGGCCGTGAAACCAGGTGGCCCAGGTTCGAATCCCGGTCAGGGCAAGTTACTTGGTTGAGGTTTTTTCAGGGGTTTTCCCTCAACCCAATATGAGCAAATGCTGGATAACTTTCGGTGCTGGACCCCGGACTCATTTCACCGTCATTATCACCTTCATCTCATTCAGACGCTAAATAACCTTAGATGTTGATACAGCGTCGTAAAATAACCTAATAAAATAAATAAAAATATACTGAGATGCGGCTCCGTCACTAAAGTAAAAAAATGTTCTTCATTTTCTCGTCTAATGTTTTGAGGTGTTGAATTAAAACTTCCTGGAAATGGTAAAAAGTACTGGTTACATGCATCAAACAGTCACTTATTATACAGAGAGAAACGGGCTTGGGAACAGTTGGTGTTTCATCCTGGTGCATAGAAATAACTACCGGGTGGAGTGTCGCCTGGTCATTTGTCCAGTGATAGCCCACATCTTGAACTATGAATGTAGGAGAGACCGGTTATTGTAGTCACACTTTTTGTTTTTTTATTTTTTACACAGTCACCAAAAGCAATATCCACATTTTCATTTCATTAATTTGTAGTCCACATGTTTCTGAATGTTTGAAAAAATAATTATTGGCTTCATTGTTATTGTGATAAGACTATCAATAAATTTTCTATTATAAAATGTTTGTGACTACCATCCCCGGCATGGGAATGGTTGTCACATTTGTCGGCTTACATGTTAATATTACGAGAAAATAGGCTACAAATATTCGAAGGAACAAATACCTATTTTTATTCATATAACACGACTAAAGGCAAAAGAAACATTTAAGATGAACAAATAACTACTGCTTAATGTTACAATATAAACAAAAGACTGCAGAGTATTAATATACAACAATTAATGAACATATGCGGAATAAAAGAACATAAACACTACAAAAACATTTTATTGAAAATTGTTCATTGATGAAACTTCAAAATTATAGCCTAACAATGTGCTATACAAAATTAATCTGAAAAATCGGTATCACAATTTTGACAAACGAAATGGACACTTCCTGTCGTGCATTTTTCATGAGCCCATTTCTTGCATTCTATACATTGTACCCACATTTCTCTCGATCTGCTATTGATAAATAAATCAAGATATACGATACAAAAACTACCATCATCTTCGCTATCACTACTTTCAGCTTTCTTATTTCGCTTTTTTTTTGCGTTTTGTTCTTCTTTTCAGCCGGGAAAAGACGCTTCTTAACATCTGTAGAACATTGTTTCATTTTCTTCTTTTCAAGGTCCTCTTTTACAGGTGTGTCCATGAGGATAGCCGAACATCTCTTTCGGTTGTCGTTGCCCCTTTGTTTTTACCTTTCACCAGCTTTAGGGAAAGGTCTGATATCTTTTGGGGAAACAATAGGCTTAGTAGTCTCAACATTCTGCAAGCTGCTGGAAGAAGGCTGAGGCCCAGGTAGCTTTCCTACGTCATTAGTTTGGAATGTGGGAGCCACTAATGTTTGAATTTGATTGTCTTCTACTCCTATACAGTCAGCATTTGCAATCTGTGACTACCAACCCCGTTCCTTGTGTGATGACAACCAACCCCGAAACGCCATATTGAAAACTTTAGCTAGTATAGAGGATTGTGAGTTTCATAACAATTTAGAAAGATCATCATATAATACATTGAATTACACGCTACAAGACGCTGAAAACCGAACTTCACTATAGTGAAAACTTCTAGAGCGAAATAAAACTGCAACAATCTGTAAATTTTACTCACCAGCACCAGTAACACAAAAATGTGGACAGCTGCTCACTCACTTGCCGGTAACAGTTGAAAGTTCACACAAATAGTCGAAGTAACGCTGCTGTTCCCACAATGCCATATCAATACACAGTCATCAGGTAACAGAGTTATTAACTTTGTGACAACCAAACCCGGTCTCCCCTATAATTTTCGGAAAAATCAACTAGTACTACACATTCGTGTTTCTTTAGTGTTTCTTTGCACCGCTTCAAATATTGGGCCTGATTATGAGCAATGAAGCTATGAGGACGATAAATTACCCATATCTTATCAATGAGCTCTTCAACGAATTCTTCGAATGGTGTAACAAGTGTTTTCAATGTAGATTGGCCTACTGTCACCCACTGTTTATATTCAACGTCCTGCATGCTTTCCTCACTTTCCAGCAAGAATTCACGTGCTTTTCCAGGGCCAGGACATTTTTCACATCCTGATAAGGAACAGGGTTCATTTTGTGTAGAACATACCATCATTTGAAGAAGACTTTTTTCATCCATTCCATGAACTGTCAGTATGTATTTTAAACTTTGCACCATGAGTCTTACATTTTGGTGTATTGCACTCACGCACACTGTATGTGTTCCTTTTGCACCTGCCAGTATACAGTGTTTTGGACGCAACTCGCCAAAGTTGGAAAACCCAATAGAAAGTGAGAGGTTTTTCTCACAGAATAATGTGTACAATTCTTTGAAGTTACACAATATTAAACGCTTTTGCACCTGGTCTCGTACAATAGAATCTGTTGTAGTCTTTTTTTTACAGACACAAAGTCCTTTTTTGCGGGATATATGCGAGTATAATCATCATCTTCATAAAATTCAACTACTGCTGTCTTAACGTTCTCAGGCACGGGATGGCCAGTTTGTGATATCAAAGAACAAACCACGTGATCTCGCCTTTCTTACAATATACTCTGATACTCCAAATTCCTCAACTACTTTCTTTAATGACCAGCTTCGTGGCGCAACTGAAACTAGTCGTATTTTCTCTTGAACTGTCAATGCTGTTTGTAAGAAACTTTTAACACAGTCAAGAAGGTCCTTATAGTCCCTGCAGAGAGCAACCAATCTTTTTCTGAATTGTTTGAACTCGAATCTAATGTAACCTGGAGAGCTTTTTCCAGTCTACCTTTGATAGCTGATGGAGCTTGTGCTAACTTTCTCTTCCCAAGAGCAAGTTTTTGTTCACTGCTGAGCCTCCTCTGCTGTAAGGGTGATATTCCTACTTGCGAAAATGATAAATTTATTAACTCTCGCTCTTCGTCTGGTGGTACTGAGAATGGCTGATCGTCCATTGATTCATGAGAATCATCACTACTATTTTGTAATCTTGTATAGCAATTTGTACATACACACTGTCCAGGTATAAGAGAGAATTTTTTCTTTCTGTTGACGAGATCTTCTGTTACCTGTTGTAAACCCTTCTTAATAACAGTCTTATGTTTTCTATATGGATCACAGCATTTACGTCCAAAGAGGTGTGTATATTTGTCACTGCAATATCTCTTCAGGTGATGATAACAAACAGTCTTCGGTTTCCTCAGTCTGCACCACAATAATTGCCTGTCTTGATCAGGCAAGGTTTTCACGTCCAACAAGGCAATAAATTGGGTATATGTTAGTTTGTGACAACTATCAACTGTCAGTTGTCCTACAGAACAAGAATCCATTTTCTTGGACACTATCCTACTTCTGTCGTCACGTGTGAAATATGCTGAAATAGAAATGTCTTAACGTCAAACTACTGTAAAATATGCACTTTATAAATAACAGTGCACAGTTTTAATTCACTTATCCATAACCCAACCATTCTTAGTCTGGTAACTTGTCTTGTTGCTAATTCTGGTGTGATGTCAGCTGTGACCTCTATAATTTAGAACATTCTTATAATCCATGCTCTTCTTCAGTAATGGGGATGATGGAACGATGAGGCATGGGTGAATGAAATAAATGTACATAGTGACAACCCTTGCGTGCTATTTACAAGCCACAGGGAACACCTCCAAACGAAAAGCATCCTGGTCTGAAGAGTGATGATTGATATTAATTATTATGAACAGTGTCTAGACGGAAAGGGAGGAAATATGGCAATGATGTAATGTGCATAGATGGGACATGGGTGAATAGTTGTGGATTAACGAGTTAATTACTCTTCTTATGCTTCGATGATATGAAGGGGTTCCCTTGTTCTTTTTTATATCAAATTTTGATTTTATGTCCTATCTGTATTTTTTTACTGTATTAGACAAGAGGCATATACCAATATGGGAAAAATATGCCCCAAAGTTCTCATGTCTAACATGGCGAGTCTTTTTCAATGCATGGAATATAATTATGAATCCACAAACTATGAGGTTGTATTGTTCATGGCATGTAGACAGAGCCTGGCAAAAAACATTTCTAAAATTTCAGTGGAAAGAAAAACAGGTAGATGTGTACAAAATTATGAGGATGTTAATGCAAGAACGTGATGTCACTACTTTTGACATGATGGTACCAGTGTACTGTAAAAACTACTTGATTCTGATACAACTCAATTTGGTACATATGTTTCGAGAAAATTACCTGAAGAGCGTAAAGAACTGGGCATACTTTGTAAGCTAGACTTCATAGAGGAATCAAATCTTATTCGGCTGCTGCATCATAGAGGGAATGCACAGTAGTAGGATGATAAAATTTGTTTATTTACATTGGGAAAAATGGTCGATTAGATAAGGCAATTTGTTTCGTATTATCGATGACGTTTTTGTAGAGACAGAGTAAACATGCATTAAGTTAAATCGGTAATTGCTTGAATGACTCGGTCGAGTATCGCACATCTCTCAGTGAGATACAGAATCGGTCTTATGAGTGTTCTACGCATGTCAAATAAATAGAATACAGTACATGGTCATGGTCACCTGAAATGTCTTAAGGAATGGAATGTGGACTTTGTTAAGAACACATATGTTTTGCTGAACACGGTAAAAATAAGGCTTTATGTTCTGGGTTTATGACAGATTTTAATGGAACAGTCAATGAATGTACCAAAACAGTAACATGAAGTTATAAATAAAATAGCATGTAAAAACAAGATATACAGTTATTATTGCTAATTTTATTATCAATATTTGATTTACCACACATATTAATATATGATAGGTCGATACATAGTGTTCTCAGGGCAACAATACTGCGACAATGTAGAAACGTTTTACAAAATAATTGATGTGGTAGCAAGATTAATACAATCATTAGTACAGAGATAACGTCACAGAAAATAAACAAAACGAATAATCATGCTGCAGAACTGTAACAAACGCAAAGATTGTCACTGATTATTAGAGATTATTATTATTATTAAAATTATTATTAAATTATTATTATTATTTTACTAGAAAACTTGATATCTATGTTCTTGCATTATCGTGATTGTGTTCTCAGTTTATAATAATTACATTTATATCCTATAACATCTATCAGATGTGAACAAAAACAAAATCATCCTGTGTGGGGGAAACATTTACCTACAACATTTATATTACATTTTAAAGCAAGTTTTGTAGCAATTGTACTATGGAGAGGTTAGGGAAACACTGCGTGAAAGTTTTGAAATGATAAACATCTATGATGTTACTATACAGTTCATCACTTTGTAACAAGAACGAATGTCTAACGCTGTCTTATACCGTTCGAGGATTTATCGCTCGCGACAATTTTACCCATCATGCATGTGCGCTACCTATCGGATTATGCTATGAACTAACTTGGTGCTGAGGAAAACGTCCAATTTTCTGGTAAGAGACAAACTTTTGATAGACTAGTTATTCTCACAAAAGGTAAAATCACGAGCAAGCTGAAAGACTAAGAAACAGACACATATTGGGAACTGAGCTGAACAAAGACCTGATTATTAGAGAAGAAAACGGATGGACGATACCTTCAATCTTTCGATGTGAGAGGATGTAATTTTGTACAAGAATAAAAAGCTGCATTGCAAGTTGTTGTGTATTGAATGTAACATCTACATTCAGTAGTACACATGCACCTGGTTGCATATGGATTCATCTATTAAATGGATTTGTGTAAGCACATCCACAGTGTTTGTTTACTGAGAGTCAGCTAAGGCGCTGAAGAAAGTATAATACTGTTCACTCCAATGAAGAATATGATGATTTATTTATTAATTTGGATGCTGAAAATGATATTGAGAAAGAAGAAATTCTATCCGAAATTATGAAGAAAGGAGACTCCCATTCTTGGCTTGTCATTCACAAATCAGAAAGAGAAAGTGAAAGCAGAAGTAATTAACCTTATTGATTCAGTAATGACAGAAAGTGAACTTGAAGTTTGAAATGACATAAAGCAACACAAAGGTCACGTTCCAAAAGTGAATGTGAATCTATGGGAATCTGCAATTCCAATATAAACCACACAAAGAAAAGAAATGTAGTTCCTCAGAGAAGATTGTCTTCTGTAAAAAAAAATTAATGCTATGGCCAAACCTAACCCAGTAGAAGCTCAGAATATTAGCTTAACTTTATTGCAAGAAAAGTGATAGGTGGATATATAGATAATACCTAAAAAGCCCCCAGAAATTTCATTTTTCGTTTACTGTTGTTGGTTTTTGTAAATAATAACTTTATTGATAAAAACAATGTAATGAGTGTCGTGTTAATATTATACAGAGTGTTCGCTTTATAAGTATAACAAAAGAAATAGCTATAACTTTTGAATTAATACAAGTATATAGTTGAAACCAACTGCTAAACAAAGAATGAAAACTGGGAATTTTTGTTACCTCTATGTTCCATAAACCTCAACATGGCACCATTGGCTCTGCACGGGAAATATCCAACCGTATTCAACCTCGACAGTGTTATGAAGCATCTGTGGTGTAACATTGTTGACAGCAGCATAAATTCTTTCTTGTAAGTCTGCCAAATCACGTACTGGCGTCCTGTAGACCTGGTCCTTAACAAACCCCCACAGGAAAAAATCAGGTGGTGTTAATCTGTTTATCTGGCAGGCCATGTGATGTAGATGATTTTCTCGATCCATCTTGCAGGGAATTGTTTTTCTAAGAATGACGAACCATGTTGGCAAAGTGTGGTGGAGCCCCATCTTGCTGGAAAATTGCTCCATCTGGGAGTTGTGGCAACATTACAAGAAAACATATCCACCTTACATGTTTGCAGTGACTGTATTTTCAGCAAAGAAATAGGGACCAAGATTCTGTCACGCATGAACACCAAACATTCCATTTAGGGAATCCTGTTGTGTTCAATTACGACAAATGGATTTTCCGACCCCAGATGCGACAATTGTGTGGTTTACTTTTCCACTGACGTGGAAGGTTGCCTCATCTGAGAAACAGACTCGAGTTAGAAATGTGTCGTCATCGTCCACTTTATCCAACATTGTTTCTGCAAAGCGTTTTCGTTCCAGTTTATCATTCGGCGTAATCATCTGATGAAGTTGCAGCTTGTACGTCATTCGCAAACGCAATCTTTTAAGCATTTTGTACAGTGTTTGTTTGGGATGTTCAACTGCACACTAGCCTGTGAATGGAAAGTAGGCCTAATCTGAAATGCAATCGCGATATGATGATTCGACATTTTTTTTGGATGCTCAGAAAATGATTTTGGAAGTTTACCTGCATTAGACAACAAACTTCCTGTTTCTCTGCATTCTAATTTCAAAGACGTAGCAAATTAATTAACAGCTTCCCTCGGTCTAAGATTGTACTGAAGTTTTGCGAAACAAAGCGCTGTACAGTGAATGTGAATCTATGGAATCTATGTTCTGCTAAATGACAGCAACAAAAGGCTTTCTGCTACGTCCACATGCTGAAAAACTAAAGATACGATACAAAAAGAATTCTCTTATTTAATGATCTGCGCAAATAACCCGTGAGTCTTCAAAAATAAGTAACAACAATGGATTAAAACTACCCAATTTCCTCTTTACAATGGTACCAATTTAACCCATTTGCATGCATTGTTCTGTAAATTATAACTATTTCTTTTAAATAATGTAATGAGTGTCGTGTTAATATTATATTTAGAGCAGTGCAGACGGGACGCATGACAGACAGAATGGCAGGGTTGTTACTCGGCATGTTCTCTGTGTACAAGTGAGTGGTCATGTACATGATGTGTTGACGTACAGACAGACAATAGAAATGACACAGTTCCCTAACGTTTCTGCAATTAATTTTCTACAGATACTTTAATAAGATTTCAAAATTACAAAACTAATTAACCATTTCATCCTAAACAAATAATATATACTTTACATGTATGATTTCATAAAGAACACAAATAAAATCACCGTTTATTTTTAACGGGTTCATGATATTCTATTCGCAAAAGCACTTGAACAATTGTTTTTCGTCTTTCCTTTTCTTTACATGTGATACATTATCTTTATCAGGTTTCTTCCAAATATTGTTACAATGCACAACAAATGACATTTGTAAGTTATTAACAGAAAACGATTGTCGTCTATCTGATAGCATGGCCTCATATGTGGAGAAGCTTCTTTATACGTCTGTTGAAACAACTGGGGCATACGTAAAATCCTGTACAACATTTTTTTCAACTTCTCTTAGTTCTTCAAAGGAATCCTTATCTCCAGAAATAGTTACTAATCTTGCAGAGTTTATAATATCCACCATTTTTTTCAACATATTTGTTATTTTCGCAGATATTATTTTACCAATTTTATCGTCTACTTGGGTCACTTTCTTCCAGATATTTCGCAATAGGGAAATCTAATCAAACATTTAAACATTTTAAAGTCAGCAGATTAGTCAGGAAAACAAAATGAGAGGTTATTTGCAATAGAAATCAAAGAACAATTTTCAATTAACTTTAAACCAACCAGGGGATAGTTAAAATAACGTCATTAGATGCTGAAGATAGTCAATGGCGTCCCTAAACAAAATAAAAAATTATAAGAGGATGAAATTGCATTCAGTTAATTACTTCACTCACATTATTTATTAATCATCTGCATCACATGCATAGAGATAGAATCCCAAAAGTCATTTTCCACTATCATCCAAACGGGAAGAGATCTCTTGGTCGTTCAAAGAAGCGCTGGATTGAATATTCAACTGTGAGATGGTAACAGGCCATATGGCCTAATACTTTAAAGGAAGAAGAAGAAGAAGATTATTGAAATTGAAATAATTTTGACAGATACAAATACGTAGTAATTTTTATTATTCTTCAATTTCCTCTATTTATATTCTGCGTCTTTAGATTTGATTTTGTTATTTATATCATGTCATGTGTTGGGATGTTGGTATACATATTAGTAGTATCGAAAGATGCAATTTTGCAGTTTAAATTTTTCTTTAAATAGGTTTGTAAAAATTTTGCAGTGTGGTAATTAGGAGCTGCACGAAAGTTTATAATGGGGTCTAATTGAAATATTTTGTTTATGTAGTTTAGGCAAAGCTTTCAATTTAGGAGCTGAAGGATTCATTTGAATTAATTTACGATTTTCTTTACTAGTGACAGTGAATTCAATTGTTTTAAACACGTCCTTTATTGCTCTTTGATATTGATTAGTGGGATCTCTCTTTAAATTTTCAAATTGATTCTCTAAAAGAAAATTTTCTGTTTTACTTACATAACACTGGGTAACAAATTTTGACAACTTTTTGTTTCTCCTGGTTTTTTGGTTTCATATCGATAAATCACACACGCTGAGTTCAGAAATGTCACTGCTTTCAATGTAGCATCAATAGTTCTTTGGGAAATTAACCGTGTATGTTTAAGTAATATGCGTTTTTATTAGGCCTACCAGAAAAAATAATGACTATATATAATATAATATTTACGATGGACAGTAAATATTTGTACAGTAACTCTCTTGAATTAAGTGTGTTAGAAATGCAGATTTGATCGTGCTTTCCTTTTGTGTTGCTGATTATCCCTGACCAAATCCCACATGTAGTCTCCCATCATGGCTGTATCCCATTTTCCTTGATACCAGAATTTCATAGTCTGCATGTCTTGGTGGAATCATTCTCCATGTTTTTCAGAAACATCACCTATAGTCATTGTAGTCTGAGTCACTTTCGTGCATGCATGCGTGCCGCACTGGCAATACAGATTCATTTGAGTTAACAGCTGGTGGTTCAGGAACTAGTAAAAACCTGGATCATATGGGACAGGAGCAATGGAAGATGAGCTATCTGGATACTGCAATCTCCCTCGTTGTTTTAAATTTTTCAAAGATGACAAATCGACCATGAAAAATAGCAATTGTCATGGTGGTTGGTTGGTTCCCTCCAAACTCTGGTAACAGCGAAAGGCATGCATTTCCGAAATCCTCGTAGCCCTATGTTGACTTACAGGAACCAGAGCAGACATGTGGTGCTCATGATTTGTCCTGGTCTCCTATTGTTCCTCCAAAGTAAGCTTTGTAAGCTGTATAATATTTAATTTAATTTAATTTCATGTTGTAGTTTGCCAATAAGCTGTTAATATTTGACTATAATTATTTGTTTACTATGCCACCTATGCTTATCTTAAAAGTAAATAATTTGCATTAACGTTTTCGATACATTTGTATCATCTTCAGATGTGAAGTGTTAAATTAACATTTATAATGAAAACCTTGCCTGTTAGATGGAACTTAATATGATGATTTTCGGGTCATGCTAGTGTGATTGCTTTGACTTAACTTAAGTTGATCTATGATATACATGTTATGTTAGGTTAAAATCACTTGCAGTTCATGTGATATAATCTAAAAGATATAAAACTATTTAAGAATTGTATACAACTATAAATGTAGTCATAAAAATGTGAAAACGTTGTAGAAACACTTTAAAAGTTTAAAAACACTTTGAACACTTGTTGGCTGTGTTTGCCGGTTTAGACTTCGTTGAATAGGGCAGTTTCTGTCGATCTTGATGTTTGACAACGGGCTAAAGCACAGTATCGTTTTGTCACTAACATGTCTATATTATTATTAAAATGTATGTTGTTAAAATGTTTCATCCAATTGTGGTCGATAAATTGATGTAAATCATAGATATATATTACTGATACAAGATGGAAGTTGTCGAGTCCATGATTTTACTACAGCCTTGCGTGTGGTTTGACGTGTGTTGAACTGCTCCTACTTGATGCTAGGCTGATGCTAAAGGCAATAGTCAAATGTATAATATTTGGTGCCCGGTGTTACGATCTGCTTCTTCTGCTTTGTACTGATGTAATATCCACAAATGTAACAGACAGAGTCTGGTGAATTCCTGCAATCATCTCTGGAAGTCATGCTTCAACGTAAAACCATCATCATCATCATCATCATCATCATCATCATCATCCGTCACGTATTAGACCCTACAGGATCTGTTACGGTCTCATGCCAGCGCTTTCGTGGTCTTACCAATTTCCTCTTTCCTCTTGGTACATAAGTAAGAATCTGTTTAGGCCATCTAGTGCAATCCATCCTTTCGACATGTTTTTTTTTTCCACTGAAGTCGATATTGTTGAACAAAATTAACTATAGGATCCATTTTGAGTTCCTGCAATATGTCCACATTTTTACGGTGTTCCAGCAAAGAGCATCCCGCTGTTCGTCTCATGAACCTCATTTCAGCTGTCGTCAGCCTTTGCTCATCAGCTTTTCTGATTGTCCATGCCTCGCTACCGTAAGTAAGGACTGGTCGAGCTAGTGTTTTATATACCGTACCTTTAGCCTTGTATGTTTCTGAACATGGGATGATTTGAAGATGGTGTTAATTATGCCAGTGATTTTTATAAATTTAGATCTTTTGTTCGACATATCTTCATCAGTGATGTAAGAGAGGTTATAATCTAAATAGTTAAAGGAATTAACACGTTCAATTAAAGTATTATTGATCATGATCTTACTTGGAATTGGATTCTCTCCCGAAAATGCCATGACTTTTGTTTTCTCTTTTGAGATTTCCATAATTAAGAATATCGTTATATTTCCGGAACCAGTATCATAAAAAAAAAAAAAAAAAAAGTAGTTACAGATTTGAAATCAGCGCGAGAAAGTGAAGCAGAAACAATTAAAATATCGAGAGAAATATTTTCGTTGTTACCCAGTGTAATCACCTTTATCCAATATTACAGTAGCATTTCCTTTATCAGCTTTTGTTATAATCGAATTATTATGTGAAATTGTGTTATGAATATTCTTTATTAATTCCTTACTTTCTTGTTTAAACAGTCTATCTTTAATCTGTAATCATAATAGGAATTGACCAATCTTTCTTCACTAGCCATTATTACAAAATTGAGAAATGGTATAGTCAAAATTCTTACAGTGATCATTGATTTAATATGATTATAAATAAAAGTCAATATTACAGTTGTATGATCACACTGAGGAACAACTATTCAAAACATATACAAGTATTGTCCATTGATATAATTTATTAGGAGAGGCGTGAAACTGTTGTCTGGAAAAGTATCTAGTGAAATATGTTGCACTTTTTGCAGTTAGAGATGAAATACTGAATGAAATTCCATATTGAGGCAGATCTTTAATTCCCTGTTTACCTGGGTACATTGCAAAACTCAATGTTTTGGACATTACACGTTCTCATTTGTCATACTGGACTATATACATTTTGATGAGTTAATTTGGAGTAAAATTAATGTTCTGAAGCTAATTATGCAACTAAAATAAATGTTTAAAATTTGTTAGTTAAATTATTATTATGGAAGTTTACAATTGTATGCAATTATTTATATTATCAAGTTAATGATACACCTTATCTTTTTAAACCATTATTACTGTCCTGTGATTACAGATTACAATATCCGAGCTCTTCATGTAAACAATCACAGGTGTGTTCATCGTCATCAAGTTGTGTTGCATGCGACAGATTCATTGCTTCTTTGAAGAAGTTCAGCTCTTCTTCCAGTCTTCATAGAATCTTAATCTGAGCAACTTTTTCACTTCTTTCCTTTTTTCTATCTTTACTCTACGAGTTAACGGGAGTTCAGAGACCTCGTCTACAGCATGAACCTTATATCCACATTTAGCTGATGTTGAGAAAGATTTTGAGGGATCGTCAATGTTATAGCGGATTTCTGTTTTGAATGTGACATCTTCTTTGTTGTTTTTTCTAGCCAGTTTAAATTTCTTCAAAACAATTCTCATTTCACTCATACCTTCTATCTTTTCCCAAACCTTTGACAATTCTTTATAATTGTTTCATTTCCAATCTTTCTCTATATCCTCCGTTTTTCCTGCATCATTGTAAGCTTCCTTATATTTTTCTGGAGTCACAATTTCAGGAATTGTACATAGTTTTTTCTCAACGCGCCCAAAATCTCTGTCTGCAGGTAAGAAAGAATGACACACCTCTTTCAGATGTGGTGGAAATCTCTTGATGAGCCGAAATGCAAAATGCAATTCTAGATATATTGGATTACGTCCTCTTACAGGGCTAACGCCACTGGACCAAGAAGATCAATTGGGGCCGGAGAAGTTGGAAAGCCTCATTTAAGGAATCGGTTTTCTGGGATCAGGTTGCGTTTGTTCGAAATCACCATCTCCCGGGATTCCACCCTGCTCATCACTCAGTCGAGGACATCGTCTGCACCTAACCGGAGAACCCTCCAAATTGGAATGTGTTTTCGCTCCCCTCATAAGAGGGGTTTGACCTCTCTTCCCAAGGATCCGCGGATCTCTGGTTGAACACCCGATAGAGGGGCTTCATGCATAATTCAGATAGGCATACACGATGTCCAGACTCGACCCTAATGCCAACATGGAGAGATACTTCTCAAGGCCTACTCTACCGACGATCCATAGAGTGATTAGGGCATCTTTAGTCTCTTGAGCCAACCACAATCAGTAGTATCTTGGAAACTCGAGCCTGACCACTGGCCAGATTATCGGCAAACTGCTGATACTTGCTGACCTTTTCTTTGTGTGCATCGAAGAGGGAGGACCCATTCTCGTAGCGGAATGTTACATCGACTACGAGAGCCCCTTCCTCGTTAGTAAGAACAAGGTCGGGTTTCAGTCTCCTCTCAGCAACTTGATGCTCGGGCTCGCAGGCTACTGTATAGCTTTTTTTACTGGATTCATGCGCAATTCTCTCCACTATGACATCATGCCTGTTGATGTGCATGCCCTTTCCTGCCATGCATTCTCGGAGTACGTGTCCTAGCGTCTCAGGTTTCTCGTGGCAGGCCCTGTCTGGGCTCTTGTCTGCCGAGCTAGGGTCACGTTGACACCATACATGTTAGTCCGCAGCTTGAGTGCATCATGTAATGCTTTGGACGTAACACGGGAAGGATCATAAAGTCAGGAATTGACGACTGGATCATTTCTAAAATTTGGGGCATCCTACCACTGCACTCGAAGATCACACTAGTCGTCCATTTCCTTCTCTCTCAATTTATTCCTGGTTCTCACCAATGTGTTAGATGTAGGAGGGAAGTTCAAACGCAATGCGTCTGCCACAGTCTGTGGGAGCTAAGGGTGACAGTTGTGATTGACTGATTGCTGACGTGATGTGTATTTATTAGGTGGTACCATTCACAGCCACACTGGACGGACAGTCATAGCCAAATATCTTGTTCATTTCATGAATGAAAGAACTACTGATTAAAATATTTGAACTTTTAAACTACACTTTAATCACTAAAGATCACAACACTTTTTTCTGAGTCTTTTGATTTAAGTAATTACGTACATTAACTTAAGCACTGATGAATTAATTTATTAATACAGTATTCAACGAGCACTTGATATCAGAAATCAATCATCATGCAATTCCTCAACTCTCGACATGGCACTGGCCCCATTGCCATTCCCAGGATGAATCTCAACCATTTCATCTTCACTGCTGTCACTATTCTCAAGACCATCGTCTTGTATGAGGATTCTTTCGATGGTATGCTCTGTGATTACACCCTTCTCAAAATAATGCTGCTCAATTGCCTCAACATGACGACACACATTCGCCCATTCATTCTGACCAATCTCTTCAAATTTTTGACGCCACATTCTTCTACGTCTTTCAGCTTGAATGGTGTGTTTCTGCTGCCAACCCACTGCTTCAAATATGCCCAGGTTAGTTCAGTCGGGTTCAGGTCAGGGTGGTAAGGAGGAAGTCGGAGTGCAACGTGACCATGTTCAGCCAATATCTGGTCTATAACATAACTCTTATTTGCGGACTTATTTGACTTTACAATATCATATCATTTTGCTTTTGATAATGTTTTCTCAAAAGGGATGTTATTGTTTTGTAACGAAGTTTTCATGCCTCTTACTAGGGAATTTGATGTAGGCGGTTTGTTTAACTGGGTGTATGGTACGAAGCATTATCGATGACCAAAACAGATTTGAAGGTAAATTTGGAATTAGTAATTTTCTCAACCATTTTACATAATTTTCTGTGTTCATTTCTTGATGAAAGTCTCCGGTTTTTGTCTGAATTTGTAAATCAGCAGGGCATTTGGTATGGAACCATGTTGACCACAAGCAACTATAATTAGTTGCTTTTCTTTGGAGACAGGTGCGTGTAAACCAGAAGTACTGTCATTAGTCTAATTTTTTGCATTAGTGTGACTGCTATGTATGATGTATGTTTCGTCTTCGTACACTATAGGTTGTCCCTCTATTCTGTATCGTCGAAGATTGGTGAAGTACATTTCACGTAGGAAACGTATGTCTTGTTTTTCAATTAGAAGATTTCTGTTAGATTTTGTCTTCTTCCATTTGAAATTGAAATATTTAATTATTCTCCTAAGACTTGTGCAGCTACCTTGAAAGTTTATGCTCTCCTTCATCTTTATTTGTAGTCGTCTTATAGTTGGTACAATTCCCTCATCTGCATAAAAACTGTGTATTGTGCGGATGACGCATTTATCAAATTCATCTATATCTGTAATTTTCTTAGGCACATTATGTTTCTTGCCTGGTGTATCGAATGATGATCCCGCTTCAGTATGTTCTTTCGTATCACTTAAGATTCTGGACACTGAGCGTTGTGACACACCAGTTGCTTTAGAAACCCTTTCCTGAACTTTCTGAAGTTTTTTTTTTTAATGCCGGGGAACACACATTTTCTTTTGCCTCTTCTTTCATAAAGGCATGCACATTGGCCACAATTCTCGGGTCTGGCTGTGTAATGTTTTCCCTTTCAGTCTTGAGACAGGCGGCATAATGCTAAAAAGTCACAGCAGTTCACTTTAAAATCAGTCACATGCGACCAGTTAACAATGCCCTAACATTATTGAAATCAATGTACGAGTCCATTAACCTAGTGTTTTAGTTATGTGCAACACTACGCCAATAGCGGCTGGTGGTCAAAATAATGAGTGTGCTACAATCTCTATATCTGCCTACTGTATACACTTATATGTATTTATCTTAATTTGAGACTCGCCTAGTGACGAAATATGAAGTTCTTACAACGTTCCTTCCTACTGCAGAACTTGTCAATTACCCTGGTGCTAAACCCTTCAATTTTGGACATCATACTCTTTTCTATTGACAGTATTGCAAGAGCAGTGAGGCAATCCTGGGACATAATGTTCCTTAAAAACGTTTTTATGCGTTTCAAGCAAGAAAAGCATCTTTCTGGCTCAGCAGTGGTCATTGGTGTTGTAACTAAAATATTTAACAACTTCGTTACTTCACAGAATGGATGCTGTGAATTGTTGAAGGCTATGTATTGTAACAGTTGAACAGCTCCATCTATATTTCGGAAGTCGGGTCTTCCGTATAGAACTCCAAGTTGTATCTTTAATACTCTTTTGTTCAGTACAGTATAGTTGTTGACAGCAACTTCAAGTTCGCGTTTAGGAAAATTATGCGAAAAATTGTCATAAAATTTGCTGTTTAACAATTTTGTTGCGTCTAGGTAGCTTAAAGGCTGGAAACGATAAGTAGTTTTCTGAATTATATGGTCACATACTTCCTTGGCTTCAGTTTTCTGGGATTCCATTTTCCGTCGCTTGCTGACTGATTCAGAAGGAACGTCAAAAAACAGGTGGATGGCAGCAGCAGTCGGACACTTGAATTACCAGATACATTGTACATAGTTCCAAGTTCTTCCACAAACAAGCATTCTTTCGTTATGCTTTACTTTATCAATCTCCAAGCTGTGTCGTGCTGAAGCTGACTACACCACTTTCCCGCGTAAAAATAGCCAATCAGAGCAGTTATTTCAGCTTCGCACATGCGCATTAATTGTCTACATTCTCATGTAGAGTTTTGAGTAGCACAACGTACCCCCTGAGGGACCAAAGAGTGAAGAGCAAAGACTAAACACTCTATTATGCGTCATGAACATAACCGAGGGAAATTGTCAAATGACAGATCAATTATTATGGTATTTCAAATACATTATTTGAGCAAAAATTATCATTGTACTGTAGCACATAAGGACAGGCCGCCCCTGCACTAGGCATTCATTAAACATACACAACACACTTATTGGCACAACTGATCTGTTACATTACACTACAACTGACTATACTGAAAGAGCCAGCAACTTGCTGTTGGTTACATATCATTGGACACAAGCACTGATATCCTTTTTACCTGCATATGGCAAAGAATCCTCCCCTTCCAAGGCACTCACCCTTGGACCGATAAAGGAAAGTTGGGGCCAGACGCTCATTAAGGAAAAGATGCTGCGGTAACAAATACCTAACCAAAAACAAATATATCAATATCTGTCGGTCTATGGTAGTACAGGGTCTCTGGGACAAAATTTACCAATAAGAAAGTTTAATAACTCACCAAATAATTGATGGATGAAAATGCTGTTTGCGGGAATTGACAAAGGGACTTCCAAAGTTTCGAATGACCACTAATAAACTTCTATGTGTGCACCTCTTGTAGCACGACAGATGTCCAGGCGATATTCAAGTTCTTGCCATGTCTTTCATAACATCTCTGGAGTGACAGTTGCACAAGCAGCAACAATTCTCCGACGCAGATCCTCCAAATCTGCCACTACAGTCTTGTACACAATGTCTTTTATGTATCCCCAAAAAAAGAAGTCCAGTGGGGTTAGGTCTGGGGATCTGGGAGGCCATGCTGTAGGTCCACCTCGACCAATCCATCGCTGAGGAAAGCATTCATTCAAGTGATCTGTAACATGTAATGCATAATGAGGCGGAGCTCCGTCTTGTTGGAAAACATATCCCTGTGGAATTTGAGGAATGACGTAATTTTGCAGCATATCAAGATACACATTTCCACTGATAGTGTTTTCCACAAAAAAGAACGGTCCAATCACAGTTTCATGTGTAAGTCTGCACCAAACATTAATCTTAGGGTTGTCTCTTTCCAATTCCCTCACTACATGCGGATTTTCTGATCCCCAGATGCGACAATTATGCCTGTTGACGATCCCACAGA
>JAJSOF020000039.1:24590022-24740022 GCA_025594305.2 Periplaneta americana
ACCAGTGGTTTATTAATTGAATGAAGTTCCCGACATTTCTTGCTAACTGATGGTTGCCCCCAGGCAGATATCTATTTACTACCACTGCCGTGACATTTGAAAGTAATTGAGTAGCTAAAGCCACATTCTGTTGTTGTGCTGTTTTCCAAGTCAAATCAAGGGAACTAAGCTTAGGACAGCTGTTGATTTCAAAATTCGTTGTCCTAATGAAATCTACTACTAGCTCTTTTGAAATAATTGTTCCATCATTCATACAAAACCCTGTGTCGATAAACCAATTCCTTACTAATTGAAGTAGGTGAGAGCATCAGCAAAAAGAACATTCTATATTCATTTACAGGATGAAAACAATATGTTTTTTCTGTGCTGATATCTAGCTCTTTCCATAGCCCCATGTTCCCTCCCCCACAATCCAAGACACAGGCAACTACACTGTAATTGACTTCTTGCAATACGATGAAAGAGTAATGGAACGGAGAAAAATTCTCTCCAGCACCGGGATTTGAACCCAGGTTTTCAGCTAAAATGTGCTGACGCTTTATCCATTAAAACACTGGATTCCAGATATGGAAAATGTCTCAGTTTTAAGTTCCAACTTTATACCTTAAGTAGCGTTCTGCACTACGTCATAGATATCTATGAACCTAGGAGAAGTCCACATATGTGCTGAGGTGCACTCATAATGAGTGACTAGTTGGCCGGGAATGATTTGAATGCGCTGTCTTAAATCACGAAGTGATTTAAAATATCATAATATATATTATTTTAATTGGTACATATGATATTTCCATGCAGATATTCTGCGTCATCATACGATGAAAGATATGGAACGGAGAAAAATTCTCTCCGGGATTTCACTCCCGGGTTTTCAGCTCTATGTGCTCTAAGTCACACCGGATTCATACAGTTATGATTTCTTTAAGTAAGGCTTTTGTTATCTTCTTGTCAAACTGGTTGTTTCCAATTACTAAACAGGCCTCTGGCCATTATTATTTGCATATAATTATGAGGACCCCATGATTTTGTCTTCTTTTCTGTCATATTCGTGAAGAGATGTGACTTTCATTTCATCGAATAAGAACACTGTGACAAAATGGAATCCAGACATGCAACACCTTTAGTGCATAGCATATCTTGAATATTGAACCCTCTGTCCACCATAACAGAATCCCCTTCTTCTAGGAGATCTAACATTCCAGAACGAATGAATAACTGCCTGTCAGAAATTGCCCCTCCATAGGCATCCAGAGATAAAGCAAACCTTATGGGTTGATACCTATTAAAACTTTCACTGTATTTGTGTTTTTATAGGCAGAAAATGTAGCCTGTTGTGCTGTTGGACTCTTTGGTTTCATTATTGCCACCTCTGTTGCATCTATTTATTACTCTAGTTGTGGGGTATTTGTTTTTAAATGCTGGGGGATTGTTTTCAAGAACAGTTTCTCTATCAGGCTAGATGTTCAATTCCTTGAACTGGCAATACATAAAATTGATCCACGCATTGAATATTTTTCCAACAATGGTGTTATGAATGCCAAAATTAAGAGCAAGTTCCATGTCAGATTTATTGGTTCTCAGTTTCATAACTGCTAGAAAGAAACAGAGTTTCGGTTCCAGGGGAAACACTTGCATGCAGTCTGTACCTATTTTCCCCCAGAGCAGCAAACACCAAGTTAAAATGTTCACAGTCCATATACTCAGTATAAAGTAGTACAGCATCTGGATTATTCATTATCATTTTAATGTCGAAATTACCTGACAGCTGTGTCTGAGTTGTTGTTTCTAGAACAAGAAGGCACAGAAGAATGATTTTCTACACTAGACACACTAACATTAACAATTTCTTCATATACAGCAGTAGGAATAACCTCCTCTTGTTCTGGTGCTATCAGTGGCGGCTCGTGATAAAATATTATATGTGTTCACAATTTTGTGTTCCAAAATCGAAGATAATTTGAAATTGTACGTTTAGCCTAATATAAAATGTCATGATTCCAATGTTTCACTATCGAAAAAACCGTATATAAATTCAAAACAACATATAATAATAATAATAAAAATCATAATAATAATCATAATAATAATAATGAAACCCAATCTTTTTATTTTCAATTTTTGCTGGTAAGCCAGTTTACCCAGTTGTTTACTGTTCCAAATTACTTGAATAGAATTCATTGTTCACGTTTGTTAAAAATGAATACATACCACAATGCTGTTGTTTACAAAAGTGTGTGTTCAGTAATATATTTTGATTCACAACACACTGATACACTATAGCCTATACCTACACTGTAATCCCATTCACAAAGATCGATTACTGTAAATACTTGCCAATAAATATTATTCTTAAATATTATACACTGCCATACAGATGCTTAAATTCATACCATCACCACATTCAGCCAGCACGTGTTTGAAAGCTATTATGCTGACACTGAAGTACAGTAATTCACAAACTACACTCTCGTAGCAGCACTGTACACACATCCACATAAAGTAAACATTCCGACAGTGAGATGCTGACGCCTACAGGCTAGAATACAGACTATTAAATTTCGTCCTCGAGATATAGCACGTGAACAATAGCATCGATGCACCTGACATCTGTAGGATAAATTCACTGTTCACTTAACGCTTTGTGGTCTTGACGAGTCATAAGCGGCCAGTGAAAGAATATGCATGAAATTCTTGTAACCTTCTTGAAAAGAGCACAGCTTGTACGTGAACAGATGTTGCCAGGTTTACATAAGAATTTATGCAAGATGCGGGAAGTTTAAAATACTCGATTCTGATATTATACATTCCCCTATGTCAATACGGTATTAAATAATAAAACTAGTCGTGCATTAATGGAAACAAGGTGTTCACGTGCTCTTGTGCTCTTATTGACGCACCACCACTGGGTGCTATAGACTTCTCAGTAACACTTGCTGCTTTCCTGGAAAGAGACTTTCTTTCCCTTGTCTTTGGAATACTTTTTTTATTCCAAGGAAATACAGACGGAATAGTGCCCTGTTTCAATCTGGTCCTCACACCTGAAAGAACAGGTAATATTACATTAAAATAAGGTAGGCCTAATAGTACAATATTACTAACTCCATACTATATTCATTCATTTCACTTACCTAGCAGAGTACAGACGAAATCCTCCTGTTTAAAATGCTGGGAACATACTTTAATATTTCTTGTCAGTTTCTTTCATTTAAGTTTTTACGTCGTATAGCATGAAGCCATGTTTTCCTCAATTTTTTGTTTTGAGGAAATTGGTGATAAGAAAACGGATTCCCTTGATTATTACAAAGCAGAACACAGCAATAGTCTGGCATAGCAACAATTATTATTTATTTTCCAATAAATTAACCCCAAAACTTTCCAATTTTGCTAAACATACACTGCATAACCTTAATAATTTAGCAGACACATTTACGCGAAACAAGTGAATGACATGCACTTACCGGCTAGTGCAGTGGAGCCATCTATTGATGGTAGTTCCATACATCCCTATTACAACTCATCTCTGAGGAATACAGGATGGAAATTTCAGTTAATAAAACTAAAGTAATGGGATTCATCAGAAAAAATTATCTTTGCAATAATTTTCCTTTATAATAAACCTGTAGAACAGGTCTCATGTTTTAAATATTTGGGTTATTTGAGCTATGAACAAGAAATAGTAATATGCGTTACAAGAGCGGTATGTTGACGTTTTCATGTTTGAGGAAAAGATTGAAAAGCGAAACGTAGTTGAGCTTTTTTAATTTCCGAGAACATGAAAACAAACATACCGCTCGTGTATCATACATGATTTTGTATGAAGATCGTTTATTATATACCTGAAAGACGAATTTCTAATTAGTTGCAATGAAGATCTTCATCTTGGTTTCTGTTCAATGACGGCAACTTTGGAAAACAAATATATCTATCTTCAACATTGTTCCTATAAAATGTTTTCTGTGTTTACTATACTGCAGCAGGCCATGATATACGTCTGTCTCTCCCCCCCCCCAGTCTATAAATGCGAACTTAAAACAAACGGTAAGGTTATGTAATGATTTATTTTTCATTTTAATACTTTAAGAAAATTATTTATTTCTTATAACAAAATTAATTTCTGCACATTAAAAATTGTCACATTAAAATTAATTGTCACATTTCTGCAGTTATTCAGAGCCACTGGAGCACCAGTTTTTTCTATTGTGAAACTTTTTTGCATGAATATTTAAAAACAATAATTAACAGTGCAATTTAGGTGAAATTGCAGTGGTAAGTTTCCAATTTATAATTATTACTGTATTGAACGTCTTTAAAAATAATATGTTAAAAGCCTAAAGCAGTAAAATGAATATGACGCTTAACTGGTAAGAATAGGGAAATTGTTATGTGTGTTACGTTGGGAATACAGAATGTGATATTTCACACTGCGTATTGGTTTTGTGCAGAAAGTAAGCAAATACACATGATCTCGCACAAAAGATATTTCTACAAAATTGAATTACTTTAACTATGCAATGAATACCATTAACATCATTTTCAAACCTTCTCTTGTCCAAAAACAAACACTGGCGAGACCTGTTCTCTTGTATGGAAGTGAAGCTTGGACCATACATAAATGTGATGAACACCGAATCACTGCCAATGAAATGAAGTTTTTAAGAAGAACTGCTAGATTAGACAAGAAGAAACATTGGGATATTTTGAAAGAATTATATATTGACCCAATTTTAGAGAAAATTAAAAAAATCATAGAAATGGAAATCTCATATACTCAGGATGCCTAGAACAAAGATATTACGCCAAGCACTAAATTACCGCCCTTTAGGAACAAGATCTTTGGGTCGTCTGCTGAAACAATGGAGTGAGACCGTAACAGGCCACCAGGCTTAATACGTGATAGGAAGAAGAAGATTGTCAATTACTATACATAACACTAAGAACCCACAAGATTCGATTTGTTTTATTACAGATAGAGTGAGTTTATGGAGGTCTGCAGCAGAAATCCCCTTTGAGAAGAAGTATGCTGCAGGAGTTTTGTATTGCGTGGTCAGTCCTGTTATCAAAAAGGAAAGAAGATTATTTGCCAGAATGGTTTACTCTCGGTTGTTTTATTATCACCCTCTTCATGAAATCTATTATCATTATCTTCTGCATTGTATTATCTTGCAATATGGGCAGAAGTATCTTGCTAACCAAAGAAAGACTCCTGTTTTTTTGTCTTATATCAACTGTTGCTTGATTGATATTTCGTTCACTATTAATGAACATACTTTTTCTGCCTGGTTTAGCTGATTCGATTTCTGGAGGAGACGACTTTTTATAAGGGTGTTATTTCTGTCTCACATGGCAAGTCTCGTACATATCTGGAAAGTGTACTCTTGCTAGGGATATCGAAAATGTAATTTCTAGCATTGTTTATAGCCTTTAGGACTCGCATATTGCCAAATAACACAGTGCTGCACTGTACTTTCCGACCATCTAGTATATTTCTTCTGAAAATTTGTTATTAAGTCCAGTAATATTGAGGCTTTAAGATATGAGGGTTCATTTTCATTCATATTTATTATAATAGGAAGGGCTTCGTGATATTTGTTTTAATATTTTTTTTTAAATTTCTTTTTGGAGTATTGTAAGCTGAGCTCTAATTTCCGAATCTTTATATTTCCATCCATATGGTGCTACAGCCCCTACTGGGCCTTGGCCTCCTTTAGAAGTCGCCTCCATTCTTCTCTATCTCCAGCCTGACGTCTTCATCCCCATACTCCCAACAATATTCCACTTTTAAGAAGCGTTCTAACATTCCATGTGCCGAAAGTCAGATCTATTTTCTTGCCATGTCGTTTCCTTTGATTCTGTCCTATCCAAGGCTCCTCTATGGAACCTGTATAGTTTTCCGGGATGAGATAATCGCCCTCACGCCCAACCCCCAACCTGGAGGATCAGGGTATCCCTTTTAGTCTGGATCATCTCCTTCGACCTGTCCGGCAAGGGAGGCCCTGCCAGTAGCAATTCTACCGCCAGCATAGCTCTCAGGATCATCTGACCACTCATGTCCCACCGCTACGACAAAGTAGGGATACCTTTGGTGGGGAATCTTTACATTTATCCACCACAATTTCAATCGAAGCTTCCTTTTCTGCCTCAGTAGCTCTTAATT
Organism: Periplaneta americana; assembly: GCA_025594305.2. Lineage (NCBI taxonomy): Eukaryota > Metazoa > Arthropoda > Insecta > Blattodea > Blattidae > Periplaneta > Periplaneta americana. The sequence continues at coordinate 24,596,174 of JAJSOF020000039.1, forward strand.
TATGTTGAATGTTATTTTCAGTTTGAATTGCAATGGAGTGGAATGAATATCCCCGTCACTTGCACTTTCGGTAACAGTGGTATAGCATTGAGGACTATTATTACGTTTTCACTTTGTACCTCTCTGATTAGCAGCAGGAATCCTCGAGACAAGTTTTCTAGGCATCTTTCTAGGTGTAATTTTGTAAGAAACTGATACCTTATCTTTGCTACAAAGTAAATACATTACTTAAAAGTATATTTCAATAAATGCTTAAGATATAGATTCTGTGTGGCAAGAATATGAAAATCCTGTAAGCCACATACTCTATGATGTGTGTAAAGATTTAGGCCTACTCACTGTGGTCAGTGTCATTTTTCCTATGAATTCCACGTACTGGAATATAATTTGTTGCATTTCTGCAACAATAACGCTATAACAAGAGACAAGTTTTCTAGTTGCCTTTCTAGGTGTAATTTTGTAAGAAACTGGTTCCTTTTCTGTGCTTCAAAGAAAATACATTACTTAAAAGTGTATTTCAATAAATGCTTAAGATACAGATTCTGTATGGCAAGGGTTATGAAAACCCTGTAAGCCACATACTCTATGATGTGTATAAAGATTTACTCACCGTGGTCAATGTCATTTTCCCTACAAATTCCACGTGCTGGAATATAATTTGTTGCATTTCTGCAACAATAACGCTATAACAAGAGACAAGTTTTCTAGGTGCCTTTCTAGGTGTAATTTTGTAAGAAACTGATAACTTTTCTGTGCTACAAAGTAAATACATTACTTAAAAGCATATTTCAATAAATGCTTAAGATACAGATTCTGTGTGGCAAGAAATATGAAAACCCTGTAAGCCACATACTCTATGATGTGTATAAAGATTTACTCACCGTGGTCAGTGTCATTTTCCCTACGAATGCCACGTGCTGGAATATAATTTGTTGCATATCTGCAACAATAACGCTATAACAAGAGACAAGTTTTCTAGGCGCCTTTCTAGGTGTAATTTTGTAAGAAACTGGTAACTTTTATGTGCTTCAAAGAAAATACATTACTTAAAAGTACATTTCAATAAATGCTTAAGATACAGATTCTGTGTGGCAAGGATTATGAAAACCCTGTAAGCCACATACTCTATGATGTGTATAAAGATTTACTCACCGTGGTCAATGTCATTTTCCCTACAAATTCCACGTGCTGGAATATAATTTGTTGCATTTCTGCAACAATAACTATAACAAGAGACAAGTTTTCTAGGTGCCTTTCTAGGTGTAATTTTGTAAGAAACTGGTAACTTTTCTGTGCTACAAAGAAATACATTACTTAAAAGTACATTTCAATAAATGCTTAAGATACAGATTCTGTGTGGCAAGGACTTTATACCCTGTAAGCCACAATTTGTGTGTATAAAGATTTACTCATTGGTCAGTGCTATTTCAATAAAACGTGCTGGAATATAATTTCTGTTGCATTTCTGCAACAATAACTATAACAAGAGACAAGTTTTCTAGGTGCCTTTCTAGGTGTAATTTTGTAAGAAACTGATACCTTTTCTGTGCAGTGTATTTCCAAAGAAAATACATTACTTAAAAGTACATTTCAATAAATGCTTAAGATACAGATTCTGTGTGGCAAGGAATATGAAAACCCTGTAAGCCACATACTCTATGATGTGTATAAAGATTTACTCACCGTGGTCAGTGTCATTTTCCTACGAATGCCACGTGCTGGAATATAATTTCTGTTGCATTTCTGCAACAATAACGCTATAACAATAAACAAGTTTTCTAGGTGCCTTTCTAGGTGTAATTTTGTAAGAAACTGATAACTTTTCTGTGCTACAAAGAAAATACATTACTTAAAAGTACATTTCAATAAATGCTTAAGATACAGATTCTGTGTGGCAAGGATTATGAAAACCCTGTAAGCCACATACTCTATGATGTGTATAAAGATTTACTCATTGTGGTCACTGTCATTTTTCCTACGAATTCCACGTGCTGGAATATAATTTCTGTTGCATTTCTGCAACAATAACACTATAACAAGAGATAAGTTTTCTATGCGCCTTTCTAGGTGTAATTTTGTAAGAAACTGATAACTTTTCTGTGCTACAAAGTAAAGACATTACTTAAAAGTATATTTCAGTAAATGCTTAAGATATAGATTCTGTGTGGCAAGGATTATGAAAACCCTGTAAGCCACATACTCTATGATGTGTATAAAGATTTACTCACCATGGTCAATGTCATTTTCCCTACAAATTCCACGTGCTGGAATATAATTTGTTGCATTTCTGCAACAATAACGCTATAACAAGAGACAAGTTTTCTAGGTGCCTTTCTAGGTGTAATTTTGTAAGAAACTGGTACCTTTTCTGTGCTTCAAAGAAACTACATTACTTAAAAGTATATTTCAATAAATGCTTAAGATATAGATTCTGTGTGGGAAGGATTATGAAAACCCTGTAAGCCACATACTCTATGATGTGTATAAAGATTTACTCACCATGGTCAATGTCATTTTCCCTACAATTTCCATGTGCTGGAATATAATTTCTGTTGCATTTCTGCAACAATAACGCTATAACAAGAGATAAGTTTTCTATGTGCCTTTCTAGGTGTAATTTTGTAAGAAACTGATAACTTTTCTGTGCTAGAAAGTAAATACGTTACTTAAAAGTATATATCGATAAATGCTTAACATACAGATTCTGTTTGGCAAGGAGTATGAAAACCCTGTAAGCGACATAATCTATGATGTGTATAAAGATTTATTCACCATGGTCAGTGTCATTTTTCCTACGAATTCCACCTGCTGGAATATAATTTGTTGCATTTCTGCAACAATAACGCTATAACAAGAGACAAGTTTTCTAGGCGCCTTTCTAAGAAACTGATAACTTTTCTGTGCTACAAAGTAAATATATTACTTAAAAGTATATTTCAATAAATGCTTAAGATATAGATTCTGTGTGGCAAGGATTATGAAAACCCTGTAAGCCACATACTCTATGATGTGTATAAAGATTTACTCACCATGGTCAGTGTCATATTTCCTATGAATTCCACGTGATGTAATATAATTTCTGTTGCATTTCTGCAACAATAACGCTATAACAAGAGACAAGTTTTCTAGGCGCCTTTCTAGGTGTAATTTTGTAAGAAACTGGTAACTTTTCTGTGCTACAAAGTAAATACATTACTTAAAAGTATATTTCAATAAATGCTTAACACATAGGTTCTGTGTGGCAAGGAATATGCTTTGCCACAGAAGAGAACAGTGAGGCATTTCTTTTCATTATTGTCGATAGTGGAATATACAGTTTTATCACCCTTCATAGCTAATACTTTTGAACCTTTAGGATTTAGAAAGAAAGCAGACTCATCACAATTAAAAATTCTATTGGGATCCTTTAATATGTCTGAAAAACTGTTTTCAGAAAGATATAACTCTACTTCTTGAAACCAGTTTTTCAGTTTTAAAACTTTTGGTTAAGTTCTGAGATGTGCACAAAGTTATTTCTGGGTTCCTTCGAAGAAAACTATCATACCATTTTCTACTTGGCCTGCTGTTTTTAAATTTCTTATTCAGGTCTGATGCCAACTGGGCATTACTGTTCACGAAATTTTCTTTTTTATTGGGAAAACCTGCTTTGGCCATTGTCTGTATCCACTTTACAAGTAAGTGTTCTTTCTCTGTAAAAAAAAAACAGTAGCTGGTCCCATTTTTCTGGAAACTGGATACTTCCCTTTAACTTTATATAAGAGGGTAGTTTTTGGTACTCCATATTTTGAGGCTTCTGTCTTTACCAGCATATGCCGTTTCACTTCTTTCAGTGCACCTGCTATAGCTGATTGTGTATACTTGAGTACTTTACTTGGCTGAGGTGCCATCTCCGATAACAACCTGAAAGATAGGCGTGGCAGAATAAATGAAAAGAAATAGGGTGTCAGCTTCAGGTTACTTTTCACGCTTGTTGCCTATACCTGATACAGGGGAGTTAGCTATAGGTTCTCTTCATTGGAGGATAAACTAGAAAGAGTATACCCTCTAGCAGATAAATATTAAACTTCCGAAAGGTAAAATGGTACAAAACAGTTTTGCTCCTAAGGCTGACAGTCTGTGAGCTATAAGTACAATGTCTATTATGGTGTACCATTAGCTGACCCACCATTTTTATGATAAATTTAGTAAATGTCCTTAAAAATAGTTTGGAATATCGACAATTATACATTAAACTTTCAATTAAATATTAATTTTACCTTTAAAAGCCAATAAACAAAACACAAAATCTTATTTAGTATTACTAACCTGCTTATAAAAGTTGCTAAGCTTCTTTCTTCAAGCTTTGTGTAAAACAGCTCCTCTCAAACAAAGAAGTCAGAGAGATCAGTATAGCTCACAGCATTACCAACTTAGTTTTATTTTCAAAGAGCAACATTTTAACTATGAACTAGTGCAAAGAGAAATAAATTAGGAGTAGAAATTCTCTTATTTTTTACATTTTCAGTCTTACTAATAAACCGTGTATAGTTTTTATACTAGACTTATGCAGAGTTGAGACAGAAAACTTTACTAATAAACCATGCAGAAGCGATGAACGTATAAACAGCCTGTAACTATAAATGGGAATTGCTTTGTACAAAGATTTCGAAACCCCTTGTTTAGCGTTGTAGAGAAAAAATTCTAACAGCTGTTCGTATTGACTGTCATTTTATGATGATAGTTGCCTAGTAACCAAAGAATTCTCAGAATAATTTTTTACTGTAGCTTGAAAATTTTATGGTAATCGATTAGAGCCAGTTGTACTATCGATACTTAACACGCCACACTAGAGCACTCTACCAGATGCAATAGAGAACCTCAGATATTCTGTTATCTTTCGTAACGAAGTAATGACGAAACTATGACGTAGCTGTGTAACAGTTGTACTGTTATACGCGATGTATGTAATGATTATTAGTAAGGAATTTACACACGACGTATAAATGAGCTACTCTTTGTATAAGTATAAGACAGTTAAATGTCTGTATATAGAGTTTTTATTAGTAAGACCGTTTAAGTTGAAATGTCAGCTATTGATAGAGGGTCAGGCACAGGTACATCTACCTTAGATGCCTGATGAGCAAAAATTTTTGTTCTTAAAGATTTCAATTGCTGTTTGTTTTCTGTGCCATTAAATGTAATTGTGCAATTCACCCATTCATTACTAAGAAGTAGTTTTGTGAAGTCCTAGGTGTCCTACTGATGTACAAACACTACAGCCTAAATAACCATTTTTCTCTATGAGCCACTTATGCTTGTTCACGCGTTCAAGCCTCTGTTGATTTGACCATATAGTCGGATAATCTACACTGTTTGTAGAATCAATATTAATTGCTTTACCTGCATCTGCATGTTCTTGTTGTTCTGCAGGAACTACAGATGTACTCGCAACATTGCATATATCATATATTGTTTCCGATTTTTTTGAACATGACAAAAAAGGAACACACATTGATTTTTCTTATTTGGCGGCAGAAATGTTGCTTCACCTTCCGAAGTTGTACTAGGATTTTCATACTTTTTAAGTTTTGAGAAATAATTAGTTAATTTGCTTTCACTAGTTCTCTTCATTTTGTATTGGTAATTAAATATGGTACTTCACTTGACCTTTCCTGTAAAAATGTTTTCACTGACAGAGCACACATTGTGACACATCTAACATCTTACTAATACTGTAACCATTAGAAATAGAAATAATTCCTGTCCTCATTCTTCAAAACCAATGGCCATCGTTGCCTCGCCTATTGGCATTGATGGCTTAACGGTACAACACCCACCCTTATTTGCTTTTCTTGGTAGCGTGTGAACAATAGGTTTGTAAATTCTTTCAAGCTGCAAGTGAGAAACCCTGACATAGACGCAGGTCATTGCCTTTTCCAGACGATAATTACAGGCGGCAAGCTGCTAATTTTTACTTTAAACTGGCTGTTATAATTCTCACAAAATGTAGTTTTTTTTTTTTTCTTATTTTTCTGGTTTAAGAAAAATACCAGGGCGATGCCCTGGCCTGACTACACCACTGGTAATATAGTCTGATACTGGATTAATGTGCCTTGCAGTGTTCCATAATGGTGCGTCCCGTCTGCCCGATGTAGCATTTCCCACACTCACAAGGTATTTTCTAGACATCAGGTGTCCTAAGACCAAGATCATCCTTAACTGGTCTCAGCAAGTTCTGAATCTTTGTGGGAGGCTTATGGATGGTCTTAATCCCGTGTTTTCTTAGCACTCTGCTGATCTTGCCCAAGTGGGGCCATAGAACAGGATGTATATCATGCCATTCGTCTCCTCTTATTCCTCGGTGGGTGGTTTGTCCGAGAGGGCCCTTCTGAGGGCCAAACTGATTTCCTGTTGTCCAAGTTCTGTTGGAATGTCTTACGTAGGTGACAGATCTCAGAAGGGAGATTTTCTTGGTCCGAAATCCCCCTCGCCCTGTGCAGAAGAGTCCACAGGACCATTCGTTTCTGTGCCGGATGATGGTGACTGTCCATTCAGGTATAGGTGAGTATGTGTTGGTTACCTGTATACACTGTGCCATCCGAATTCGTAGAGATGAGAATGTCTAAGAAGGGGAGACAGCCATCTTTTTCTACTTCTTTCGTGAACTGGATGTTCGGGTGGATACTGTTCTTGGAATTCCTGAAGTTTTGCTTCTCCATGCGGCCAGAAGACCAAAGTGTCATCTACATAGCGGTAGAAGTGAGCTGGTTTCAGGGGCACGTTCTCCAGGGCTCTGTGCTCGAAGTCTTCCATGTACAAATTGGCTATGGCTGGTGACAGAGGTGAGCCCACGGCTACACCGTCGGATTGCTCGTAATACTGCCCTTTGTATATGAAGTAACTGGAGCTGAGTGTGTGGTTACAGAGTTCAATGACCTCAGGCGGGAAGTGAGGTCTCAATAACTCCAACGTTTCCTTGAGTGAGACCTTGATGAACTCTGCTGAATTCTTGACATGGTGGCTGCATTTTCCCACAACAGGATTCAGAAGACTGGTAATGTGTTTGGCCAGCCGGTAGGTGGAAGAACCTATGGCGTTAACAATAGACCTCAGTGGAACTTCCTTCTTGTGGATTTTCGGCAACCTGTAGAGTCTAGGTGGTCTTGTGAAATGTGGAGTCAAGGACTTTGTCACTTAAGCTGGCAGTTTGCCTTCTTTAGTAAGACTGTTGTGCGAAATTGTTTGTTCTGTCTCGATTGTTGCCCTGCAATATGAACATACCCTCGGTGTTGAGCTCGGGTAATCTGGGCTAAATTAGGTCTGTAGTTAGGCATGGTTGTGAGGGAATAAGAGTTAATAGCTGCTCAGTGAGGCAAATGTTCTCCACCAGCCTCAGGCATAATATTTTACAATTCATTTTGTTTTCAGATAAATCTAATTCAGTATAATAAAATGTTTTAAGTTCAATCAATAGGATTTATCTATCTTGCAAATATTTTATTTGCTATAACATTTTGGATGGAATATTAACGTTTTCGCCTTTTTTGGCATCATCAGATATTGTTAAAAAGAACGAAATCTAAAACTTTAACCATTAGAATGTACATAGTAAATATGGATGACAAGAGTAGTGGACTTTTCATGAGTTCTATGTGACCACATCTTGTTGATGAAAAGATTTAATTTTGAATTGTAATTTCATGTTGTATGATTTATCCGATAAGGTTGTAATACAATGTTAAAATTGAAAAATACCGTCTATACGTATCTAGTATTATATGATTAATTATAACATAAACGTTTTCGGCACTAATGTCCCATTTTCAAATGTATGAAAATTTGCCTAATTACATGTTCAAATAGGTGCACATGAACTGTGTGAATGAAACATATAATGTGTACCCTGGTGATTTCATGTCACATATAAAACAATCTGTTTGTAGATAATTAATGATTAAAATTAAAAACACACACTTATTACTAACATTTAAAATTTGTTTTTCTGCTGCAATTATCCATCAATTTGTGGAACACTGGGGTTGTCTTGACGTATTGTGTGGTCAAATGCAGTTGTTCATTTACTTAAAAATGCTGTAACCTTACACTAAGATATTCACTATTGAAATATTAAAATATTAAAATTCTTTATGTTGATTCGTTATTGTTGCACCAAGGTTTCTTGTTGTTTGTTCACTTTTACATCGGAGCACTTTACCATAATCGAATGTGGTGCGTAATATAAGTTACATTGATACCTGGTTGTTGTTTTCCTGTGGTTGGATTATTACATATGTATGGTTGTCACCGTCCGATTATCAGTCAAGCCTTTACACTGCGAACATAAAATTTGTTGTTACGTATGTGAATATGCTGATGGTTAATGCATTGAATTGAACTAGTGACTTACGTACAATGGCTGGACATGTTGCGTGCTCGACGTTGGCCAGGCTATGAATGAGAATCGTTCGATGCTCACAGTGGTTCTTATCCTAATGAACATCTGGCGGAACCGGAGGTGATGTGGGGAGGGGGGATGTGATGTCATAAGCTGAGATGATGTAGTCTGATTTTTTGAAACTAATTTAAATAAATTGAATAACGGGTTCGTGGGTTAACTATTTGCTTGTTTAAAAGTTGGTTTCCTTTATTAAAACTCATTGCGATGTACTGTTGCTCTAGATAAGTATAGACGGTATTTTTCAATTTTAACATTGTAATTTTGAATTGATTTCCAGGAAATATAAATTTAGAAGCTATAGATATGACTTCTGGTACCGTAAAACTACGCAACTATGGTCCTAGAGCGCAACTATGGTCCAAATGCACCTTCAAACCAAAATACATCTAACGCAGCTGCTGATGACATCTAGTGGATGTCATTTGCTTTTTAATCAGTTATTATATGATGCTGTTTGTTCCAATAGTTTGCCAAAAGTTCGCTACCCTTGTTGCGGTTGTGTATTCGCTGATTTCATACTAACAAGATTGTACCTGTTGCATCGTCTGATAACTTTTATTCAGATATATTACTTCAAGGTAAGCTTTAGTTTTGATGTCGTTATATTTCAAAACGTAATGTTACTGTTACGTATTTTAGATATAGTAAAGTTTACATTTATGTAAATTTTGAAGTTAATGGCAAAAAATTGAAAATTTCGTACTTTTATTTCAACTATAGTCCAAACAATTCTTTGGACCATTCTTGAAAGCCATGTTATTTTGTCCCAGGAATTCATCATGTCGCATGATAAAGTGTCCAGAAGGAAGGTGGGTGGGCGTGCTTACAAGATGTATAGTGATCGTCAATTGGAACTATGTCTAGCTGATATAAAAAACAATGTGATTACATAACATTGCATTTGTGGCTCTCCCTCCAAATACCACCCATTTGTTGCAGCCTTTAGACGTGGCCTATTTTAGGCCACTAAAATTTCAATGGCGTCAAATTCTAGATCAGTGGAAAACATCTCCTGAAGGGCAGAGATTACCCACTATCCCTAAAAATGTGTGCTTTATATCGTGTGCCAGAACTAGAAGATAGATGGGGAAAACCATTGAAGTGAAAATATTAGTAAAAACGTTTATTTAATTGTTTCATAATATTTATGATTTCTTATCTATGATTTCTTTAATCTTGACCAATGTTTTTTTCTTTTAATGTTGTACTGTGTTTCATAAGTTTCTAAATTGCATTATTTTTCAAGAAAATTTGCAATTTGTTTGCATTAAACTGTGTCTTTTTTACTAAGACATATGAGGATGCCATGTACTTCCAATAGAGTCTCTCAACTGTAGTCCAGTATTGATTTAGTATGGAATTTTCCACATGAACCAAAGTTGTCAACATAATACACAACAATGGTCAAATGTTTAAGAAATAATATATTAAATTCTTGCCTTACACTTTTTATGACTAATAGGCTTAAAAAAACAACCTGCACTACCTAGACACACAAACAAAAGGCTGTTAAAAATATCCTATTTCAATTAGATAAACTGTAAGTTGAAATGTCATAAATGTGGACCATTGTTACATAGTTTTACGGTACATATAACTCATGCTACAATACATTTTGTTGGAGAAAACACATTATATTATATCTTGCATTAAGTTAATAACAGAATACAAATATCATTAAAGATTATAATAGAAAACTTCAATTATTGGATTCGTAATTTACCGGGGGATAATTATGAATTAGAAACGTTATACATATCATCCATCTCACATTGTCTGAATAACATCTGTTATAAAACCAATAATAAATTATTAAAATTTGATAAAATCTCCATGTGCCGTCCCCATGTGCAAATCATAAAAAACACAATGCCATGCTGTTACGATGTAATCATGTTTAGTAATTCATTTGGCTCTTCTTCAATAGTCAAACATCAAATCTTGAATCTGTAAAATATGTATATTTCGATAATTTTTCCACGTGGCCCATGTTCCCCTACACCACTAAAGATAAAACAAACTGATCCCAAATACTCCTTAGAGTTTACAATCGAGGGTTAAGATAATCAAAAATAGACTTATATCTAGATGAAAGTTATAATACGCTGAACCCAAATAATATTTGATATTCTCTGTTTACATACAGTAAGACAAGAATTAACTTAGTAACAATTTGTGAGAAATTCCTCATATATTACAAAAATAATAATAATAATAATAATAATAATAATAAAACTGAGAAAGATACTTAAAAAGTCTATACAGCTTGATTTTCTAACTCAAAATATTCTTGCACAGAATAGAACAGTTTTCGAAGAAGCCATGTTTTCATTTTTACTTTGAATCTGTATAGTTACACTTCCTGTGCTTTTTGTGGTAACATGTTGAACCTCCTACAACCCAAGATATGATTACTTTTAACTTTAGATAGTCTGCAATATGGTATGTCTAGTTTCTCTTTATTACGAGTATTGTACTCATGTTTATCCATCCTACTGGTGAAGTTATAAGGATTTTTCTTTATGTACAGAAGGAATTTAAGAATATATTCATTAACAACTGTTAAGATGGACTCCTGTATAAACAGTGATTTACAATGTGATTTGCTTGGTACTTCTATGATAATTCTTATTGCTTTTTTTCTGAATCAGTAGGATTTCATTCAGTTTATTACTGTTTCCCCACATCAGGATTCGATACTTTAATATGCTATGAAAAAAAGTAAAATAAACACTTCTCAGTTACTGCCGAGGTATTTTGTCTCCACTGTTAAGAGATCCAGGACTCTGGACAGTCTTCGAGAGATATATTCGATGTGGGAATCCCAGTTTTTTTTTCTCTTGTACAGAGGAGGGGCTCGAAGGGCTTGCACTGCAGCCTGAGGCTTATTGTGCCTACCACTCCTATTCTGTTAATGAGTGGGTAGCCAAACGGCCGTCCTCTTGTATAAGTACAGGACATTGCACCGTGAACTTAATCTGGGCTATAGTATGAATGATGATGATATGTAATAATATATTTATTAAACACACTTATAACATGTGTTGAGGATACTAATCCCTCTATAGTTTTCAACATTCTGTTTATCTCCTGTTTTATATATGGGAATAATTACACTATTTTTTTCCATTCTTCCGGTAAAGTGGCAGTCAGATATATTCTGTTTAGAAATCTTAGTAATCTTTCTTGAAATAGATCTCCTGCATATTTATACAATTCTGAATTTAGGTTATCTTCTCCAGGTGATTTACTATTTTTCGTCTTCTTTAATGCTTCTTGTAGTTCTTCTTTTGTAATGCATTGTTCAAAATTTTTTTGTGTCCCAGAATTTTGAATCAAAAGTAGGATTGTTCCATAAGTTTTTGTAAAAGTCTAGGAATGTTTCTATTTTGGGGCAAGGGTTTATCTTGGCGGATTCCTTTATGTCTCTGTTCATGTATTTTAAAATTTTATATGTATTGGGTCTCATTTTATAAATGTCAGTTTCTAAAAAAGATATAAACAAGAATAAAAATATATAATATACTAGCATTACCCACCCTTCTATACGGAAGCGAGATTTGGACATTAAAGAAAAAAGACATGAACAGAATCAAAGCAACGGAAATGAAATTTTTCAGGAGAACAGCAGGATATACTCTTTTAGACCGAAAAGGAATGAAGAAATTTTAGAACAATTAGAAGTAGAGTCAGTAGAAGAAAAAATCACCAGATACAAATTCAATTGGCTAGATCATGTAAGAAGAATGGAAAATTCAAGAATCCCAAAAATTATGATGCAATATAAACCTAGAGGACATCGTCGACCAGGAAGACCGTTAAGAAGACTGCTAGATGGGGCCGAAACAGGTCTACAGAGGCCTAATTCGTGAAGGATGATGATGATGATGATTAAACACACTGTGTATATAAGTAGAATTAAGTAAAGTTAGCATCGTTTGCATAGTGGAATAGTGTCAATGTTCTTTCTTTGCATTCGATAATGTGATATGTATCGCATGGTCCTCCATTTATGGTGCACTGACATCCGTTGGAGGGGCTGTGGTATCCCTTAGTTAGGCATATTCGGTGATGTAGTCCATGGGCTGCTACTCTCGTGTATAGATGGCGCAGGTGGTAGTTGGCTTTCTTCCATTCGCTGTTTGTCATTGCTGGGGTACTGAGGAGTCTATGGTTAATGTCTTTTGCTTTTTGTCGCCTATCTTCCAGGAATCTGATGCTTTGTGGAGTTGGTACCAGGCTGTGAGTTGCCATCATGTCCTCTATGAAGTAGGTTGTGTCTGCTAAGATATATGCTATTCTGCTTTGCGTGCATTTTGAGATGCAGAGCATTCTTTTCAGGTAGGCTGCTTTGACTCTCTCCAGCCGTTTGAGATTGGAGTACGTGAGGTGGTTGCTATATTTTGCTTTATACTTGTTTATAATGTTATTTATTCTACTAAAATAATTTTTCTTATTAAATACTATAAAATATGTAACAAAGTACACTGTTACAAGTTGATTGAGCTTTCTTACTATATTTTTGTACACATTTCACATGTTATATTATTTTTAATCTGTGACTGTACTCTTCTATTGATCCTTATCTTGTGATATGCTATTGTTTGTTTATACATCACGACCTACCCTCTAATGGCTCGTGAAAAATGTTTGATCTAGAATATTCCTGAGCACTTCCCAAAGCATGTGGTGCAGTCAGTCCGTTTTTAAAGTCGTTTTGGTCAGTTGTGATGATAGCCTAGTGTATGAATTTTCATTATCATTTTAATTGTGCAGAAAACTTATTATTGCAGTATTAAGTGTCTTAAGAAAGCAAGATTGGGGAAAAAAGCCAATGGGAGTGAAGAAAAGGGAGGAATGGCATGTGCATATAAAGATGCAGGATGATCAAACAGAAAAATTGCTGAAAGTGGGGAAAAAAGAGTACCATTGGATTCTTTTGCTCCATACTGTGCCATCTGGTGAAAGACTTATAGGACGTGGTTTTGTTCTCCAACAAGACAACGACCCTAAACATACTTCAAAGATGTGTAACAACCATATCAATACAAATCCCAAAAACGAGGCCTGTCTAAAATGTATCCGATCTTAAATTTTCCCGCGCAAAGTAGTGATTCTAAGGCGGCGCCACTGTGCACGGTGGAAGGAGGAACCGTAATGCTCATGCTTGAATTTTTCACCGCATTCGCTTGTGCCAGTCACTGGCTGGTGGTCGCCAAGTAAGGTGCTGTTCTAAGTGTTTGTCGGATTTAGTTTTCTCGCAAGATGACTGAACGAATTGAGCAAAGATACTGCATCAAATTTTGTCAAAAGCTTGGTGATTCTCAAAGTCAAACAATTCGTAAGATTCAGCAGGTGTTTGGGGAAGATGCGATGGGTGTAACACAAATTAAGGAGTGGTTCAACCGATTCAAAGATGGCCGCACATCAGCGGAGAGTGAGCAGCGTTGTGGCAGGCTCCAAACTGCTCGGAGTGCAGCTGTTGTTGAGAGGGTGCGAAATTTGGTGATGGCAGATCGTCCTTTGACCGTGCAGGAGATTGCCGAAGAGGTTGGAGTGAGTAAAGATTCTGCACATGCAATTTTGCGTGATGATTTGAACATGAACCAAGTGGCTGCGAAATTCGTGCCCAAGTTGTTGTCCCCGGAACAAAAAGACCTCCGTCGTGACGTTGCACAGGACCTTCTGGACACCGCCAACATTGATCCTGGGTTTCTGAACACCGTGATAACTGGAGGTGAGTCATGGGTGTACGGGTACGACCCAGAAACAAAAAGACAGTCGTCGCAATGGAAGCATCCCGAGTCTCCAAGGCTGAAGAAAGCTCGGCAGGTGCGAAGCAAAATCAAGGTGATGCTGACTGTTTTCTTTGATGTCTGTGGAATTGTGCATCACGAATACACACCGGAAAGACAAACGGTGACAAAGGAGTACTATCACGATGTTCTCCGGCAACTCCGTGATGCAGTTCGGCGCAAAAGACCAGACATGTGGACAGCGAACAACTGGCACTTGCATCACGACAACGCCCGCACATTCATCCCAATTGATCCACACTTTCTTGGCCAAACATGGAATTACAACCGTTTGCCAACCTCCCTATTCTCCAGACCTGGCTCCTTGCGACTTCTGGTTGTTTCCAAAATTGAAGACACCACTGAAAGGATCCCGTTTTGAGAGTAGAGAAGAGATAATGCGGAACGCTACGATGGAGCTGAACACCATTCCAAAAGAAGACTTCCAGAGGTGTTTCTGGCAGTGGAAGGATCAGTGGGCTAAGTGTGTGCAAGCACAAGGGGCCTACTTTGAAGGGGATTAGGGTCCCAACCCCGTCAGGTATTTGAAATATTTTTTTCTGGCTAGAGGTCGGATACTTTTTAGACAGGCTTCGTACATGACCTGACCGCCCCACTCCCCGGATTTGTCACCAATTGGGAGGAACTTGAAAGGAAAGCAAAACAAGCGGTTCCTACTAATGTGGATGAGTTGTAGCAGTGTCTTTTGCTGGTCTGGAGCTCTATAACTACAGCGGTGTTACAAAAGCTGATTGCAAGGATGACCCGAATTTGTAAAGCTGTCATCAAAGCAAGAGATGTTCATACAGGTGAACACAAAATTTGAACCATTTTCTTACTTCACGAAAAAAGACGATTTCTCAGTCTTAAAATATGTTTTATGTGCGTGATTTGTGTGAAATTCATAGCATATGTACTGAAGCTTGTTGGAGAATAAAATTAGTAATTGATCTCAACTATTTTTACTTAAGGAGTATCATAAGATGTTGAATTAACATTTTTTTAAAGGTGAGTTTAAACTTTCTGTCGCTAGTGTAAGTTGTATTCCGTATGTGGCAATGGGTGCAATCTTTATGTTGAAAAGCCTCAGGGCTGTGCTCAGTTTCTTTATCTCGAAGGTCGCTTTCATTGCCCTTACTGCTCTGTCTTCGATGTGCTTAGAAAAGACGTGGCCTGTCACTTGTAGTGTAAGTCCTAGGTGTTTATAGCTTTTGACTATTTCCAGTTCTTGTTCTCCGCAAGTGAATCTATTGGTGTTTGCCAAGGATCCTCCTCTTCTGAATTTCATGACTTTCGTCTTGTCCCTGTTTATGACTAGGTCATTTTCCTGAGACCACTCTTCCAGTTTGTTGATGGCTTCTTGCAGGGGTTCTCTTCTTTCCGATATCAGGATCATGTCATCGGCATATAGCCACATCCTCACTTCTTCTGTTTGTATCCTGTGTATCACATCGTGGGTAAGTACGTTAAACATAATGGGGCTTATAGGTCTCCCTGCAGTACTCCGTTCGTTTGCTGGATTCCTTTGGATTGCGTTAGTCCATGATGGTGATATGTGAAATAATGATTGCAAAATGAGTCCGAGATCCAATGCTGAAAGTTACCCAGCAATTCTGCTTCAATTGGTTGAGGGAAAACCCCAACCAGGACTTGTTTTATGGTCAGACATGCTAACCGTTTCTCCACGCGGTGGACCTGTTATATCCCAGGTTAATTTAGCATCAAGATGACACCAAGTCTTTTTCTTCAGACCCTTCTTTTCTCAATGTCAAAATTAATTTTTGAGTCTTCTCCTCGTTAAAAATTTACTTCATTAGAAAAATCTTTAAACTGGTTCCGCACACTCGTTCTGTTTTTTATTGTGTTATTTGGCTTTGAGTTTTGAATTATTAATTCAATCTTACTACCTGATACAACACCAAAACGTTAAGGAATGCCCTCCATTTTGACATGTTGTTACATCATCATTACATTAATGAATTCATGCTCATCAGTTTACAGGGAAACAGTTGGCGACACTGACTAAACAAAAGAACGACCATGCGATAAATTGATTGTGAAAAATTGAGTTCCAAAAATTATCGCGATGTATGTCTATGATTGGTTAGAATTCGAAATTTCATCACACTTCATTGGTCGACGTTATACATTATGTTTTATTTAACGACGCTCGCAACTGCAGAGGTTATATCAGCGTCGTCGGATGTGCCAGAATTTTGTCCCGCAGGAGTTCTTTTACATGCCAGTAAATCTACTGACCTGAGCCTGTCGCATTTAAGCACACCTAAATGTCATCGACCTGGCCTGGGATCGAACCCGCAACCTTGGGCACAGAAGGCCAGTGCTATACCAACTCGCCAACCAGGTCGACTCATTGGTCGAAAATGGAATGACGTCATATAAGCGAAATAACGATATAGTCATAGAAACTTACCTAATTAAAACAGAATTGAATTATTGTTTACATGAGTCAATATTTCTACTGTTTTGTTTGGAAAATCTACAGAGACTCATTTCAACTAAACCATTTTGAAACAGTTCAAATAATAATCTTTTTTGTGTCATGTACAGGAAAAGTGATTTTGGAAAATTTATGATCTTTAGATATATGTAGGCCTATTCTTATAAATTATTCATAAGTAATTTTTTTAGTTATTTAATGACACTATATCAACTACTGAGTTATTTAGCGTCGATGAGATTGTTGATTGTGAAATGATATTTGGCAAGATGAGGACAAAGATTCGCCATAGATTACCTGACATTCGCCTTACAGTTGGGGAAAACCTCGGAAAAACCTAATCAGATAATCATTGCAAGCAGGAATCGAACCCACGCCCAAGCACAATTCTGGATTGGAAGGAGCGCCTCAGCCGACTGAGCTACGTCAGTGGCTAACAAATAAATTAATGCTTACTTTTTCCACTGAGTGAAGTAGAATCAGCAATACAAACTCCTAATGTGAACTTAACACTCACTGAAACTTACAAAACTGACCATAGAAGAATAGTTGAGAGTCATTTTTTACCAACATATTAAATAAAAGTCATTGAAATACCAATTGTTTAATGAATTTCAGGCCTTTAAGTCTTTGTCATTTGTGAGAATTTCAAAATTCAGAGTTTTTACAGCTTTCTGTGGTTCACCTAGCATGAAAGTGATAAAGATGTACGTAAATATGTAGTCTAAAACTGGCTAAATATGTAATAAATTAAAACATATGTAACTTAGATTTAAGCTTTATTAAATGATTTATTTTAAACTGAATCTGATGTAAGAAAAAAGAGCTTAAAATAATTGATTTTGTGACACCTATTAATAAATGTCTCATTGTAATATTTATTATAGTTTTCTATCTGTCCTTAGTGACAAATCTGTAAGTATGCAAGAAAAAGGGAATAAAACTCTATGGTGACGAAATGGAACAAAATAAAAGCAACGGGTGAGGACATGAACGAATAATTACCTCCATGAGACACACTGACAATTTTATTGTCAGTTTGCCAGATATTGGATGTACAGTTAATAACTAAATGCATTTAAGTAGAAAACAGAGTCAGTAAGGTGTGAAGACTTGAAGTGAAATATTTGCAAAATGAGATTTTGATTGATTTGTTAACAAATTAAGGACAACAGGGCGATAAATCTACAGTTGATGTTGACGGGAGCGTCTTGATGAAATCAGTGTATCATTTATTTCTCTTAAATTCTAAGACGTGTTTCACAGGAAGTTAGTGTTTCAAAAACATCAGTCTTTTTGCTAAACTTTTAAAATGAAAACTTTCTAGTATAGAAAGTGGAAGTAAGGATAGGCGACAGCAAAACTTTCCTGGTCCCACCTATAGTGTTTTGTAAAATGAACAGGATGAATAAAATTACTTTTTCAGCATTTTAATTATGCATTTTATTGTTTTGATTCAAAAACAGTAACTAAATGCATTTAAGTAGAAGTACAGTAATTATACAATGAAACCCACCATTCACATCGAGATTTGTTCCTTACAAAAACATTATTTACAATACTTTTTAAGCTCTATAGGATATACTGGTAGAGATGTCGCCATGTAATTTGTTCACGAGGTGAGCAATGGTGATGGGTGGACAGGAGGCTAGAACTTTCAACCTGATCAGCCGCATGTGAGCTGAATGTGTCTGAGTGGCTGGGAGCAATATCAGGGAGAGGAGTGTAGAAAGGGGAAGACTCTCATCAAGTGATCTGAAGGTAGGAGTTACTGACCGTAAATTGGTTTCTGTGTCGTGGACAAATTACGTAGGCACATCTCTACCAACAATCAACATTGCAAAAAGATGTCCATTGTTTGTCAGAATTTGAATCTTCTCTGGCTCAAAAATTGTATAAAATGTTTGATTGATGTATGCATAAGAGAGAAAGAGAGGACAGGTAGTACAAATATATATATTAATTGAAGAGATTGAGTTAAAAGGTAAAAAAAAAGTGTACACTTAAAAACATGTAAAGTATACTGGTACATCAAAATATGTAAAAATATGTAACTTAAATGCTTTAGAATAAGGACTCTTTCAGTGTGATTCTCTGATAGTTTTCTTTATTTCTTTATAGGAATAGAATATGTATGAGGGTCGATGAGAAAGTAATGCCACACATTTTTTATCTCAGCCATTCGCAAAGATAGAAAAATGCATTTTGAGTGTTTGAAATCTAATGTTTCTCCTGCACATGTGCGAATTACAAGTCATCCAACAGATGATGGAACTGTAGTGAAGTGTGAAAATGGCGTCTCCTGCAGACCCCTTTACAAGCAGCAAGCAGTAATTGAATTTTTGATTCTCGAAAACTAAAGCATGGTGAACATCTGTAAACGTTTGTGTGCAGTGTATGTTAGTCATGCAGTTGATAGCACTGTTGGGAAGTGAACTCAAAGAGTTCGGGCATCAGGAAATGTAGAAACCAAGATCTCCCGTGTATGCTGGACACTTTGACATAGCCAACACTTCAGACATGATGAATTGCACAGATGTCATTACTGTGGATGGCGCATCACAACATGACAAATGGCCCTACAGCTGTCGGTAAGCTTTGGAAGTGTTTGTTCAATTATTGAGACTCTCGATTATTCTAAAGTCTGCTCAAAATGGCTTCCATGAAGTCACACCATACACCACAAACTGCAGAAGAAAGCCATTTCATGAGCGCTTTAAAGCCAAATGGGAGGTCTTTTTTTCTGGATCGTCACAGATGACGAAACTTGGGTGCATCATTTTGAGTAGGAGACAAACTGGTAGTCAATGGAGTGGCATCATCCTCAATCTCCCAGAAAGAAGAAATTCAATACAGCTCCCTCTGCAGGAAAAGTCATGGTTATTGTCTTTTGGAATTATGAAGGAGTCATTCTTGTGGATGAGATGCCAATAGAAGCAACCATTAACTCAGAGGTGTACATCAGCACCCTGAACAAGCTCAAAAACATTTCTGGCAAGTTCAGCGTGGTAAGAATTCAGCAGAAATTTTTCTCCAACATGACAATGCACACTCTCACACAAGTCTGTGAACCCGGAAACACATCACCAAAATGGGTCGGACTGTACTGTCCCATCCACCCTACAGCCCAGATCTGTAATCGACAGACTTCCAACTCTTTGTGTCTCTTAAACATGCTTTGCGTGAAACTCATTTTGAAAGTGACAACAGTGTAATTGATGCAGTGAGGAAGTGGCTACACACGCAGGACAAGAACTGGTACTGGCAAGGAATATATACGCTCATTCCATGCTGGTGTAAGGCCGTACAACGTGATGGAGACTGTAGAAAAATAGAATGTGAAGAAGAAAAACATTAATTTACATTGTCACTGAACTGAAACAATTTTCACTAAATTTATAGTGAGAAAAAAACGTGAAGCATTACTTTTTGAACGGCCCTTGTAATGACACATAATTTGTTATCTAGTTATTACCAATCTTTAACATAACATGGTTATGATAATGAGTCTACTATCACAGAAACTGAAAACCCTTTAATCCATTTTTAAATGAAGAGAAATAGATACATATTTGTAATGAATGGGAATAGAGATCAGATAGCTACATCATTCTAAATGAAAAATGTGTGAAATAATTGAATAGTTTAGCTAAAACGTTGATATTAACAATTAAGTTTTGTAAAAGTTATAAATACAAAGAGTAGTCATTTTGTAAGATATATTTTTGCACGATCATGTTTTTTTTTTTTTACAGCTATTGTTGTTAGACCTCAAATTAGAAGGCTGCACAGAAACTTGTTGCAAAACTTTTCTTCATAACAATATAAACTATACCAAACTAGACCCATTACAGTGCACTTTATTGTTACTTAGTTACCATTACAGTATAGTTAGGTTTTGCAAAGGCTTTGTAATAATATTGATCTAAATTTTTGGTGCAAAATGTATTGTATTTTCAATTTTAAATATTTGATCATGCAAAAATTACAAGTAAAGAAGCAATGCATTACAAAATCTTGGAAATTGAAAAACCTGCTCTGCTCGATTTTCAAACTTGCCCTCGATTTTTAAAAAGCACTTCCCAACCTTGTATTGTAATGTACTATTAGTAGATACTAATCAAAACATTTTTAATTGTAATGCAAGACATAAATCAGATCTATATCTACCCTCTGTTAGTCTAAGCTGTTGTAAAAAAGAAGTTCACTATTCTTGTATTACGATCTTCATTGCATGTGTTAATTTTCTTAAAGATTTCAATGGCCACAAGAAAAGATCGAGTCAAATTTCTGCATACTGAATCATCGGTTTCTTGCTAAAAGTGAAACCATTGAAGGCTTCAAGCATTATGAAAATTTAAGACATAATTTTATATTAAAAACTAATAAGATAGCACATTTACCTTCAAAATAACTAATTACTAACATTTAAAGAAATACAGTTCTCTTTGATAATATTAAACCTTCAAATGCCTTTTCCCAAAATTTTGCATTTTGCACTTATTTTAAAAAATCGACGTAAAAATGAAGTTCACTATTCTTGTATTACGATCTTCATTGCATGTGTTAATTTTCTTAAAGATTTCAATCGCCACAAGAAAAGATCGAGTCAAATTTTGCAAACTTATCATCGGTTTTTGTAAAAGTGACCAAGTCACATTGAAGGCTTCAAGCATTATGAAAATTTAAGTACATAATTTTATATTAAAAACTAATAAGAACATTTACCTTCAAAATAATAATTACTAACATTTAAAGAAATACAGTTCTCTTTGGATGGATCATTAAACCTTCAAATGCCTTTTCCCAACAATTTTCATTTTGACTTAGTCTTTTACCAAGAAATCGACGTAAAAAATGAAGTTCACTATTCTTGTATTACGATCTTCATTGCATTGTTAATTTTCTTAAAGATTTGAATAGCCACAAGAAAAGATCGAGTCAAATTTCTGCATACCATCATCGGTTTCTTGGTAAAAGTGACCAATCACATTGCTTCCAAGCATTATGAAAATTTAAGACATAATTTTATATTAAAAACTAATAAGATAGCACATTTACCTTCAAAATAATAATTTTTTAAAGAAATACAGTTCTTTGGATGGATCATTAAACCTTCAAATACCTTTTCCCAACAATTTTGCATTTTGGACTTAGTCGCTTTTACCAAGAAATCGACGTAAAAATGAAGTTCACTATTCTTGTATTACGATCTTCATTGCATGTGTTAATAAAGATTTGCCACAAGAAAAGATCGAGTCAAATTTTGCATAAATCGGTTTCTTGCTAAAAGTGACCAAGTCAATTGAAGGCTTGCAAGCATTATGAAAATTTAAGACATAATTTTATATTAAAAACTAATAAGATAGCACATTTACCTTCAAAATAACTAATTACTAACATTTAAAGAAGTAGTTCTCTTTGATGGATCATTAAACCTTCAAATGCCTTTTCCCAACAATTTTGCATTTTGGACTTAGTCGCTTTTACCAAGAAATCGACGATATGTTCTACTCAGATGATTAATTAAGTGTTTATGCTTGTGAATTGAATTAATGTCCTCACTGTGTATTGTATATTTTTATATAAGTTTTTGACTTGTTCCACATCTTAAGATATATGTAATATAATAAATTAAGGCAATCCGCTATTGAAAATAATTGAATTTTGACAAAGTTTATCATTTTTTTATTTTCGCGCTAAAATTCTACAGTTTTTTTTTTCGTGAAAATTTTATGGCATAATATCACTATAAATCTAAAAATGAATTTCGTAGAAGTTGCGTTAATGCACGAGTTATGTGTAACCAAAACTTTAAATTTAATTATCTCAAAAAAAAAAAAAAAAGTTCTACATATTCAATGACAAGTATTAATTTTATTTCATAGTGGTTAATGCTAGAGTGATGAAACTTTGCACTTTTATTCATTAATATCTCTTTTAAGAAATGGATCATTTGATTGCCTGTATTCAGCATAGTTTTATTGCTAGAGAATTATACATAAAGCAGTATTATTTTTTTATTAATGTTTGAATATTGAAGAAATTATTTATATATATATTTTTTTACAATTGAACAAATTAGTGTAGGACATTACTGATGCCCCATTGCACAACATACAGTGTTATCTTTAAGAAAAAATGAATTAAAAAATTATATATATTATATATTTTTTAGAGGTAGGATATTCACTAAGAAAATTAAAAAAAAAACAAAAGGACCAGAATAAGTTTAATTATTTTTTAAAGTGCTTATGAGAAGAGATTGAAATTTGTAATGTGGGATTATGATATTGATATGCATATTCATTAAAAATTTCAACTCTAGTTAAAACTAAAAATTGTGGATTTTAGAAATTTCAGTAGCGCATCACTTAAATGAAAATGAAAGAGAGTGGACCTTTGAACAGACAGTTATCATGATGAACAAATAATTTTATTTTGCATTTATACTGTATGCATTCACATAATTCTGAAAAGTGTAAAACTAGTGAATGTAAGTTCATTCTTAATAAAGATTTAAAAAGCAAGTAAGAAGAAAGAAAAAATATTATTTATACTTAAGGAGAGAGGATGGTATTTTTT
This sequence comes from Periplaneta americana, assembly GCA_025594305.2. Classification (NCBI taxonomy): domain Eukaryota; kingdom Metazoa; phylum Arthropoda; class Insecta; order Blattodea; family Blattidae; genus Periplaneta; species Periplaneta americana. The sequence continues at coordinate 24,619,452 of JAJSOF020000039.1, forward strand.
AAAACTTTTTCCTAATGTAAAATATTATTTTTTGTATTGATAGCTGTGCAACTCAACCAAATAAAAATATATTGAAAAAAAAATATTTGGGGCCCAAATTTGAAAAAAATATACCCAATGCAGGATTTTAGAACTGATATATCTAAACCGTTTTTAAATATAGATTTAAATGTTTTTTGCAATGTATTTGCAAAAGCATGTTCGGACAAACTGTTCTGTAACAAATTTTGATATTAGTTACGTTTTTAGAAATAACAATTTTATGATTTCCATTTTAAAACAAACAGACGTATTTTTAAAATGAAATTAATTAACAAAATTTGTTACAGAGAAAAGTTTCTCAACAGTCTAAAGAGTGTCTGTTCTAATTTCATGCATGTATCTTTAATATTTCAGAAATTATATCCATTTTTGTCAAAATGTAAGCAAAAACAAAATGAATTTTTACTGGATTTGAAACCGATAAAGCAGGCATATGATTTAAAAATCCATAGCGCAGAAAGTTTAAAAATGACGTCTCAACATCCGATAAGGGCACAAATACCCACAAAATGTTATGCTATGCATTACACATATCAAGTATTTTAAAGTTTTTTTTTTTTAATTTAGTTTTTTCATTTTTTGCAAAAATACCATCCTCTCCTTAAGAACAATTGTAGTGTCTGGTATATCTATTTGCTTTTACATTTTTTGAAGTTGTTGTAGAGCCACTTGAGTTTTCTGATATTTTGTTGACAGATGTATACAATAGTTTTAGCTAAAAATGTATATAATGTAATTTTCAATCAACAATATAAGATAGTAAACTTGTATTATGTTTTGCATTAGAAATAAGTTAAAATTATACTGTTTGTAGTGCTATTTAATTGTAAAGAGGTAAAATAAATTCTCTATATAAATTATACCCTTCATCTCTTATTTTATTAATATGTATTTTGCATCTTGTTTTACAGCTTCTTGAATCAAGACTTAAAAAATTGACAATTATTTGAAAAATAATTTAATTGAAATTCCTATGGAAAGACATAGGCTAATACATATCTATAGTATTCAAGAAGCTGCAAAGGAGCTTTGCTGTATCTCCTGAGTTGAAGTAAGCAGTATTCAAAAGAAGACATCAGAGCTGCCACTAACTCTGATTCAACAGGGACAGGTCTATTTCCGTCCAGATGCACCTTGTTCTTGAGGGACTCATTGATACCATTGTCAATAATCATGTATGGATCAGAGTCATGTTTTAAGGATGGCACGTATTCTTTGATCAGTTCTCTTAACAAGAAGCCCTCCATTTTATAGGCCAGTAGGTAAAAGTTTCTTGCCACTTGAAGGATAAAACCATTATTGGTTTTTTCCGAGATCCCTATGTAGTTGTACTCAAAGTTTGTTGTTGAGTATACAACTTCCTTGATGAAAAGATCATCTTTTAAACATATAGGAGGTAGATTTAGTGCATACATTACACTGGGAGAGAAGAGGAGTTTAGCAAAATGTGATCCATTTAGTCAGTATAGTTTGCAAAGATCTGTTGAACATTGTTTTTATTTTGGCCACAAAGTAAAGTTTTTATAATGTAGTGATGATAAATTCCAAGAAGCAGATCTTAATAAATTGAGTAATAGGATACATCAAACTCGTCATCGAGTAGAAAAAGAAGTATACTGTGACATAAATAGATTTGTAAGGATTACATTGCTTGCTATTTTGAGATTAGAGGATACTACAGACTCCAGTAGAATTTTTAGATGAAAGAGTAATGGAACGGGGAAAAAATCTCTCCGGCGCCGGGATTTGAACCCGGGTTTTCAGCTCTACGTGCTGATGCTTTATCCACTAAGCCACACCGGATACAACCCCGACGTCGGACAGAATTGTCTCTGATTGAGTTCCAACTCTTGGGTTCCCTCTTGTGGCCGCCCTCTGCACTACGTCATAGATTTCTATGAACATAGGACCGAAGTCCACACATGTGCTGAGGTGCACTCGTTATGAGTGACTAGTTGGCCGGGATCCGACGGAATAAGCGCCGTCTTAAATCACGAAGTGATTTTAGTATTATCTTTCTGATGCTTTTCCAATTCACTGCAGCTAAAACAAGGAAATGCGCTATCACCTTTACTTTTTAACTTTGCTCTAGAGTATGCCATTAGAAACAGAGAAGGTTTGCAAATGAATGGGTTACATCAGCTGCTTGTTTATGTGGATAACGTGAATAAGTTAGGAGAAAATCCACTAACTGTTAGGGAAAACACGGAAATTTTACTTGAAACAAGTAAATAGATAGGTTTGGAAGTAAGTCCCGAAAAGACAAAGTAGATTATGTCTCGTGACCAGAACATAGTACAAAATGGAAATTTATGCTTTGAAGAGATGGAAAAATTCAAATATCTTGGACCAACAGTAACAAGTATAAATGACACTTGCAGAATAAATATGGGAAATGTCTACTACTCATATTATTCATTGAGAAGGTTTTGTCATCCAGTCTGCTTTAAGAAAACTGAAGTTAGAATTTATAAAAGATAATTGATTAAATGGCGATCTTACTCGTGTTAATTATGTAAGCATGTGCGGCTTACAGCTGTTTCGGTGCTATTCGACACCATCCTCAGAGCCTACTAGATCTCGGCGCTATCTCAACTTCGCCATTTAATCGATTATATATATTCAAGTGTTAAAAGTAGTGTACGAAAGATTCAACATGGTTTATAAAAGAATTCTATTACGGTACCAATTTTTCTGTATGGTTGTGGATCTTGGACTGTCACTTTGAGAGAGGAACAGAGGCTAAGGATGTTTGAGAATAAGGTGCTTAGAAAAATATTTGGGGCTAAAAGGGATGAAGTTACAGGAAAATGGAGAAAGTTACACAATGCAGAGCTGCACGCATATTCTTCACCTGACAGAATTAGGAATATTAAATCCAGACGTTTGAGATGGGCAGGGCATGTAGCACATATGGGCAAATCCAGAAATGCATATAGAGTGTTAGTTGGGAGGCCGGAGGGAAAAAGATCTTTGAGGAGACCGAGACGTAAATTGGAGGATAATATTAAAATGCATTTGAGGGAGGTGGGATATGATGGTAGAGATTAATCTTGCTCAGGGTAGGGACCTATGGCAGGCTTATGTGAGGGCGGCAATGAACCTCCGGGTTTCTTAAAATCCATTTATAAGTAAGTTGTAAGGACATCCACAACAAATAACCATTGCAAAAAATGTAAAGTACTCGTAGTTCTCCACAATGAATGTTTTGTTGCATTTCATGCCAGGTAGAAAATAATGTGAATTTTGAGCATGTAACTGGTATAGTCGCGACGCTGTTATTTCCGGCGTGACTCCTCCTCTTTCCTTACGTCTTAGGAAGTCAATGCTCTATAAAGTCTAGGTAGGTAGTATCGTTCGCCATTTTTGTTCTTTCGTTGCCGAGCTACCAGACGAGGAATCTATTTGCCACACCGTTAAACATTATCATGTCGTAGCTCCTATGATAATAAATCAAACGCACTGTAATTCAGCAAATAATTGAGCGGCAAATAACGTCCTCGTGTGCTTTCTGCGAACGCCAACGAAAGAGCCAAAATGGCGGGCGATTATATATTAAGTATTTATCCAGCCTTAGGAAATGCTTTACAGCTTCATCAGCGAATCACAAGACGCACACGTTTAAATGTAGCCGACCTGCAACGTGATTGGCTGCCGGAAATTAGAGCGACGGGACTATAGGGAGAAACGGGCTATGACCTATTTCATGTAAACACTATGACACGAATAATTAAAAAAAAAAAAAAAACGGACTATGGCTAGTTTCATTAAACACTACGAGTAATTGAATATCTTTTCTTTCTAATTCTGAATTGCAGTTCTGTGTGTGACTGTTATTTGCCATTATGTATTCTGCCATATTATTTAAGTAAAATCTAATTTTGATTGTTGTAAATTCATAAACATTAGCGTTCCTGATTAATAAAATTGCAATATATTTGCTATAATACCCATAAAAAAACTTATCATTAGTCTCGGCTATAGTTCATTCATCAGTTCTATTCCACGGTAAAAAAAAAACAGTAATTTTCGAGAAATGATCAAATTTTTCCTTTCTGAAACAATTTATAACTATGTGTACTGATTCACACATACTTTTGTATAAATGTAATAGACATTTAAAACAAAAAAGTTTTGGGCATATATGGGTTGAAATACCATCATCATCATCATCAACATCATCTAGCTATGTATCAGACCTTGGTCTGTTACGGTCTCATGACATCCCTTATTGGGACGTCCCACTAAATCTAATGCATAACGAGTAGAAGGAAAAATGTGATTACTCTACTGCTCTTCCATGATATTTGTACAAGAGCTATCCGCATCCTGCAGCAGATAGCAGCACCTTCTTTAGTTTGGGTATTTTGTAGTGTTCACACTGTATGTATGTATTTATTTACACTGCAAGTGGGCAAGCACCCGTGGCAGTGGTATATACAATATTAACAATACACAATAAAATGATAACCAATACACAATAAAATTTACAATACACAATACAATTTTACAACACATATACAATTTTACACACAATACAATAATAATACACAATACAATTTAACACAATAATAATAAAACATAAAATAAAATACCCAATTTTACAATACAACCTACATAATTATCTATAGGTCCTACATAAGTTTCAATAGTCTTTCACTTTACTCTCATCTCATTCCCTGTAGTGGCACTATGACGCATTTCACTGACACTTTAGCACACATTTCACTGACACTATAGAACACATTTCATTGACGCTATAAATTATCACTGATCGGAACTGTTCACTGCACTGTAAAACCATAACTTCACTGACTCACCTCCTTCACTGATACAACAGTTCAAATAAGTCAAATAATTACATCCTTATGCATACTTATAAACAGAACTACATTTAAACTAAACATTTCTAGTCTAAGGCCCTCTTATACGCTAGTTTTAAATAATTTACAATTCAAACCAAGGAAGTAAACTCGTCATCCTAGATAAATACATGTCACCTTAAAAAAATTAAATGTTGAATGTCACCTTAATTTTAATTTTCACTTTATATACAACTTTTTAAATTATTCTTGAATCTCCTTAGGAAGGACAGCCCTCAAAGACCGCTGCAGGTAGGTCATTCCAATCATTTATAGTTCTATTTAAAAATGAGAATTTACCTACATCCGTTTTCTGTTTCCTACATTTGATTTTAAAATCATGATCGTTCCTACCATAGTACGTTGGCTTTTCTAACCGAGCCGTTATGTTACCCATGCTTTCTGACCTAGATGTGTTGTTACAATGATGTTATTCTAGTTTTCCTACGTCTGTTTTCCAAAGTTTCCCATTTAAGTTCTTTTATCGTATCGTTTCCATCTTCTCTTTTACCTTTAACAAATTTCGCTGCCCTATACTGGATAGATGTAGTTAAAGATATTTGACCATACTAATCGATAGTTTGTTGGTGTAGTTATTACTTTTATGAGTAGATGGCGAAAATAATAGTGTCGCCAATCGTACATAAATATACTCGCATAATAGAATTCATTATTTCATACCACTTTATTGATTGTAAAACCGCTGATATTGTCAATTATGAGAATAATTTATGCTTAATCTATATCATCATTTTCTCAGACTTTTTTTAACCGCCCCTCCCCTAATAATGGTGCCACCTATTGAGAACTAGCGGAACTCTTTTAAAGTTTGTCATTTTTTTTTTTTTTTTTTTATAAATATCTTTGGTTTTGACATCCCGTGGTTGGAAATTTCGTTTACACGATCATAAAATCGTAGGTCACATATCTTTGAACACCAGTGTACACCGACGTACTATCGATATAGTGTTCGATAATTTGTTGGTCTATGGATTATTTAGTTATCATTAGGTATTGCTTCTGTGAATAGATGGCGAAATAATAGTCACTTTGTCAATTGTAGATAAATATTCCCGCATTATGAAATTCAATTTTTCATCCCACTAAACTGATTGTAAAACAACACTGGGTTTAGTGGAAACCGCTGATATTGTCAGTTGTGATAATAATTAATTCTTAATATACATAACCATTTTCTCTGACACTTTTTTAACTGTCCAAGTAATGGTGCCACCTATTGAGAACTAGCGAACTCTTTCAAAATTTGTCTTTTTTTTATATATATCTTTGGTTCTGACTTACCCCGTGGTTGGAAAATTCGCTTACACGATCATAAAATTGTAGGTCAGATATCTTTGAACGCCAGTGTACACCGACGTTCAAAGATATCTGGCTCTACTATCGTTAATGATCAATAATTTGTGAGTGTAAATGTGACGGAAACCGCTGATACTGTGAATTATGAGAAAAATGTATGCTTAATCTACATAATCATTTTCCCTGACATTTTTTATGACCGCCCCAATAATAGTGCCACCTATTGAGAACTAGCAGAACTGTTTCAAAGTTTGTCATTTTTTTTTTATCTTTGGTTCTGACTTATCCCGTGGTTGAATGACGTGTAGTTGCTATTTCACTCTTAGTAGTATAAATCGAATCATATTCGATTTTGAATAACAAGAACAGTCATCGTAACCGCAAATATCACGAAATAAACAAATCATGCTATTGACGTTGATATATGATATACTTATGTTTATCTTGCATTCATCCTACAAAATATAGCTTATTCTTTCTTTCTTTCAAACGATCATTAGAATATAATTATACTATATAAAATTTCGTAACATATATAAACTAATGACAAATATACTATCAATAGTCCGGTATCTTTGAATGTCAGTAGACAGACGTACCTTTGAATGTATCATTCAGTTTGTGCTGTGTTTTTTGTGTGTTGTGATACAGTTCTTTATCAATCTGCCATGGACGTTGTCATAGATTACGTAACGGAGACACTACAAGGAAATAAAAGTATTGTAATAGAACATTATCAATTTCGGCAATGCAAGGTTGTAAGAAGTGGACAGTGTTCCTTTCGTTGTGTCCATCCTAGACTTAAGATGACAGCCAACACGAATTCAGCGTATGATAAGGTAAGTTGCAATGATTTATTTTCACTCGATTCTCCTATTTCAGTAATTGATTTTATGAAAATACCTGTAGGCTACTTTTCATTATATGATAAGAGCTTTCGGTGAATATTACTTATATTCCAACCATTATAGGAACTTCATAAAATACCTTGAAAATGACTTGGATTTATAGTATTGATTAGTAGAAATTGATGTGATCACTGGGAGAGCTGTAAGCCCACCCCACCCGTCCTATACACGTATCTTATTTATATACGAAAGTCGTCGTGCGTGAATGAAGAATACGGCCATATTTCGTTAATGTAACAGTGAGTTTCATTGTCGCCAACATAGTAATAATACTACACACCCAATCAAACCTAACCTAACCTCTTTCATAATACTACTCACCTAATCAAACCTAACCTAACCTGTCACATAATACGCACCTAACCTAACCTGTCATATAATACTGCACACTTGTAGTAACATTCCTCACATTTAGTATAATTTCATTTGCATGTATTGCCGGCCCTGCTGCTGGTGTCGGTAGCCATCTAATGGAAGTGGATCGTAATTCCAGGAAGAAAACATGGCGACTTTCATAATAATTACATTTTGTTCGTTCAGTTTGTCTTGTGATAGGCCTATATTAAATGTGTTGTGGTTGTGATAAAAGTAGCTATTAAAAATGCCAGTGATGAAAGTGCAATATTCGCTCAGTGGCTGGCGGATACTCTATATTGACCGAGCTGTCTTTTTGAAAGTATCTTACATTGCCATAGGGTATTTGTCGCACAACTATGTATGTCCCACTGACAGAACTTAAGATACCACGTAACGTTGTGGTGGTGCGCCTAAAACGAATAGAAGAAGGTTAACCTCATGTCAGTCCAAATGAATTGATTAGAAAGGAGTTTCAGTCCATTATTTCAACTGTGATAGAAAATCTTTGCCATGAATGTGTAGGCATGCTTAATGGTTGGATTATAATAAAATATAAAATAGCCCCAATACATTGCAAATGTAAGACTTGAGACGTAGGCCCTATGTGTGTTTTGTAAACCAATATGTGCTTTGTGTAACGTCCTAATTCAGCGCTCTGCGTGCAAGGACAGTTCTAGTCCGTGCCCTCTCCTGAAGGGGGACTAATAGAAGACTTGTCTAAAATAAATAAATAAAGTTATATATTACATACATAAATAAATGTTCTGCCCATGGGCAGGTCTTTCACTGTAAACCCAGCATTCTCCAATCTTTTCTACTTTGTGCCTTTCTCTTAGTCTCCGCATATGATCCATATATCTTAAAGTCGTCTATCATCTGATATCTTCTTCTGCCCCAAATTCTTCTCTCGTTCACCGCTCCTTCCATTGCATCCTTCAGTAGGCAGTTTCTTCTCAGCCAGTGACCCAACCAATTCCTTTTTCTCTTTCTGATCAGTTTCAGCATCATTCCTTCTTCACTCACTCTTTCCAACACAACTTCATTTCTTATTCTCTCTGTCCACTTCACACTCTCCATTCTTCTCCATATCCACATTTCAAATGCTTCTATTCATTTCTCTTCATTTAATCGTAATATCCTTTTTCTGCCCCATATGCCACACTCCATAGAAAGCATTTCACTAGTCTCTTCCTTAGTTCTTTATCCAGCGGTCTGCAGAAGATGCTGTTCCTTCTCAGCAGTGACCCAACCAATAATATTCCTTTTTCTCTTTCTGATCAGTTTCAGCATCATTCTTTCTTCACTCACTCTTTCCAACACAACTTCAATTTCTTATTCTCTCTGTCCACTTCACACGGTCCATTCTTCTCCACATCCACATTTCAAATGCTTCTATGCATTTCTCTTCATTTTATCGTAACGTCCATTTTTCTGCCCCATATAATGCCACGCTACATAGAAAGCATTTCACTAGTCTCTTCCTTAGTTCTTTTTCCAGAGATCTGCAGAAAATGCTCCTTTTTCTATTAAAAGCTTCCTTCTCGCTCTTTAAATTCATCTGAATGCCTGACGAGTAGCATAACCTCGTTCTTTAAATTCATCTGACTACCTGACGAGTAGGATAACCTTCTCACTCTTTGAATTCATCTGACTGCCTGACGAGTAGGATAACCTTCTCGCTTTTTAAATTCATCTCACTGCCTGACAAGTAGGATAGCCTTCTTACTCTTTAAATTCATCTTACTGCCTGACGAGTAGGATAACCTTCTCGCTTTTTAAATTCATCTCACTGCCTGACAAGTAGGATAGCCTTCTCACTCTTTAAATTCATCTCACTGCCTGACAAGTAGGATAGCCTTCTTACTCTTTAAATTCATCTTACTGCCTGACGAGTAGGATAAGCATTTTAAATTCATCTCACTGCCTGACGAGTAGGATAGCCTTTCTTTTTAAACACTTTTAAATTCATCTTACTGCCTGACAAGTAGGATAACTTCTTTAAATTCATCTCACTGCCTGACTAGGATAGCCTTCTCACTCTTTAAATTCATCTCACTGCCTGACAAGTAGGATAGCCTTCTCACTCTTTAAATTCATCTCACTGCCTGACAAAGGATAACTCTTTAAATTTCTGCCTTTTAAATTCATCTCACTGCCTGACAAGTAGGATAGCCTTCTCACTCTTTAAATTCATCTCACTGCCTGACAAGTAGGATAGCCTTCTCACTCTTTAAATTCATCTCACTGCCTGACAAGTAGGATAGCCTTCTCACTCTTTAAATTCATCTCACTGCCTGACAAGTAGGATAACCTTCTCTTTTTAAATTCATCTCACTGCCTGACAAGTAGGATAGCCTTCTCACTCTTTAAATTCATCTCACTGCCTGACAAGTAGGATACTCTTTGCCTGACAAGTAGGATAGCCTTCTCACTCTTTAAATTCATCTCACTGCCTGACAAGTAGGATAGCCTTCTCACTCTTTAAATTCATCTCACTGCCTGACAAGTAGGATAACCTTCTTTAAATTCATCTCACTGCCTGACAAGTAGGATAGCCTTCTCACTTTTAAATTCATCTCACTGCCTGACAAGTAGGATAGCCTTCTCACTCTTTAAAATTCATCTGACTGCCTGACAAGTAGGATAGCCTTCTCACTCTTTAAATTCATCTCACTGCCTGACACCTCTCACTTTAAATTCATCTTCTGACAAGTAGGATAGCCTTCTTTAAATTCATCTCTTTAAATTTCACTGCCTGACGAGTAGGATAACCTTCTCGCTTTTAAATTCATCTCACTGCCTGACGAGTAGGATAGCCTTCTTACTCTTTAAATTCATCTTACTGCCTGACGAGTAGGATAACCTTCTATTTTTTAAATTCATCTCACTGCCTGACAAGTAGGATAGCCTTCTCACTCTTTAAATTCATCTCACTGCCTGACAAGTAGGATAACCTTCTCGCTTTTTAAATTCATCTCACTGCCTGACAAGTAGGATAGCCTTCTCACTCTTTAAATTCATCTTACTGCCTGACGAGTAGGATAACCTTCGCTTTTTAAATTCATCTCACTGCGAGTAGCATAACCTTCTCGCTTTTAAATTCATCTCACTGCCTGACAAGTAGGATAGCCTTCTCACTCTTTAAATCTCACTGCCTGACAAGTAGGATAGACTTCTCACTCTTTAAATTCATCTGATTGCCTGATGAGTAGCGTAATCGTCTCGCTCTTTAAATTCATCTGACTGCCTGACGAGTAGCATAACCTTCTCGCTCTTTAAATTCATCTGACTGCCTGACGAGTAGCATAACCTTGTCGCTCTTTAAATTCATCTGTCTGCCTGACGAGTAGCATAACCTTCTCGGTGTTTAAATTATCCTGAGTACCTGACATTGGCTCTGCACAATATTCCGCTATTTCGTTCTTTCTCACCTATAACATGCCCTTTTGTTTAACATCTCTTGCCTCTTTGATTATGGAAAAGCAATTAATTCTGGAGCTTACATTCAGTTGACCGTCAGAATATGAAACTATGTTCATAATATAAATAGCTATTGATCATAGGTACTTTCATATGTTATCCTTATTTCTCATTTTCCAACATTCTGATTTAAATAAATATTAAGTGTCTAGATATTTCGTTGAATTTATACTTTTAGTCCTTTTTCATTTTTTTTTCTTTTTGTTTCTCGGAACTTTAATGCTCCATAAAAACTGAAAACAAAACTACAGCATTCAGTTTTATTAATTAGGCTTACTGGGTAAATTCCTTCAGATGAATGAATATTTTCAGGAATACATTAAATTTCACTTAAGACAAATCTTTTCCAAAGTTTATATTGTAAGAATTCGTATGATCTTTCGAAAATCCCACAATCTCTTTCAAACCTATTCCGTCCGAGCTGTCTTTGCGGTAGTCTAAGTTCGCATTTTCCATTTCATGAAGTACAGATCTGTACCATGCATCATTAATATCCCTGCTGAGTTCGGAAAAGTGCGTATTACTTACCCCAAAGAAAAAGCCTTTGAAGATGTGGTTGGCAGGGGAGATAGAAATTATAAAACTTTCATTACAAGGTATATTAGGATTTCAACACAACTTTCCTTTTCATATTCGTTCTCTCTCTCTCTCCTTTTTTTTAGACTTAACCCTATATTACACCCAATCTCACCCCAGTATACTTTCATCCACAGCTTGCGAAAGGAGAAGGAAAAAAAATCAATTTTGACAGAGAGGGAGATGAGTGGTGGCTCCTAGTCCTTTTATACCCTTACCGACCTAACCCCACCTTTTCCTCTTTACCCCACCTACAACCTTCGGTGCCTCTGATTGAATTACCTGACACTCGCAAGCTGCAAATAGGTTTCCATTAAGAAGGGAAAAATGACATCAGCAGCCTCAGTTGGTGGCGTGCTGTTGGATAGTTTATGCTTATGGGGCTAGCTGGAACGTAAGGGTTTTCAATACATAGGCTACGTATGAATACACAGCGTTTAATATTTCAAATTGAAATACATTTTTACACATTATTAGAAGAAAGTTTTAACATTGTGGTTAATATGTGATAAATGATACTTCCAGCTTATATAGTCACTTACAGGAGTAAAATTGCATCTTACGTTAGCATTATTATATATATATTTGTGGGGTAACCATACTTCGATTTATAAGTTGTTTATTATTCTAAAGAGAGCAGTGAGAATTAGTTGTGCTGTCTCTTCTATAACTCATTGTAAACCACTTTTCGTTCCACTAGGAATACTAACGTTACCGTCAATGTTTATTCTCGATTACCTTCTGTATGCTAAGCGTAATGTGCTTAATCTTCCTACTTGTTCCTCTATTCATAATTATTCAACCCGTTCCAGACTTGATATATGTTTAACTAAGTACAAATATAATACCACAAGTAATAGTTTTATTTCCATATCATACAAACATTATAACTGTTTACCCATGAATATAATAAATAAGTTATATTTTACCTTCAGAAGGTTAGTGAGAAAGACATTGATAGTAAATCCACTCTACAGTATCAATGAGTTTAACAATATTACGTTTTAGATACTATTATTTTAACCTCATGTAAATGACACATTTGTACATTTTAACCTGATCTTATACCATTTGTTTTAACACTTTTCATCTGTCTTTGTAATTGTCTGGTAATTGCATATTTATTTTAATTCATTTTCAATATCTATTCGTATTATTGTAGGCCATGTATTACATACTTGTATTTTGACGTTGTCCATGGGCTGTATATTTGCTGAATGACATTAAATTATCTATCTATCTATCTATCTATCTATCTATCTATCTATCTATCTATCTATCTATCTATCTATCTATCTATCTATCTATCTATCTATCTATCTATCTATCTATCTATCTATCTATCTATCTATCTATCTATCTATCTATCTATCTATCTATCCATATCATCGATCTCATTGATTCATTCATCTATGGATTGATCTAATTATCTATGATCTGATTCATCTGAATGATTATCTAATTCATTGATTCATTGATTGATTCTATCTATCTATCTATCTATCTATCTATCTATCTATCTATCTATCTATACCTATCTAGGGCATCAACATCTATCTTAAAATACAATCATCTGAGCTCCTGAGTACTATCTATCTTTTGTTATCTATCTATCTATCTTCTATCTATCTTAAAAAGTGATTTATTAATGAAATAATAATCTATCTATCTATCTTCTAGTAATCTAAAAGGCATTATATATTAACAACTAATCTTTAGAGTCTGTCTGTCTTTTCAGTTTCTGTCATAAATCGATTCATCCATTCAGGCTCATTGATTCATTCATTTGATTTTCTTTAGTGATTGATTCACTGAATGATTGATTTTTGATTCATTGATTGATTCATTCAGTATAGATATTAGTTAGATACCTTAGGGCAACAACATGCTTCTTTAAAATACAAGCATCTGAGCTCCTGAGTACTTTCCTTTTTGTTAATAACATTGGATCTTCTTAAAAAAGTGATTTATTAATGAAATAATAATGCAGTTCTTTAGAGTAATTAAAAGGATTATATATTAACAACTAATGCTTTAGAGGATGGATTTTCAGTTTAAAATCTAAATATTACATGGAATGGATGTACTTATTTGATCTTTTCTTTAGATAGATAGATTGATAATTTATTTTATAGATAGATAGATAGATAGATAGATAGATAGATAGATAGATAGATAGATAGATAGATAGATAGATAGATAGATAGATAGATAGATAGGTGGATGGGGGATATGGATAGATAGATAGATAGATAGATAGATAGATAGATAGATAGATAGATGGATGGATGGATGGATAGATGGATGGATGGATGGATAGATAGATAGATAGATGGATGGGATGGATGGATGGATGGGTAGGTAGGTAGGGGTGGATGGATAGATAGATAGATAGATAGATAGATAGATAGATAGATAGATAGATAGATAGATAGATAGATAGATAGATAGATAGATAGATAGATAGATAGATAGATAGATAGATGGACGGACAGACAGACAGATAGATAGGATATACCGAGACAGGAAGAATTATTAATTAAATGGTAGGCCTACACGATGATAAACGCGTCCTTGCAAGTATTCTTATAACTCCTGCATGGTTCAATTGGTCTGCCTTTCCCGTCCACCCACAAAGAAAGAGAAACAACTCGAATATTCGATAAACCGACGCTGGTACACTCTGCGAGATGGAAGAGCTTTGCACACTGACTATAGCGCCAGGAGTTCAATAGCAATATATAATTTCTATTTTTCGTAACCGATTGTGCACGACTCTAGTTTGTATACTATTAATGCCTGATACCTATGCAACCCGTCAGTCACCAATGTTTGGCTGTTTATGTATGCATATAGACGTGAATTTTCAACACTAGAATCCTCTGGAACCGTTGCAATAAATTGTAGTAAGCCTGTATCTGCTAAACCAGCGATGTCAGACAGAGACTAAACGGAGCGGAGCGCTCCACTAGACTGCTTGCGTGCTCCGGTGTTTCCACAGACATAAGCAAGTTCAAGCTCCGATCTAGCTCCACAACCGGTTTTGGAGCTTACAACTCTTACACTACTCTGCTAAACCCTCTTGAGACGACAGTGTGTACATAGTTATATGCTGGACAGCTATGACTCACAGACAATACGGTTAAAATCCCTACCCTAATGTGGAAATTCTGCAGGAGAAAGTTTCGCGTAATTTTGAATTCATGTATGTAGCCAGTCATCCAGTTTTGACAAGTATTCCTGAACAGTTTTATGACATCCATTTGTGTAATACACAACGTAATTGCACTGTAAATGAGGAGCAGGTCGTTTGGTGTGACAGTAGTGCAACAGAGAGAGACTATCCAGATACAGAAACATGCGCAGTAACAACTTTCGGAGAAGAGTGTCCAGGTGGTGCAAGTTCTTACCAAATGCCTCCTTCTAAACATTCATGGCGAAGTATAAATGAGCAATTTTCATAGAAAACAATGAAGGAGAAAGATTCGATTCTGTGCTGTGAATTGAGCCTCGGCATAGAATATGAGTTTTAATTTTAATGCTCATTTTTCACAAGTTTGCTTTTTTTATTCAAAAATAATATTTTCTATATTTTTTTACAGGAAAGTGAAATATGTTTGTTTAGTAGCCTTACAAGTACTGAAACAAATGTTTTCGTAAATCTAATATATCGTAAATAGCCTACGTATAACTGAAGATAATGCATTGCAAATTTTGAAAATATTCGCATGGAAAACGTTTGTAAGGAAATTAATTAAGAAAGCAACTATTGTTACATCATGAACAAGAGAAAGCAACTACTGTTGCATCATAAACAAAAGATATGCGTCGATGTGTTGTAAAAATGTGAGATCTATAGCTTTAGCAGATTTCGAGAAAAAAAATTAATATTCTGATGAAATGTGTTCTATAGTGTCAGTGAAATGTGTTACAGAGTGTCAGTGAAATGTGTGCTAAAGTGTCAGTGAAATGCGTCATAGTGCCACTACAGGGAATGAGATGAGAGTAAAGTGAAAGACTATTGAAACTTATGTAGGACCTATAGATAATTATGTAGGTTGTATTGTAAAATGAGGTATTTTATTTTATGTTTTATTATTATTGTGTTAAATTGTATTATGTATTATTATTGTATTGTGTGTAAAATTGTATATGTGTTGTAAAATTGTATTGTATATTGTAAATTTTATTATGTATTGGTTATCATTTTATTGTGTATTGTTAATATTGTATATACCACTGCCACCGGGTGCTTGCCCACTTGCAGTGTAAATAAATACATACATACATGATAGAAAGTTGCGCGCCAATATCACCTTAAAAGCATAAGAGTTTTATTATGTAATATTAGTTACACTTAAAACAGATACCTAGGCAACTTTGCTTTTTGCTATAATATTGTTTTCATTAATTTATTCATTACTTTTATAAGGCTAAAGATACCATCACTATCAATTCCAACTTACCATGTCATTCTCAATCTCTTTCTTTGGGGTATCACTTTCTTTATGAATGATGTATTTCATTCACTTAGTACAATATAGTTAAACTACTATGGAATTTATGTGAATATTCCTTCTTAACTCTTTATTATGTTATTAACATTTAAAATACAACTGCTATATTAAGAAATTGGTGTAAATAGTTTCGTTTTACAAACATTTTAGATAATATCAAACAGAAAGAAGCCATATAAAAATAACGACATAAAATTTCACATTCCTCTGACGTTTGTACACACTGTCTTCTAAATCCAACAGGTTGCTTATTCATATACATAATTCTTCCTCCTTCCATACCTAGCGCTTGATGCCCGCTCACAACGTCAAGGTCAGAAAAATGCGCTTGCTTTGACATCACTGTTCAGTATTTTTTTAACGATGTTGAAGTATTGAATATGTTTTTCCCAATCCACTTTTATTAATCTTAAACTACACACATTTCCAGAAGAATAAATAATATAATTTGGACAGTCATGGAGTAAATCGTATGGAACGTTTCCAGGACAGTATAATATACAGAGTGTCCCATTTATCTTGTGCGCCTATTATAACTTTTTTGTTTGGATAGGTATTGGAAATTTTTGTTTTTGAGCGTTATGTTAGAACGAGGGACTAACATGAATATGGAGATTTGGTGCATGTAACTATATTATGGTACAATATAAACGTGACGTTATCAATTTTTCAAATAGTGCTACATACTTGGATCATGTTACATTGATTACACACATTAAGACGAGTTCAAAAATGTATCACAATGTCACCTTCCTAATCAATAACAACAAAACGAAACAAAAACGTACTTCCAATGTGTTAATGTTATGCTTTTAGAGTCAGAGATGATGTTACAACTAGCGATCACTTACATTAAAGCACATTCGAAGGCGTTCCCCGAAAGACCGTATGACTGCCCGGCATGTTTTTGGCTGAATGGACACATAAGTCTGTCGAATACGTTGCTGCATGTCGTCTGGTGTTGTCAGAATGTTCTGGTACACATTGTCCTTTATAGTTCCCCATAGGAAAAAGTCGAGTGGCGACAGGTCCGGAGAACGTGCAGGCCACTGTACGTGGATTGTGGTGTGGACAGTTGTTGTGGTTTGTTTATATCTTAAGACAGCAAACACACAACACACGACGTGTACGGACGTCAGTCGTCTTTCGTTTTGTGTAAGTTAATGCACAAGATGAATGGACACCACAACAAACAGCACATTCTGATGACATTCATTTTGCATTTTGTTGCCATAAGGCCTTCTCTTTCATCCTACCAGATAGCACATAAATAAATACAAAAAAGAAATACAGATGCTGATGGAAATAATACAAATTAAATTAAAGTCCTTACAGAGGGTCAACATGGTCAAAAGAACACTATAGAGCTCTCATCGAGCTAATACAAGAAAAAAGAAAGAAACACAGAGATAGCAATGATTATAGTGATAACTGACAATAATAATAATAATAATAATAATAATAATAATAATAATAATAAATACATTACTGTATATATTAATTGTCAATTTTACAACATCATAGTTACATTATTTACTATATTATGTCGTGGGATAAGCCGAAGTTGCACAACCTGACAGGTGTTCAACAAGCAATTCCATGAACTAGAATGTGATTTTTAAATTTAAATTTGAATTTTGATATTGTCCGACAATCTCTGACATGGTCAGGGAGAGCGTTCCAGAGGCGTGGAATAGATGTGCTGAAAGATGATGAGTACAAAGATGTTCTGAGCAGAGGAATAGAGAGAAAGTACATGTTCCGGGTTCGAGGTAGTGAAAGGTAAACAAAACGAAATGCTAGGTAAAAGGGTGTGGAGGTGTGGATGATTTTAAATTGTAATAAGAGAGAGTTGAAGAATCTTCTTTCTTTAAGTGGACTCCAAGACAACAATTCTAGTGACGGTGTTACATGATCGAATTTTCTAATGTTACAAACGAAACGAACGCAGATATTGTGAACACGCTGTAGTCTATGGGCAAGATCAGTATTTAGATTCGTGAATAGAGAATCGCAATAATCGAAGTGGGGCATCACTGAAGTTTGAATCAGGTTCTTTTTAAGGCTGAGAGGTATGTAGTGCCATTTGAAATATTTATGACGTCACTTGTATCTTGTACCATAATGTAGTTACATGCACCAAATCTCTACAGTCATGTTAGCCCCTCGTTCTAACATAACTCTCAAAAACAAACATTCCAATACCTATCGAAACAAAAAAGTTATAATAGGTGCACAAGATAAATGGGACACTCTGTATAATTAGCGATTAAATATTAAATGTCACAATTATATTTTTGAAAATAGAACTACAAAATTTTGTATGGAGGATTTACACTTGCTGCTTATGATCTGGTAAAAATTTCAGGTTTATTGAACACAAAAACAGTTATGATTGTCATCGTTGCCTTGTCACAAGAAAACATCTGCTCGTGCAACAACTTGATCTCTAAGAGGAAAAATTTACTTTTATTGGCATTTTGTTAATGTAACTAACTGCAAATGAAGTCAGTGCGGAGCAACGCGAGAAGGATATATGTATTAAAGTTCATTGTCATATGCAAGACTGACTTGAGTAATCAATCCCTTACTTCCAGGTCATAGAATTTATCTATGTCGTTCAAAAGCAGACACGTCACTTTCAGAACATTTGTCTTTTCTCTCAACTTGTTCCAAAGAGGGAATTTTGTGAGAAAGATATTGTAAAATGGATAGCGTTCACCTGCTCAACTTTAATATCTATCCATGTTGACGAATTTCACATTTAGTTTGACGTGAAATTAATCGTTATCACAGAAAAGACGTCAAAATTGCATTCTAAAACCCTCCTCCCATTTCAGTTTTCCCCTGCAGCTATGTGATTCAAGTAGGTAAGAAACTTCGGGGAGAAGCAAGGCAGAGGACTGGCAGGTTCCGGACTGAGTGGAGACCTCTCACATGACGTTGACAGTTCTTGATTCTAAGAACTGCTAGACGAGAAGTAATTCCGAACGAACGCTGTGAAAGACTTCAAATTGGATCGGAGGAGATCAGGTGAAGAGTAAACTGAATGAGCTTTGCTGAGGAAGGCTTTGAAAGACAGTGGACGACCCAGACGTGATGATGGAAGAGGAAAACACCGAATTCGTTCTGTTCATTAAATCACTTGATAGAGAAAAAAAGGAAATTATATAACAAATAAGAACTTGGTCATTATTGTGTATAAAATTACTACAATCAGTGGCGGCCGGTGAGACATTCTGCTGGTGGTGCCAAAAATGAAAAAAGTTGTACGCAAATTACCCTAGTGAAATTAATAATCGCAGTTCACGTTTGCATTATATTAAATAAAACACATTAATTAAACCAGCTATTTTACCAGGTGTACAGTTAATAATGTATCTAGTAACAGTTGCAATAACATTTCCGAAACTAATAACGAAATTTACAGATACAGATAATCAAAACTTTCTCAGTATTGTTAGTCAAATACAAATAACTTTTATAACTAGTAAAATTACTGGCAAAAACAAACGAGATAAACAATGGCATAAATAATAAACAAACACGTTTGCACTTTATTTAACAGGCCGATAAATCCAAGGCAGCGGCCTGAATAACACATGTCCATGTCCTGCACAGATCTCATGTATCGTTAACAAAAGCATCAATACTATAGTAACAGTGTAGCGATATTTAGTTGCCGCAAAATAAAACAAATATTAGACAACATTAACAAACAGTTTTACATAATATGAAAAAATGTTTATCTTTCTAAAAAAAACCATGACTATCTCTGCGTTCAATATAGCTAAATGGATAATAATTTACACATTCAAATCCAAGTTATGTGCAATAGTTTTGAATTGGCAACATTACATTAACATTTGGCGCGGAACTCTAACTCAGACAAATGACGTCTCCAACAACCCTGCCATCTAGCGAAAATTTCTGCATTACTGTGCTCTAGCGGGCGGAATATTAACTACTGAGTCAAATTGAATTCGGCTCAAAGTCTGCCATAAGAAACGCATATAAACTATACTGTTTTCGCTGTAAGAAAATCCTAATGTAAACATAAACACGTTGCTGTCATACCCGTGATTGGCTCCCAGTCGAAACACATGACGCAGGAAAATATAGTTCGTATTTAGAAACCACATTTCTTGTATTATTTGAAAATAAAAAGTTGAATTCTAGTTGTTAAACACGACGAAACATTTAACTTCACTCATGTGTAAAACGCTATGTAAAAGAAAAACTACTTTTATATTTTGTTATGTACTATGAACGCGGATGAATACCAACAGTAATGCAGAGGTAGTCTGTTCTGTAAAACGTCACTTGAGCTTGTAGCTGTTCATGTAAGCACGTGGTACTGAAGTATGGCTTCTGTATCCTCAACTGTCCATTGTGAAGACATAAGACTTAAAAATAATTTAATTGAAGTAATTATAAATTAAATGTTTCCAACGCAAACGAATACAGAGTAGTGAGGTTAGGCCTACTTGACGAGTAACGGGAAATGTTTAACATGGAACAGAATGTACAACAGTAGGCGGGAACACATACTGAGAATCTATGGCGCCAAACAGCGGCCAATGAAGCCTCACTTCAACGTGCTATTGTTTACATTAGGATTTTTCTTACAGCGAAAAGATTATAGAAGCAGTAGCCTTTTGTACAGTGTTATATGGACGCAGGTAGTGCCTCAGCGAAGTCGCTCCAACGTTCGGAAAACGCTGCAAGAGTGCGTCCGGATATGTGCGCGCGCTCGTTCAAATGAAATACGAATAAAATGTATAAACTTTTACAACTGCTTTCTAGGATATTATTTTTGTTTCTTTCATTGGTGGTGCCATGGCACACTGGCACTACCCCAAAAGCCGCCCCTGACTACAATTATTGCTAATTTATTAATCACATTGCCTAGTATCGTGCTCATATATCATGGCAGTTATTCCACGGTTGAGTATCGTTTGCTAGATAAAAGTGGTGAAAATGCAAATAGCACACAGAGTTAGTGTGCACTCAATGTTTGTTATTTGACGGTTGTCAGCCCACTTTGAGGTCTGTGGATATAGTGGCAAAAATTGGATCGGTGTCTGGTAAGAGTTCCCGGGTAGCTCAGATGGTACGTTTAACCAAAGGTTCGACGCTCGGCCCCGGGACAATTTTTCCCTCGAAATTATTCAAATCAACTTTACCTGAAAGCTTGATTTGCACAACAGCTAAATATTACTAAGAAATATTTAGGGAAAAACTCTTTTCAAAATACGAGAGCAGAGGTAGTAGAAGGAAGAAGAATGAAGTGTATACGATTTGCTGATGACATGGCGTTGTTAGCAGAAGAGGGGACGATACTAAGGATATGCTACTGGAGCTAAATGACAGCTGTGAGCAGTATGGAATGAAGATAAATGCCAACAAGACGAAGACCTTGGTCATAGAAAAATAAAAAAAGTAAATTTGCGAATTCTAAATGAGGCAGTAGACCAAGTGGACAGCTTCAAATACTTGGGGTGTACTATCAGCAGTAACATGAGCTGCAGCCAAGAAGTCAAAAGGAGGATAGCAATGGCCAAGTAAGTTTTAATAGAAAAAGGAGCATCTTCTCCGGACCTCTGGAAAAAGAACCAAGGAAGAGACTAGTGAAGTGCTTTGCGTGGAGTGTGGCATTGTAGGGTGAAGAAACATGGACATTACAATGAAGTGAAGAGAAGCGACTAAAAGCATTTGAAATGTGGATATGGAGAAGAATGGAAAGTGTGAAATGGACAGACGGAATAAGAAATGAAAGAGTGAGTGAAGAAAGAATGATGCTGAAACTGATCAGAAATTCATCCATTCATGATGTTCTGCTCAAGGTCAGGTTTTTCACTGCAAACCCAGCATTATCCAGTCTTTCCTATTTTCTGCCCTCCTCTTTGTCTCCTCATATGATCCATATATCTTAATGTCGTCTATCATAGATATCTTCTTCTATCCCGAACTCTTCTCCCGTTCACCATTGCTTCCAGTGTATCCTTCAGAAGGCAGTTTCTTCTCAACCAGTGACCCAGCCAATTCCTTTTCCTCTTTCTGATCAGTTTCAGCATCATTCTTTCTTCAACCGCTCTTTCCAACACAGCTTCGTTTCTTATTCTTCTCTCCATTTCACACGCTCCATCCTTTTCCATATCCGCATTTGAAATGCTTCTATTCGCTTCTCTTCACTTCGTCGTAAAGTCCATGTTTCTGCCCTATACAATGCTACACTCCACACAAAGCACTTCACTAGTCTCTTCCTTAGTTCTTTCTCCAGAGGTCCGCAGAAGATGCTCCTTTTTCTATTAAAAGCTTCCTTTGCCATTGCTGTCCTCCTTTTGACTTCCTGGCAGCAGCTCATGTTACTGCTTATAGTACACCCCAATTATTTGAAGCTGTCCACGGAAAGTAATTGGTTTGGTTACTGACTTAGAAGAAACTGCCTACTGAAGGATGCACTGTAAGTAACAGTGAATGGAGGCAGAAAAAGATATAAGATGATAAATTACATTAAGATATATGGATCATATGCAGAGACAAAGAGGAAGACATCAAATAGGAAAGACTGGAGAATGCTGGGTTTGTAGTGAAAGACCTGCCTTTGGGCAGAACACTATGAATGAATGAATCCGTAATTTATATCTTGAATAGTAATGTTTCGACACCAATTCTAGGAATCTATACTATTACTTGAAATTTGATATCTGCGCCACAGGATATCTATGCACTTGCTCTTAAGACAAGATGCTAAGCTCGGTAATTATTTTCCCTATTTCTTTCTACTCAGATATCATTAAAAAGTAATAGAATATACATGGTGAAAGTGAAATAATCTACCAGATTTAATGGAACGATATTGTACACGTAAATGAATACAAACCTATATTGCGTTTTGTGATTAAATGCAGGGTTAATTAGAAAATTAAGTTGGAAGTTCCTGCAGTCCGGCAACATCGCCGCTAACACACTCTACTCGTGATACAGATGTAAGAGCTTAACGAACTCTTTCTGTCTCGTTAGGTGAACTGCTCTCTGACTCGACGTTCCAATCTGCTCGCATCGTACAGTGGCTTGAAATTAGTGTTTTTTTTTTAATTAAATTTACACGAAAATCGTCCACGCTATTGAAATATGCCAGATGGATAAATTGTTCTTTACCTATCGATTTGGAAAAGAATCACGACTTTACTCGCAATTATTACCGAATAAGAGGATGTTAAACATTAGAAAAAAAACTATGAACTTTCCACCAATATGATATTATGATATTTTGTTACATACAACCTGAGCTATTCACTCTGAAAATTTGCACGGCTATTTCACTTCCACTCTGTATATTGGCATAAAACGGAGGTTCCTGGAAGAAACAGATCTTAAGGGGAATCTGTACTTCCATAAATCTTACAATGTTAAATTCCTCAATTTTGGCTACACTGTTCTCAGAAGCTACAAAAGTTACAAATGTAGAAAAATAGGGCATATGTAACATACATTTATATACTATACTTACTTACTTATGGCTTTTAAGGAATCCGGAGGTTCATTGGCGCCCTCACATAAGCCCGCCATCGGTCCCTATCCTGAGCAAGATTAATCCAGTCCCTACCATATATGACACCTCCATCAAATCTGTTTTAATATTAACCTCCCATCTCCGTCTCAGCCTCCCCAAAGGTCTTATTCCCTCCTGCCTTCCAACTAACAATGGATTCACCCATACGTGCTACATGCTCTGCCCATCTCAAACGTCTGGATTTAATGTTCCTAATTATGTCAGGTGAAGAATAAAACGCGTTCAGTTCTGCGTTGTGTAACTTTCTCTATTCTCCTGTAACTTAATCCCTCTTAGCCCCAAATATTTTCCTAAGAATCTTATTCTCAAACACCCTTAATCTCTCTCTCAAAGTGAAAGTCCAAGTTTCACAAGCATATAGAACAACCGGTAATATAACCAGTGGCATGTGGTGATAAGTAATCCTGGTGGTGCACAAATATTTATTATGATGATGATTATAGGTACTAACTACTACATAACTATTAACATAGGTTACGTAGGTATAGATTTACATAATTTTGTTAGTCAAGAAATTGCAGTTAATCAGTTTCCAATGTAGGTCCATTAATAGCAAAGTAAAGTGTTCAATTTCTAATGCAGCACACAGTAAATAATGTTGTTTTCGCTATATTACGTTTTATAACACAGTTCACACGTTCACAAGCATTCGATATGTGTGTCGTCTCATCAGCCTTAATTGCTAAAAAGTCAGCAACTTCCTTTATTTCTTTGAAATCTCATCATGGCATACATCCAAAATGACTTGAAAGATTTCGTTCTGTATTGATGTGCTCTTAAACACTGTTCCTCTTTTCAAATGTCCCTTAAAAGTGCGTCTAATTCACAACTGAAATTGATCAGGCCCAAAAAAAAAAAAAAATACTACCGGTAGCGTTTAAAGATGAATTTCCGTCTTCGTGACCTCTTAAATCCAACTCAAAAGCTCCACGAAACCGCACGCACATATCAGCTGTCCTTGGTAACTTTATCATTATGAACTTCATCAATCCAATTGAATCCAATTACTATATGTCTGTATGTTTGTTTGAGCCAACAGTGCTAATTTAACATTACTGTTGATGTGTGCAGCTGAAGAATCGTGTTTTTTAATTCTTTCATTCATGTGCTTCAAATCAATCATACCTGCAGAACGATAATCAAAATTATTTAGTTACTACGCAAAGTCCTAAATTCAAACAGAAAAATAAATAAAATTCATAAAACGTACTTGTTTTTGTCAATAAATGTTCGCCGTCGAACAATAGGCAAGGAAAGCAAAATACAGCGTCTTTTTTATTGCATTTTTCGTAAGGCCGAATGTTAAATTTTCTTGTCACTTCTCTATTACTGTTTTTCGTCATTTATAATTTTAATTCATGTGTAGGTCTACCCATCTTCTTTATTTTGATCTTTTCGTGTAAAGGTCTTATAGAAAATTACACATTTAAAAGATTTTACACACTATTCATTGTAACATTTATGATGGAACGAGCTTGAGAACACATCTGAAAGTGCTCCTAACCCCTCCTACGCACACTGTACTGCCTCCCTACCATGCTCCAAAGCCTGCCAGTGAAACAGTACTACTGCGCATGCTCGAATGGAGCAGTGTGCCGCAAGTGTCGAGCGGTAAACGTAAGTCCCAGGCGTCAACAAGAACAGTACACGTGCAGCGTTATTTTTACATAGTATTATAATAAAGAATTATGTCGCTCACATAGTCTACTGCAGCTCATTGATATAAATTAAAAAACATGCGTTATTTGAAGAGGTGGTGCACTGCTCCTGTGCTCCTTAAGAGAAATCGCCACTGGATATAACTGTTTTATAAATTCTAACTTTCAGATTTTTTGACAGCGGACTAGATAACAAAAGCTTCTCAACCGAATAATAACAGACATTTCCCATATTTACTCTGCGTTTAATTTCCTCCCGATTGTCATTTATACTTGTTACTGTTGCTCCAACAAGATATTTGAATTTTTCCTCTTCTTCAAGTGAGCTGTTTGCAAAAAAAAAAAAAAAAAAAAAACATTGATAACATTTTTTAATAAAAGTGACTGCTAATTTATTATTATCATTATTTTTGCTGAAGATAGAAATAAATTTTTTTAACCTATTGTGTAAAATGTCGTCACATTGATATTGTATATTAATTTCAGCCTTCTGGATACAATACTTTCTGAGAAAAGCTCATCAATGTCACAAAAGTAAGAAAGTGCAGAAAAATGGTGTCAAAGTTTCCATATCTTGCAATGCTAAATTCCTCAATTTTGGGTGAACTTTCCTCAGAAGTGATGAAAGATACAAATGTAGAGAAAATAGGCCAATATAACACACTTTTATGTAGTATATAACCGGCTAAATAAATTAAAAATTCCACTGAGCAGTTGGCAAGAAAAAGATTTTTCATTGGTAGCATTTTTGATTTAAGGGTCACTATAATATTTTTGCTGAAGACAGGGTTAAAAGCTTACAATTAGAAGAAATAAAATCATATTATCATTTTACACATATTAAGGGGTTAGGTACAGCTTACAGCAGTAAAATGTTGGAAATATTCAACTATTTTTTTCTCCATTACTGTATCTTGTACAATAATGAAAATTGGTGTGTTTAAAAGACTGTTCTTCTGCTATATGAAAAAATATTTTATGCTCGACCATGCCGAAATGTAGTAATTATACACCTGGTAGCAGTCCTTTAATACATGTCATTAAAGTACACCTACTCATTAAAGGTCAGGTCTTTCAGCCAATGACGACTCAGATTACAACTGTACAGCCAATGACAGGTCAGCTTTCTACCGTTATAAAACCGCAAGTATCGATTATTCTCGGATATGCAATCGAAAGAGAATTAGCGAAAAGTCACGGAGGCTGGAAACCCAATACTGTCGCAGAAGGTTATGTTCTGTTACTATAATAATTAGCGTTAATTGTAAATAATATTCAAATAAATTCAATTTGTCATCTCGTTTTTTAATGTCTAATTTAATTTCAGTGTTATCTCTGTAGGTTCTTATGGCCTAGCAAGGTCAATGTGGACATCTGTTCCTCGGAAAAAGTCAATACTTTCGCGTCTGCGCACATCTCACAACATACGGGACATTGGTCAAGGTCAGATACAAAGAAAATTAATAATATCAAGTTAGAAATATGGTCGAGCATAAAAAGTCGTATGAAACTCGCCTATAATGGTAATTAAGAAGCTCTTATGAAAATTATGAAACTCGCTTGCGCTCGTTTCATAAATATCCATACTCGCTTCTTAATTACCTTCATTATAGGCTCGTTGTATAATGTACTATTTACGATTAAAAAAAATTATTTACATTTTTTTTCTTCAAAATTCAGTTCACTGTGCAACGATAAAGTGTTTCCCACTTAACTCAAAAAGTATCCGACATTCTGTGATGAAATTTTTTGTGTGTATTTGTACATGTCGTGTCAACAATATGATGCAAGATCACTTAGTCTCTACTTTTGATAGATTGTCTGATAAAAAATAAATTAACTAAAAAAATGGTCAAATATCAGTATTTTCTTCTAACACAAAATAAAAAGATATATGATTTATTAGGAAATGTAGTTGAAAGAGCATGGTATTGTAAACATGAGTTTCAGTAATTAAATAAAAGAAAGAGAACTTTAAAAAGTTAACAAGTTTATGAGTTATGAGCAGGGAAAGGGATTTGGAGTATTATAACAAATGGTGAAACGTAGTATAGATATTCGTAGCTCAGTGACTGTCGAGTGAGCTGTGTCACAAAGCATGGACGAGTACAGTACACTTCATAAAACTTACATGCAGTGTTCTGTAAACGTATTTCAGAATAAACAAATGTTAAATTTTAATGATATACACGATCTGCGTTTCATTTTGAAATACATATATTTTTTTGGCAACGCACAAGACACCAATAAACAACATTATAAATATACATAATTAAATATCAATCTCTGCGTCCTCACGTGTCAGTGGAAATATTGATGACTGATAGACAGTTGTCTTCTGTATGGAACTCGCCTATGAATATGTATGTTTTTCTGTCAGGAGCGTGTTAAATTAAGACCTTTATTTACAATATCATGAAATATGATAATATGTATACAACGTATATTACAGTATTTACAATATATGCAATATACTACAATATTTACAATAAAGCCTAATACAGTAGGCCTATAATTAAATGTTGAACAAAATGTAGAACCAAACGAAATGGCATTTTCAATTAATGCTCTGTTTGTTGATGAAACAATTATTCCTGCTGTGCCTTGTTATAATAAATTGTTAATATCATTTTCAAATTTTCAAAATACAACTTTGCTCTGTTGCAAGGAAGGAAATTTTTTAACATGGAAAACTCCGCTCTACATCTGCAGAGACAATTGGAGAGTACTTGAAACAAGATACGTCAATTAAATTCGCATGTTCAATGACGTCATTGGGACACGTCTTTGTTAGTACATCGAAAATCCGATTAAGAATACTGTAACCATCATTTTTAATCAACCTGTTCATTTTGTCACCAACACGTTTTCCTATTTCACCTTCTATTGCACTCAGTTTATTTACAATAGTCCTCATAATATTTATTTGCTTAACTAGTTCTACTCCTGACTTTTCTAATCGAATAATGGCATCCGGTAAATATAAAAAATTGAACTTAATATTCATGACTTCTTTCTCGATTGTTCTATCATTTTGTAGTTCCTGGTGTATTTGAATCGCAGCCGCGTCATCGGATCGAAAGACTGGACCACTTTCTTCACAGACTGGAGGTGATGTGCGTAATAATTGTAAGCTTCTAACCATGACCCTCATCTCTTAACAACTGGACAAGGGGGAAGCGACAATTTAGGGAATTGTTTCCTGAATTTTGATACTCGATCTGGAGCTTTTACAAATATAGGCTAGTCTTTCAATTTTGTATTGTTAGTTGGTTTTACTTTCGGCATTGTACCTGCACTTCACTACGCTGAACTGCAAACCTGTATGTTGAAGTTCTTATGCGACAACTGTCCCGTTCACCTGTTGATGACGTGCAGAGACCTGCGAGTATGTCATGGAGGGGAGGACTTGGTATAAAGGGTTGTAAACAAATGGCTGTGTAGATGCCAATACTAGCTTTTATTGCTCCAAATTCCGTTCCCTAGTTATGAGGGAAATGCTTCATCACTGCACAGTGAACTGCCACCATTTTTAATTTTGAAAAAAAAAAAAAAAACATTTTTTTTTTTTCATATAGCAGAAGAATAGTGTTTTACGCATACCAATTTTCAGTATTGTACAAGATACAGTAATGGAGGAAAAAAAAGTTGAATATTTCCAAAAATTTTACTGCTATAAGCTGTACTTAACCCCTTAAACTACCGAAACAAGATGAAAACCAAAATTTCATTTTTTTTGTCAAAATTCGGTTTACGGACTTCCCTTAACACCACAAATTCTATTCGGACTTTACTGACTTTAAACTGAGATCTTTTCCATGAAAATTTGATGCTAACGGCCATATAAATACGCGTAGGTAATGTATAAAGCTGAGACATCTAGGACGTTTGTCGTAAAGTTACGTGCACCCAAAGTATAGCATAGAAAGTAGAGTCCACACCTGTGGAGTAACGGTTAGCGCGTCTAGCCGCGAAACCAGGTGGCCCGGGTTCGATTCCCGGTCGGGGCAAGTTACCTGGTTGAGGTTTTTTCCGGGGTTTTCCCTCAACCCAATATGAGCAAATGCTGCGTAACTTTCGGTGTAGGACCCCGGACTCATTTCACCGGCAGTATCACCTTCATCTCATTCAAACGCTAAATAACCTAAGATGTTGATAAAGCGTCGTAAAATAACCAACCTAACCTAACCTAGAAAGTAGAGAGAGCGGGGGAGGTCAGTGTACAGACTTTGTACGCTGCCCTATAGAGTAAACATCAGAGAATAAGGTGTATACTCACATGACAAATAAACTGGAGCTCAGGACATGTCATCACTGTCTCTTCTATTTGGAATCATACATACTTCTTCTCCGAATTATCTGTTATCGCGCTTTCAATTTCTTACAACTCTTCGTAACCGACATCAAACACTTCTTTCTATCCCTCATCATAGAAAGTCTTTATACTCATCTTCCTATACTGTAGAAATACCTCGCCTCTGGAATGCGTTACCGAATGACGTCAGGGACTGCCGGACTTTATCACAATTCAAAATTAAATTGGAAAATGTTGTCTTAGTTAATGTTTTTAGATATTGCTAGAAGTATTGATTTTTGTTTTTTTTTTCCTTTTTCTTTTTTCATCTAGATTAAAATTGTAAGTTTCTTGTTTATGTTAGTTAATTAGTTAGAATACAATTAATTATGATACTTAATCACTCATTTAAAGTTTGTGTGACTGCAACCTGTGTATATTTTTGTGTGGCTTTACTTTGTTTATAGTGTTTTTTTTTCTCTCTCTCTTTATTTTTTGTGTAGCTTTATTTTGTATATAGTGCAATTTTTTTTCTGTTTATTTCTATTATTGTATTTGTATTCCTGGCGTTGTGGAAGAGAACGCTTGATGGCCTTAACTACACCAGAAGAAATAAATAAATAAATAAATACATAAATAAATAAATACATAAATACATAAATAAATACATAAGCAAATACATAAATTCATAAATAAATATATAAATAAATACATAAATACATAAATAAATACATAAATAAATGAGTGAATGAGTGAATGAATGTATGAGTGAATAAATAAATAAATAAATAAATTAATTAATTAATTAATTAATAAATAAGTAAGTAAATAAGTAAGTAAATAAGTAAGTGAATAAGTGAGTAAGTAAGTGAGTAAATAAGTAAATAACTAAGTAAATAAATAGATAAATAAATAAATAAGTAAGTAAATAAGTAAGTATATAAGTAAGTAAATAAGTGAGTAAATAACTAAGTAAATAAATAAGTAAATAAATAAATAAGTAAGTAAATAAGTAAGTAAATAAATAAGTAAGTAAATAAATAAGTAAGTAAATAAGTAAGTAAATAAGTAAATAAGTGAGTAAATAAGTAAGTACATAGCTAAGTAAATAACTAAGGTAATAACTAAGTAAATAAATAAGTAAGTAAATAAGTAAGTAAATAAGTGAGTAAATAAGTAAGTAAATAAGTAAATAAGTAAGTAAATAAGTAAGTGAGTAAGTAAGTGAGTAAGTAAATAAGTAAGTAAATAAGTAAGTAAGTAAATAAGTGAATAAGTAAGTGAATAAGTGAGTAAGTGAATGAGTAAGTAAGTGAGTAAGTAAATAAATAAATAAATAAGTAAGTAAATAAATAAGTAAATAAATAAATAAGTAAGTAAATAAGTAAGTAAATAAATAAATAAATAAATACTGGATTTTCGAGTCTGTTGCAGTAAACACTACCTACGTTTTGATTACGTTTTCAACTCTTTTATAATGTGTAGCAAAATAGACTGCAGCATCCAGCCGTGTCCACCGTCTAATTACAACGGGTTGCGGCGGTAGAGGGCTCAGGAGGTATTTCACTGAATTTAATAACCCGTCCTGGTGCCTTAAACATATTTCTTTGACATTCGATATGAAACTGTTCACATCACTGTACCAGGAGCGAACTTCTTTGGCTATTCGGTGTAGCCCATGGACTAGGATAATTTTCGGCTAAAGCATTTGAAGTTCCTTACCAACTTTTAACATATAGGCTAGCATCCGTGATGAAAATAACTATACATTATCATTTTTATTTCGTCTGGCCATAAGAGGGTAATAAGCGATTCAAAACTTTGATTATATTTAAATGATCTACTTTCTCAAGAATTTCAGAGGTTAATAAAAAAGTTTTATTGGGTTTGTGTGGTGGAAGAATGTCCGTAACGACGTTTGGAACAAATTGTCCAGCGACGTCTGTGCTTACATTAATGAATTACACATTTTACTATCTCCTATACTTAGTCGTATGCGAGGTAGGCTATAATATTATAATAGCATTTAGTATTTCTGTAAAGTTGATTGACTAGGGAGTTTCCTTTTCACGTATTTTCGCATAAAGCTTCTAAAGCGTGTATTTTCTACGTTATTTTATTAGTATGTTGACACATACCATCGTTCTACATAAATCGTGAAAAAAGTCTTTCTGTGTGGTACACATTTAATTCAAACTGAAATGCGATTCATGTCCTTCTTCCTCAGTTGAAACTGTCATCAGTGCTTTATGTTTTCCGTATTACAATGTTGTGTTATGAATTTACGTCTTTTACCTTTAATTTCTGTGCTACATAGAATATTTACCCCACTTACTGCGAAATGTTATGTGTCTAATTCCTCCATCAACCTGTTTACTATTCATATACTGGATGATTCTGCCATTATAAATATTATACGTTACGTAAGATAGGTAATACAACCATGGAGGCCTGTCCACTACACAACGTGAATGTGTTCTGTTGCCAGAGTCGCATGCCTGTACGTAGTGATGGAGGAAATAAATTAAATACCGATATATTCATATTGCAAACCTAATTTCGATAAACGATATATATATATTGCAGAAAATATCGATATATCGAACGATTATCGATATATCGCTATTCCGTAAGCAAATTGCATTTTCAGGCGTACATTTACTGTATTACAATAAAATTACTTACATTTTAATATTTCTTTTTATCATTGAAATTAACATCATAATAGTCAAAAGCATAAATGTAAAATTGTAACAATTAACAATATACATTTTCAATACTATATGATGTAGATCCTACCCTAAATCAAAATTATGGTGGAGACAAGGGAGCTTAAATGATATAGTGGGAAAGAGTTAAGTGAACTCTACATGGTTGAGTATTTGATATTGGAACACGATTCAATTATTCTAATGTTATATAGAATTCAATCCAGGACAAGATATAATGCTCTTTTCCTACGTAAAAACGAAATAATATTTAAATGCAAGTAAACAGAACTTGTAATTATTTTTAAGTGTAAGTAAGTCGTACTTAGAATATTACAAGTTTTAACAAACTTCACAGTTGATTTGATACACTTCTATAGTAAGTTCTCATTACAAGTTATTGTTACACTCCAACATTCCAAACAACAATGGTGAATTCAATCCAGGACAAGATATAATGCTCTTTTCCTACGTAAAAACGAAATAATATTTAAATTCAAGTAAACAGAACTTGTAATTATTTTTAAGTGTAAGTAAGTCGTACAGTTGATTTGATACACCTTCTATAGTAAGTTCTCATTACAAGTTATTGTTACACTCCAACATTCCAAACAACAATGGTGATGATTATAGGGATAGAATTTTTATGCACTTAAAGATATAATAAGAAAACAATGTCAGCATTAGGTTATACATAAAAATCATAGACGTAAACAAATGTTACATCGGTATTAAATCCTTGTTTCTCTTTCCATTTCAGAATATATAAATAAAAGTTCTGATACCCATCTTGAGGTCAGACGATTCCCTTTCAGAGTGGGAGTTGCTCTTCTGCCTTAGAGAACATTAATAACAATATTAAAACAGTAGTAGATAAACCTCCTGTCTGTCTCACGTTTGCACTCGCTGCATTTTGAATTTGGTGCTGCATATTTAACAGTTTGAATTCGAATTCCAGTCCAGCCAATTAGAACAAGGTATTGAGTGAGGTTGCACAGTTATGTAACTGTCCACCTTCAGTAGCGCCATCTCTCGGGAACTATCGGAGTTGTCTAGTGTGGATTTTGTTTTTTGATTATTTAAGGACTCTACGTTAACTATGTTTCCGTTTATCTTTATTTTATCTTTCACTAAAGTTGCCCTAAATCCTTTACCTCGAGCTTCTTTTAATATTGGAATTAATTTCTTTCCTTTCTCTCTAATTTCTTTCTATGTAGATATTGGTGCCTTTGAGTTGATGCGTATTGGCAATGATGTGCTCTTTGATAAAGTAACTGTTCAATTTCACAATAATTGGTCTCTTTTTCCGTTACCGACTCTATACGCGTTATTTATCGCACTTATGTCCAAGTTTAGACTGAAATAATTAGTTAATAATTCTGACACTACGTAACCAGTATCAATTCCTTTTTCATGATTGCACTCTTCAACACTATAAATGACAATGTTATTAATTCTACTATCATTTTCCCATTTTTTAACTATCGATTTTAATACCACCTGCTCTTGGATAACCTCCTCTAACTTCTTTTCCACTTCAGTCTATCTGTTTAGTAGTGTATCTATATCACTTGCTACTTTGTTTAGTAGAACACTTGCCTTTAGTCTGTCTTCTCTCGTTTCTTTCATGTAGCTTATCCATTCTCTTTGGAACACTTCATCACTGTAGACTCTTCCTTCTGTATCTCCAGGCCAAATCCTAGCAATTCCTCCCCATAGAACATCCCACTATTCATCCTCTTTCACTGTCTCCGTCCCTCGTGAATGGAATTCTCTACCTCAGAAGATTAGGGGCTGCCAGACAATAACTACTTTCAAGATAAAGCTAAACAATTTCTTACTGACGCAGACAAATTGAAGTTGTAATTATAATCATAATCGAGTTTAATGATTTAATTATATTTAGGTATGATTATTATTATTAATGTTATTATTAGTACATAATTATTTAATTGGAGTCTTGGGAAGGTAAAAGAATTATGTATTGCATTGTATTAATTATGTTTTGCTCCTTAGCAATATAGTAATTTTTGTATTTTTGTATCGCACTGGTTGAGTGGAAGAGAAGGCCGAATGGCCTTAACTCTGCCAGTGAAAATAAACCATTATTATTAATATTATTATTATTATTATTATTATTATTATTATTATTATTATTATTATTAGAATTGATAAAACAGTCGCGGCCATAAATATGTAGATTCTATCAGACACTATTGCATTTTCACCTTTTAAACATCTGTAACACTGCCTATATTGAAGCTCCCGATTCGCGCCCTGTAAGAAATTAGGTCGTCGCCCATACCTTCTTCACACACTAACCTACTTGTATAACTTATGCTGCTTACTACACAACCGTTCTCTACGACTGCACTTTGTGAACTGATGGATTTTGTTGTTGTTGATAATGATGATAATTCCACAAAAAAAAAAAAATCGGTAAGTTTATGAGAAAACCGATTTATTATACGACTAGCCGTACCCGTGCGCTCCGCTACACCCGTTAGAAATAAATATAAAGAAATTACATAATTAAAATACAGTAGCGTGCAAATTAATCCGAACACGATATATTTTTACATTTTCTGTCATTGTTGGCCTCACAGCTGCTCATACCGCTTTAATTGACATCTGTAGTACGTGTAATTCCATTGTTGAAGGTCTGTCATTATTTTTTTTTATAATATGTGACATTTTGCCTGTCGTTTTGTACTTATAAGCATTTCAGTTGTGTTGAAGACTTAATACTGCAATCCTGTGTACATTCTGTCGTCTTCACAAATGGATACAACTCCACGAAAACGGTCTAAAATTATAACATTAGCAGAGCATTCTTCTATGACACAGAGGCAAATTGCTGCAGAATGTCACATCGGTTTGGCTACTGTTAATTCGATCATAAAATGATACGGAGGTGACTGGATCCATCACACCCCAGAAAAAAGGAAACTGTGGCCAGAAAAGTAAGACTTCACCTGCAGATGATCGTTAAATTGTCAGAAAAAGTAAATTAAATCCTAGACTGTCGACTTAACCCGCGAGTTAATGGCTACCACTGGGGCGAATATTCACGTCACAACAGTGCGGCGTAGGCTTTTGGAAGCTCGACGAAGGGCTCGTAAGCCTATTAAGAAGCAACTGCTAACCCCTGTTATGTGCAAAAAACGCTTAATGTGGGCAAAATTACATCAACACTGGACAGTGAATGACTGGAAGAATGTACTTTTTTCCGATGAGTCTCATTTCGAGGTCCACGGCCACCGTGTTTCTTACGTACGGAAAGGATCCGAAAAAGTAACAGCAGCTCATCTCCAACAAGCACCCAAATACCCCCCTAAAGTAATGTTTTGGGGTTGTTTTACACATGAAGGGCCTGGAGCATTAATACCTATCAAGGGAATGATGAATTGTGACAAATATATTCACTTATTGGAAACCAGAATCGTACCCCAGCTGCAAAAATCATTTCCGGATGGCAGAGGTGTGTTCCAACAAGACTTGGCACCATGCCATACGTCTCGAAAAACTACAGAATTCTTCAACAAGAAGAATATTCAGGTACTCCCCTGGCCAGGCAACTCACCCGACATCAACCCCATTGAGAACTAGTAGTCCATTTGCAAAAGAAGAATGCAAAAAATGGATTGTTCTACAAAGGAGAAGATTACTTCTGCCCTCATTGGTGTATGGTTTCGCGATGAAGAAATGAAGAATATTTGTGGGAAATTAGTGGAATCCATGCCAAATCGTCTCAGAGCTGTTATTAGGAACAAGGGAGGCCACATAGATTACTGAGGTATGTCTTAGATCCTTTTTTTTATATCCCGTTTGAGTGTTTTTGCATAAGTAATTACGTTGTTCGGATTAATTTGCACGCTACTGTATGACATTTGATCCAGGGAACATTCGTGTTTGATAGAAGGATAAATCGTTTATTATGTTACTTAATTTAAATTGTATTTAAATAATTAAAATGCCATCATTTTGGTCCAGAGGCCACTCATTTGGTGCAATGACAATTCCTTTAACATGTTTCTTAATTATTATTACATGCAACCATAGTTTAATGAACATTGACATATCATTTAATTTTAATGTGTAAACTTTATATTACTTGCTATATGTTTGCATTGAATTATGGTAATAACTTAATTTTAACCCTTGTTTTCTACGTCTTAAGTAAATGGCACTTGGCCCACTATGGTTCTGAACCCTTCAAATAACTTAAATAGTGATACAGCATATATAGTGATTATGTAATTATATTTGTTTCTTTCGAAAATGTAAGAATTCACGATCTCTCATG
Organism: Periplaneta americana; assembly: GCA_025594305.2. Lineage (NCBI taxonomy): Eukaryota > Metazoa > Arthropoda > Insecta > Blattodea > Blattidae > Periplaneta > Periplaneta americana. Next base: position 24,656,056 of record JAJSOF020000039.1, read on the forward strand.
TACCATTGCCATGGAATGAATAAATATGTTTTTTCTTTCTACTCAAAAATTTTATATCTTGCACATAGGAGTTATTGCAGGAACAACAACGCTAATCTGAGGCGGCGGTGAAAATGTATTATATTGTTATTTTAAAAGTTTTGTATATCCTTTAATCGATATTACTTCATTGGAACACAGAAACATTCTCTGTAGGCTATGTTTAATAGCTTTCGTTTGTTGCTGTCCAAGGCCCCTTATAGACGAAGTCATTTGTTTTTTATTTCATTACAGCGCCTTAGACGGCGTTATTATATAAATTTTAAAACTCATTTATCTCATTAAATATCAGTCCTATCAAAATTTTGCATAGAATACAACTTATCGGAAATAATTTTAAAAAAACTTTTGTTATGTAACATTTTTAACAAAAATTAATAATAAGGAAGATATTTCGATTTATTTAATTCAAGCCCCGTTCTAACCCCGTTTTAAATAAACTATTTTTAATGCCATATAGCCTAAAATCTAAGTTACAACGAACTTAATTTACATTCCAATTTTTATATAAATCAATTCAGCCATTATCGCGTGAAAAGGTAACAAACATCCAGACAGACAGACAGACAGACAGACATACAAACAAAAATTTCAAAAAAGCGATTTTCGGTTTCAGGATGGTTAATTATACATGTTAACACCAAGTTTTTAGGTATAATTTTATTTATTATTATTGTTATTATTATTATTATTATTATTATTATTATTATTATTATTATTATTATTATTATTATTATTATTATTTTACACAATCATTACTTTATTTTTCCATTAACACTAATATCTAGGTAATTGTCATTGTCTCAATGTAATACGTCCTGTGCTGATCATACTAATTGTACTATTCCTTTAGTTGTGAGATTATATTCATATGTATTAATTCTTTTTTTTCTTTTAAGTTAATAGTTGTATACTAGAATGTATTTTTCTGTTTGTGATTATGTATTCAGTCTCTTTTTTTTATTACATATATATTTTTTTATTGTTGTTATTTCAAAGTTTAATGCTGATTGTGTATATGTATTCAATCTCTCTTTTTACTCAATTATGTTTATTATTATTTTTAAGTTCATATTTGTATACCGGTATGTATTTTTTCTGTATGTGATTTGATCTTGGTTGAGTGGAAGAGAAGGCCTGATGGCCTTAACTCTGCCAGGGAAAATAAAACTATTATTATTATTATTATTATTATTATTATTATTATTATTATTATTATTATTATTAATTATTTTGGAAAATCGAAAATTACCAGAAAAATTTTGGCTACAGATTTATTATTAGTATAGATATATTGAATCAAAATTTCGATATTGATATACTGCTATATCGAAACGAAAATATCGTAAAAACCGATATATCGTTCCCATCTCTACCTGTACGCAACCACTCCCACACCCCTTCATACTATTTACCTTCGACAAACATCGCAATACAGTTAACTTGATATCGTCCTGGAGTCCTACATGTCTCTGCTTTAGTAATGAAAATAAAGAGTTGTCTTATGTCTCGATTTGATGCTGAGTTAGACGAGAAAATTGTTTAACAACTTCTAGTGGACGATACATACATATGCCTTTAGAGAGTCACGACAGCGTGAGCATCTCCTTAATTGAGGATTTTGGAGAGGGAATGAAAGACCATGTTTCCAAGTTCTGGGAAACTTGTTAGGGTGGCTGTGATCTCAAACGATTAGCTCAACTACAGCAGAGAAAGATCATTAAACTAAATTCATACATGTATGAAGAAGTCCCTTCCTAGCGTCATATTGCAAAATCTGAAGCCGTGGTATCAGAAGATTGAAAGTGGCAATGGAGAAGCTCAGGAGTGGGCTAGAGGCAGTGGCGGCTCCTGCATATTTCTTAAGAGGAGGAAAGAAGTTAACAGCACGAAATGACACCTTCTTGAATGAAACATGCTACAAATTAGCCTACATGAATACATGTAAGACCAGGTAGTGTTGGGGTTGGCCTTCCCTTCTGTATAGCAATAATCTGTTCTTGTAAACTGAGTTTCCTAAATTGTCCAAAATATAATATGTTTTCACTTCCATTCATTGTTGAATAATTGCGCAAATTAACAATTACAAGGAAATTCACAACCTCGTAGCATTTTTCGAGCACACTACAGCATCACACGTGTTGGAAGAGATTAGCTACTAACTCGTAACCGGAACCGTTTTATGAAAATGGAAATGGGAATGGGAAATAATCTGAGGAAAGCGAGAACACTGCACCCACACACGTGGTCTGTGTTGCCACATGTACATTTTACAAGTTCAGTATCACATGCTTATGAAGAATGTCAGTTCTTGTAAAGTCATACTATCATTATTGTTCAAAGCTGCCGGTGGCCGATTAATTTTTTATATTAAAAATGATGTAGTTTGGAGTACCTACTTTCAGTTTCAAATATATTTGTACAAAACTGACAACTTGGCTGTTGCCCTGTCTAGTAAACAATGAATAGAAGTGATTTCAGGGGCCAACTACGTAGAACTACTTCCTCTTTGTTTTACATAAACCCGACTTTAACTTTCAAATATCCACGAAAGTTTCGAACCATGAATAGTAGCCTATATAAAATGCAATGAATAATATTTTTGATTCATAATTAAAAAAGGTTTGCATGGTGTCTTTTATAGCGTTGCGTTAAAACTGTTTTTGTTGTGTCTCCTCCTAGATATGTTATAGTCCGGTTGAATGCAGCATCGTTAGGTGGCAGCGGTAGCGAGCTTGCTGCACGACAGTCGGTTTCTATTTCCCGCCCATGCGCTGATTCAGAGGAGTATCTCCTCCCTCTCCATTCATTTACTTGCTTTAAAACTCTGCTTCTTTCTCTGGCCGCTAGTGCGCTGTTGTCTATTTGTGTTAACTGCAGTAGAGGAGGAATGGAGTGCCTTTCCTCCACACAGACAATCTCGCATCTTTCTCACAGTTTTCTACAGCACATGAGCGCGCGTCGTTTAAAACTCGATCAACCGAGTTTTTCTTGTAGCTGTGAACTTAAAAATTATCGAATCTTCCTCGAATTTCAAGGCACATATTTTATTTGGTATTTACTTTCAAAAGAAGAAAATGTGAGGAGGACGTTCCTCCCTTCCCTCCCACGAGGAACCGCCACTGGCTAGAGGGAGAAAGGGAGACAGACTTCCAGATTAGATTCCGCCAACCCCTCTGTCTGTGAGATGGCATTGACGTGATCCGCGCGCAACCTGACGTCAAGATTCAGCTGCAGGGCTTCAAACTGACGACGTCGTCCGACCTTTCAGATTTTATCTCTTGCTTATTCTGCCACATCAAATTTAACGAACTCTCTATAACTGAGAATATCAAGGTGAAAGATGGGCTCAATGGTTTCTTACCAACTGAGCCGCGAGATATGTTTACCGAGTGTACTTCAATATAAGCCCTATCCCTATTATTGCCCTTCTCCTTCTACTTATTCTGTGGAAAGGAACAGGAATTAGACCTTTCGGTTTTGATCTAAAATTCATTGTATATCTCAATAATTCCCTGATATTTCAACACTTTTCTCTCTTAAGGGGAGAGGATGGTATTTTTTTTTAACTTTTTTCCTATTTGGTGTAAAATATTAATTTGTTGCATGTAGAGAGCTCATAGCTGTAGCAACTCAACCAAAAATAAACATTTTGAAAAAAATTATTTGGGGGCTCAGATTTGGAAAAAATATACCCAATGCAGGATTTTACTAAAATCGATATATCTAAATCATTTTTAAAGGTAGATTCATCCAGTTTTTTGCAATGTACTTGCAAAGGCATGCTCTACAAACTCTCTGTAATAGAATTTTGATATTAGTCCCTAAGTTTGCAAAATAAACAATTAAATATTAATGACACTTTTCTGAATTCTTTTCTTGCAAACAAACGGACGTATTTTTAAAATGAAATCAATTAACAAAATTCTGTTACAGAGAAAAGTTTTCTATTAGTCTAAAGAATGTGTGTTCTAAATTTCATGCATATATCTTTAATACCGTATTGGCCCGAGTGTAAGCCGCACCCGAGTATAAGCCGCACCCTTAATTTTAGGGGGAAAGGAGAAAAAAAATTGAGTGCAGAATGAGAAAAAAAGGAAAATTGAGTGCAGTGAAATTTACCTGTCACATTATCCAGTTACAAAACTGTTTACACTATTTAAACACTTTTTCTTCAATTACGGTATTACGTGGGTAAATCACCAAAAATACCGGTAAAACTAATCACCGTCTTCTCCAATGTCACTGCTGACTTCACTACTACCGGTACCGGTATTTGTTTCATCACTGTCACTTTGTTCATCACTCTCCGCCCAAAGTGCGTCGTCCTCACTGCCATCCAGAGCATTAGACACGCAGCATTTCTTGAAGCCTTTGATGATTGAATCTGGTGATATCGTGTGCCATGAAGAGAGAATCCACTCACACATAAGGCTGACAGATGGCTTCTTGATCTTCCCAGATGGAGTGAATGCATGACCCCCTTCTAGAAGCCAATCCGAATACTGTTTTCGGAGATGGTCTTTAAAAGGCTTGTTCACGACGACATCAAGCACCTGCAATTTTGATGTCATACCTCCAGGTATGACGACTAGGTCTGTCTTCAATGCAGTAATTTTCTTCTTTACTTCGGGTGTGAGGTGACCTTTAAAGGCATCCAATACTAACATAGCCCTCTTACAGAGCAGCGCACCTGGTCTGCGATTCCAAACCGTAGCTAGCCAGTCCACCATTAGTTCGGTTGTCATCCATCCTTTCTCTTGGCAACGAATCACTAATCCCTTAGGTAAATTCTCCTTGGGCATAGTTTTACGCTTCAGAATAACGTACGGAGGCAGTTTTCCTCCATCTGCCGTAACCGCCAGCATCACAGTGATTCTTTGTTTTTCATTTCCAGTTGTTCTCAATGATATGCTTTTCGCCCCTTTATTGTCAACTGTCATATTGCTCGGCATGTCCCAAAATACGGGCGTCTCGTCGGCATTGCCGATCTGGTTAATGGGTAAGAGTGGCGCTGACGCAATTCAATGACGTGCCTCTGGAAGTTGATGAGTTTCTCAGTAAAATCCTCTGGCAGTCTCTGTGCTAATGAAGTGCTTCGTCGGAGAACAAGGCCACTTCTACGCATAAACCTGCGGCACCAGCCTATACTCCCATGTAATTCTGTCTGTGGAATGTTTAGGGTCTTCGCTATTTCCAACGATTTTACCTGGATTACTTGTCGAGAGATAGGCATCCCTTCTTTCCTTCTGTCTTGTACAAAGGAAAGGACCCTACGTTCTAGTTCAGGGTATTTCCCAGCCTTGGGTCCTCTGAAAGATTTTCTGGTTGTATTGGCATTTTTCAGTTTATCCTCCGAGGCGATCCAGCGCCGCACATTAGACTCATCCACACTAAACTTTTGCCGGCTTCTCTATTAGACGTACTCCTAGCATGACGAATAACTGCAAGTTTGAAACTAGCGTCATAACTGCGCCGAATTCCCAAGCTTGTTGAAGCTTTTCTTTCTACGTTTCCGCTCATGGCTGAACCCGTAGCTACGTACAAACTGTTTTAATCTGTCCTATCATACAAAAGAGTACGATCACTGTAATATGAAGACTGGTACATTGTTGCGTCATATACCATACGACTGCTGACAATTTCAAACACGAGCGCGTGGCATTGTTGCTCCGTTTCAAAATGATAAAATTACCGGTAGTAACATGCGCCACATTTCAAGTTTAAATTTATCGGCCGCGCAAATAAGCCGCACCCCAACTTTTCGAGTTTGAAATTTGAATAAAAAGTGCGGCTTATATTCGGACCAATACGGTAGTTCAGAAATTATTTCCATTTTTGTCTGGCAATGTAGCAAAAAAATGAAGTTACCGTAAACCGATAAAAGGGGGCGTGTGATTTAAAAATCCATAGCGCAGGGAGTTTAAAAATGGCGTCTCAACATCCGATAAGGACACAAATACCCACGAAATGTTATGCAATGCATTCCACACATATCAAAGAGTATTTAATTTTTTTTAATTGAATTTACCGGAAACAACAATAAAAGGGGGTGAGTGGTTTAAAAATCCATAACGCAGGAAGTTTAACAATGGCGTCTGAACATCTGAAAAGGGCACCAATACCCACAAAATATTATGCTATGCATTCCACACATATCACAGAGTATTTTAAAGAATTTTTTAATTTACTTATTTTTCACCAAAAAATTCCATCCTCTCACCTTAAAATGTTAAGAAGAGCAAAGAATAGCATATTCTTAATCTGTTCTATTTATAATATTACTCACTTCTACTCCAATATATCTTAGACCTCGCTTTAAATACCATAAAACATTGCGGAATCAACATCAGGCCTTATTATCCATTCCTCGTCACCGTACCTCTTTGTAATCATGCTCTTTCACCGTGTCAGTTTGTCGCCTGTGGAACTCCTTACCTCGTCATGTCAGGGATTGCCGAACGGTTAATCAGTTGAAATTAAGAATTACATACTTTTACATGGAATTGATTTGTGAGTGTTAACCGATTTTTATAGGTTATTCTGTGTGTTTTTGTTTCTATGAAATAAGAATCCACTAGCAGCATTGTCGTCTCAGCAATTCTATGATCTCAGCAATAATTTACTTTAGTGTCGCAGTATCTTAGGAAGAAGTATCCGTTGTTGCCGCATCAGTTTCATTCCTCGACAGTAATTAACTAATTACGGATTTTATTTCACACACACACACACAAACACACACACACACACACACACACACACACACACACATATATATATATATATATATATATATATATAATTTGAACTGGTAATGGAAATTACGGGAAAACGGCTGAACGGATTTTAATGAGTGACCCCTCATTTTCATGCCTGGCATCCAAAGTTTTTCGAAAAAATAGTAGTTTTAAATGAAATGTCAATTTTCCTACATAATTTTCCTATTTTCCAAAGTCCATCTGTTGTCAGTTTTGAGAACTAATTTTATTGAATCACGGCTACTTGATTGAATTTCAGAACAAAACACACACTACAATAAACAATAGGCTATTACACGAAGGCCATGACCTGTAGGATTGCCGACATATTTAGAGCTCAATTCAATTTGTTATTAAAAACTGATTCTGCAGTGTATAATTTTCTGAGTACAGCTGTGCATTGGATATTCAAATCTACGAAACTTGAGGTGGTTTGATGACATTGTTACCATTAGAAATTAAATATTATTATAGTTAGTATCATGATGCGTCTATTCTTCATTAATTGTACATAATATTGATGCTATATTGATGACGTGAAAGTGAACGCTTTGAGGTTATGTAAGTAAATGTAGAGAATATCTTAGTTTAGATCTTCATTTCTATAATTTACTGAGTGACTTCTATATATAACTACAAAACTTAAGTAAGATAATAATATTGTTATTAAAAATCAAATATTTTTATACTTTATTAAACCAGTGGGGTTGGGTCTTTTTCATATACTTAATGGCGGTGTAGTGTAGATATTGATATGTGTCATTGTCTTCAGTATTGGCTCGAGAGAGCGCAAAAATTACAGTTCCTAAGGAAAGATAAAAAGGTATTACTTACTGATAAAATAAGAGGCCTTGAAAATTTTGTAGTCTCCAGATCATTTCAGCAAGATCTCTTAATAGGATAAAATGACTTTACGCTTTACATTTCAAGTTCTACATGCAGCAGCTATAGGAAAATGCTAATGTTCGAAAGATAGCAAACCTGACATTTTTTTTTAACTTTCGCCTACAATCCACAATGACCTGAAATAGCTACTGCTATAGTCCTGACATTGATACTTGCGTTTTCGCGTTGAAACTCAAAAACTGAAGTTGGATAGGTTCAAGAAAAAGTATTTGGCCTAAAAAAATCCATTCAGAGGGAGTATGTTTCATTATTATGGAAGCAAATAACTATCAAAGAGACAAGTATTCTTCATTGAAAATAAATCTGAAAAATGTTTATTTGAACGTCTAACGAACTTAGTTTGCAGCAGCATTTGCTGCACAAGCCACTAGTTTGTTATATTTCTCGGAAATAATTCTTATTTTTAACAGCGGGATAATTTGAAATCAGATGATAAATCGAGGAAAACAAAGAAAGATGTTAATATATGCATTTTAATAAGAAACATAAAAATATATATGCATTTAAAAAGGAAAATCCTCGAAATATATATCTATGCAAAATTAAGTTGCCTTCATTCGAACGTAAAAATCATGATCGACAAAAAACCCAATTGTACTTGCATAAAGTTCCGTGGTCTAGTAATGGACGATGAGAAGTACGGATATCAGCAGAATAACGGACTGTGAAATGAAATTTAAGGGAGCAGCATTAGAGTCTGTACAAAACTAGAAAGGTATTGATAGTTTAGCGACATCAAAGCGTAACCATGGCAACTGCTCAAACTAGCCAGTATGTAAGCGCCTTAATATGAATAATGATTTTGTTGTGCGCACTTCTTATGGCACACAAGCTAAGTTAAGTTTTACCCTAACATATGTCGGATGACTTGTACAGAGCGTTCGCCTACGGGTGGGGCCAGGAAAGCGGCCTGCCTGCGGTGTCGCTTGCGGAAATCGTCTATCAGTAAGCTTCCGCTTTCTATACTATACTCTGTAGGGTTTTAATTTTAAATGTTTAGCAGCAGTAAAGACTGATGTTTTTGAAACACTAACTTCCTGTGAAACACGTCTTAGAGATTTATTAGGAGAGCGTGTAAATGATAAACTGATTTCATCAATTTTTTCTCCCGTCAATACTCTTCGTTTTCGCTTAGGAATTGTAGCATTTATCGAGCCTGTTGTCCTACATTTGTTAACAAGACGTCTAGCAGTTTCTCTATCCTGAATTGGAGCACCCGGATATTTCACTTCAAATTGCCTACGCACCTCTCTACATGACTCTGTTTTCACATATGCATCATACATAAAAACTCTCTGTTCAAGCGTGAATTTTACGTTTTGCATTGTTAACAAATTTTACATACACGCTGAATATTTAAGCAACTGTGTCAAGAAACTGCACTGTACGTGTTAAATACTGCAACATCTGGCTCACAACTGATAACTTGTCGACCTCGATGTCCTTGATTGTCGAGCGTGTCTCAACAACTGCGCGCACAAAGCGGCGTATCAGTACATGCCGCTTTCCTGGCCCCACCCGTAGGCGAACGCTGTGTAGAACGCTTGGCTACTTTGTTCTGAAGATACTCAAACTTATCAGAATTTTTTGATTATCTATATGACAACCACAATGTGAAAAATGAAATTAAATACACCTGAAAAAATATTGTTCACTGTAATTCTTTGCGTGAACAGTGTTAAAAAATCGTCGCACATTAAAATGAGCACAATAGTGCTCTTTAGAGCAGAGCAAACAGAATGCCTTATCATTATGAGCGACACAAAAGTACTTTAGTTCCCATTCGAGTTTGAAAACATTTCTTTGCTCTACCACCTGACATGACTCCAACACTGATGTCCAATCAAATGTTATGAAAGACATACTGGTGCTTCCCTAGTAAAGATAGGCAAGTCGTGGTAATGGGTGGAAGGGGTTAAAACACGGACAGAGGGGAGGGATCTCAATGAGGCACTTTTCCCCATGACTGTTATAGACCAGCGGTGACCAAAACTCGAACGGCAGTGATTGCACGCGAGAGACAGTCTATGAAGTAAGGAGACGGAGGAGAGGTACTTGGCATGAAAACTACAACCAGTGGTGGTTCGTGCACTAACACTGAGTCCTTCATAAACCCGCTAACAAAAATCGCAAGCTTTGCTGTATCAGTAATGTTGCTACTGTCATCAAGAGCCAATAAAAAATATATACCCTACATATATAAATGTTCTTGCTTTTTTTTAATATTCCTCATGAACACAATCAGAAATCTCCTGAATTCTCTTCTGCATATTTAGTCGATAAAGCGGAGTTTTTCAAAATGAATTAATAACTTTCATTGGACAAATTATTTCAGCCACCTTGATCATTACGCTTCTAAAAAACTCTCCTCCGTTGGAAGGCTTAAGAGAACGAGCTATTTCGTACGCCACTAGATAGCTGGCTTCCTTACATTTATTTATGTCACCTTTCTCTTCATGACGATTTAAGGCTGATTTCAGTTCTTGGAGTTTAATAGCTCGTTTCATTACTACACTAGTACGTAATATTCAATCAGTTTCTCTATATTATTATTATTATTATTATTATTATTATTATTATTATTATTATTATTATATATGTTATGCCTGTTGTTGAAACCCAAGGTCAAATTGACTCAATTTATATCGACTTTAGCAAAGCGTTTGATGTTGTACCTCACAATATTCTGATAAATAAATTAAAAAACTTTGGTCTCTCTTCTAACTACGTGAGCTGGTTTGAAAACTATTTAACTAATAGACAATATTGTGTTCGTCTTGGTGATTCTCTCTCGGACCCATTTAATTGTTTATGTGGAGTTCCCCAAGGATCTACATTGGGCCCTCTATTATTTTTATTATTTATTGATGACATATGTAAAAGAATAAGTTCAAACTACCTGTTATTTGCTGATGATCTCAAAATCTTTCGCTCAATAAATAGTTCTTCCGATTGCCAAACTCTTCAAAATGATATTAACTCCATTGAACTTTGGTCTGACATTAATGGAATGAAAATTAATGAAACAAAAACTTTTGTCATTTCGTACTCTCGAAAAACTACTTCCATAAAATTTAATTATTCTCTTAATAACGCCTGTATTATTAGGAAAAATTCTATAAAAGATCTTGGTGTACTACTCGATTCTAAATTATACTTTCACGATCATGTTCAATATATTTATAATCATTCAATAAGAATGCTTGGTTTAATAAGGTCTATAACTTATTCTTTTTCTACTCCTGAGTCACTATTAATTCTATACTTTACTTTGGTTCGCTCTAAACTTGAATATGCATCTGTAGCCTGGAATTCCATTACTTCAACCGATTCGGTTAAATTGGAAAATATTCAAAGAAAATTTATTTCCTTATGTGCTTTTCGATATATACCCAATTCCACTGACTTTAACTATGATATTACCTGTAAATATTTTAACTGTTGTAGCCTTTATGCTAGACGTCTAAATCTTGATTATCAATTTTTTGCAAAGTTATCAAGGGTGATATTGATTGTGAGTCTATCATAAACAATATCAGCCTTCGTATTCCTACAAAAGGTTTAAGATTTCAAAAAATTTTTATAACCGAAATTCAAAATCACTTTCTCCAGTCTGTAGATGCATAAAATATGCCAATTTGCATGGGCACAATTTAGATCCTTTTAAGGTTTAGTTTCGTTTTTATTATTAGTTTTTACTGTTTGTACTCAATTGTATTCATGTATGTTTTTGTTATTTATGATATTATTTATTTTTGTTTTGCACCTTTGTATCTTCTGTTTGTGTATTGTGCTGAACTATAATTGGCCTCTGGCTGTTGTTCAGCACACAAATATTAATAATAAATAAAAATAAATAATAAATAAAATAAATAAATAAATATAGATGTCCACACCTGTGGAGTAACGGTCAGCGCGTCTGGCCGCGAAACCAGGTGGCCCGGGTTCGAATCCCGGTCGGGGCAAGTTACCTGGTTGAGGTTTTTCCGGGGTTTTCCCTCAACCCAATACGAGCAAATGCTGGGTAACTTTCGGTGCTGGATCCCGGACTCACTTCACCGGCATTATCACCTTCATATCATTCAGACGCTAAATAACCTAGATGTTCATACAGCGTCGTAAAATAACCCAATAAAATAAATAAAATATTATTATTATTATTATTATTATTATTATTATTATTATTATTATTATTATTATTATTATTATTACCTGTACTACTACTGCTGCTACTGGTAATGCTATCAGTATTGTTATTAATATTACCATTATTATTATTAATATTATTAAATCAATGACTAGTAAATAACCGATAATAGTCATCAAAAGATTAAAAAAATTAAAATGGAGATATATATATATATATATATATATATATAGCGTAGTCTAATAATTATTTTATCCTTCAAGGAAGATGTAGGCCTATATATTCAGGCACGTATATAAGAATTATGGTAACTTTTTAGTAGGTTATTTTACGACGCTTTATCAACAGCTTAGGTTATTTAGCGTCTGAATGAGATGAAGGTGATAATGCCGGTGAAATGAGTCCGGGGTCCAGCACCGATAGTTACCCAGCATTTGCTCGTAATGGATTGAGGAAAACCCCGAAAAAACCTCAACCAGGTAACTTGCCCCGACCGGGAATCGAACCCGGGCCACCTGGTTTCGCGGCCAGGCGTGCTAACCGTTACTCCACAGGTGTGGACCGAATTATGGTAATACTTGCTGATAAATAATAATAATAATAATAATAATAATAATAATAATAATAATAATAATAATAACAACAATAACAACAACAACAATAATATCTGTTATGTCTGTGTATTCAGCGTAATGCCCTGTAATGTCGCTTCTACAGGGTGTTTCCGGGCTAGTGTTACAAACTTTCAGGAACGATGAGGAAGGGCACATGTATCAATTTGGGATAAGGAACCCTGGTCCGGAAATTACTGAGTCGAAAGTTATAAGCAAAAATAGTTGTGTGGAAATGAAATTGTAATTCCGCACCACGTGCCCTCTTTCCCTTAATCTTTGGAACAGTCGTGGAAAGATGTTATGTGCCGGATGTGTCCTACATGGGTACTTGTTCAGATACAATCTGTGAGCTTGTATACTGGTCCCATTGCCTCATCCGTATTCGAAAATCATATCTGTTTATTCCGCTCTCGTGTACTCCTCCATTTCACTAGGACTGATCGACTGGACACTGCAACTTGTACACATACATTGCTGTCTACAGACGTGCATATCAGGACCGACCATGTCCGTTACACATTACGCTATCTGCATTGCTTTAGTGTAGTTTACTGTCCCCACCCCTCAGACAGCGCACTGAATGGAATACTGTAAGTAGACAACGTAAACAACGTCAGATGAATAAAGTATGTGTAAGATGTACAGATAAATACACATAAATAAGTTGTACAGAGGAATAAAATTATTTCATTTCCACATAAACATTTTTGCCTATAACTTTCGACTCAGTCATTTCCGGACCAGGGTTCCTCCTTATCTCAAATTGATACATGTGTCCTTCCCCATCATCCATGAAAGTTTGTAACACTAGCCCGGAAACACCTTGTATATACTACTATTAATTGAACCGTTGAGTAAAGCAACATATTACATTTTCTCCGACAGAACAGCGAATAAATTTCTCTTCCCATTCTTTACGAAACCTTCTGTTCCTGCTCGTAGAGACAGAGGGTTTGTAGAGCGACATGATACCGACACTGCTTACCTTCAGTACATGAGCGAGACAGAGAGCAATGTACAGGAAACTCTTCTTACCAGTATGAATGAATGTCTTTGATTACACGATGTAATCACGATATCCAATTTGGTCACCGCTGTTCTAAGGCGTAAGCAAAGAGGAGGAGTCATGCCGGAAATAACAGCGACGCGACTATAGCTACTACCTCATATACCCCCACCACAGTGGCGGCTCCTGCGTATTTCTTAAGAGGAGGAAAGAAGGTAACAGGACGAAATTACACCTTCTTGAATGAAACAAGCTACAAATTAGCCAACATGCACACATGTAAGACCAGGTAGTGTTGGGGTTGGCCTTCCCTTCTGTATAGCAATAATCTGTTCTTGTAAACTGAGTTTCCTAAATTTTCCAAAATATATAATGTTTTCATTTCCATTCATTGTTGAATAATTGCACAAATTAACAATTACAAGGAAATTCACCTCGCAGCAATTTTCAAGCACACTACAGCATCACACGTGTTGGAAGAGACTATAGCTACTAACACGTAATCGGAACCGCGGAAATGGAAATGGGAAATAATCTGAGGAAAGCGAGAACACTGCACCCACCCACGTGGTCTGTGTTGCCATATGTACATTTTACAAGTTCAGTATCACATGCTTTTGAAGAATATCAGTTGTAAAGTCATACTACTATTATTGTTCAAAGTTGCCGGTGGCCAATTTTTTATGTTAGAAATGATGTAGTTTGGGGTACCTACTTTCACTTTCAAATATATTTGTACAAAACTGACAAATTGGCTGTTGCCCTGTCTAGTACACAATGAATGGAAGGAATTTCAGGAGCCAAAAAGATCTGCGATACTAAAGTAGAACTACTGTTGTCACGCCAGGAGAAGGCGGCTGAAGTACTTAGACGGGGCGGAGGGGAAACAGTCGCGCATGCGCACCGCGCTGTTCACTGCAATATTCCTGTTTCACAAACATCTACTGCACGTGTCTATGAGTCTTTGCGACTTTGTGAAAATAATAGTGGGGTTTTTAATGTAGTGTTTTATTAGTTTCAACAAGACAATTGTTTTCAGTATACCGCAAATCTTGTATTGCTTTAGTTATCCTTTGCTTTTCGTGTTAATAGTGTTGATAATAATATAGTTAATAGAATTTATGTTATTGTATACTGTTATTTAGGTTTATAGCGGTTTTTTGTTTATTGTAAATATGTCGACAAAGAGGAAACAAGGATTGACAATCTGTAGTGAAGAAAGGAATATTATTAGAAGTGCAAAATAATTCTGTGATGAAGAAAAACAACAACAGTGCCTTTGCATTCCTCTTACGAAACCTACAGCAAAGGTAGATAAGTACTCTAATCTATCCACAAGAACAATACAGCGTATAAGGAATGAAATGAAAGACTGCACAGAAGAAAGTGCGTTGTCGACACCTGAGGGAGAAAAAAAATGTAAATATCCAGACTACCGAAACGCAAATGTAGATGACTTCGACAGGAGATTGACAAAAAAGATATAATTGAGAATTTTTATTTTAAAAAGAAAGAGGGCCACCGGCGTAGCTCAGAAGGTAGCGCGTTTGCCTGCTGATCTGCAGTTGTGCTCGGGAGTGAGTTCGATTCCCGTTTGCGCTGACTACCTGGTTGGGTTTTTTCCGAGGTTTTCCCAAGCGGAAGGCGAATGTCAGGTAATCTATGGCGAATCCTTGGTTTCATTTCGCCAAATACCATCTCACCATCATCAATTCAATCGACACTGAAGAAGCTAGTAGTTATTACAGTGTCGTTAATTAACAAGTAAAAAAATAGTACCAAGCTGCAACAAACGTCTACCCTTTTACAAGAGAAAATTGATTTGAATGAAAGACAACATTAAGACGAATACTGAAGAAAAAGGATTTCAGGTGGAAGAAGTGTGCAGCAAAAAAAAAATTGAGGAAAACACTGTAAATTAGAATACGTGAAGATATCTACAGCAAATAAGAAAGCTTAGGAAAGTGGAAAAACCGATTTTGTATCTGGACGAAATGCGGATAGATAGACCTACCAATTTAACGTTTCCCTAGTGCTGGCAGGTTAAAAATGTTACGGGAGTTTTGACTACCATAAATGTGTCCAGAACCCTCATTGTTGTCCATCAGGATGGGGGGTTGGGGCTAATGGCTTTGTTGAGAGATTCGAATTAATATACACGGCTGGAACATAAACAGACGATTATCATGGACAGATCATACTCCAGAAATTTTGAAAAATGTGATAATGATAGTCATAGCGACAGCACCGAAGATGCGGAATATTTTATGTCTGACTCCGTTCCCGTGTAGCCAAGTAAGTGGACGAAGTTTTCAGGTCAGAGTGTAGCGTAAAGTTCCCCCGTCCCGCCTATCTACTCCCCGCGCCAACTCGTAGCGCGAAGACAGTACTTCCTCTTTGTTTTATATAAACCCGACTTTAAATTTTAATTAATATCCTTGAAAGTTTAAAATCATGAATAGTAGCCTATATAAAATGCAATGAATAATATTTTTGATTCATAATTGAAAAAAAAAAAAGTATGGTGTCTTTCATAGCTTTGCGTTAAAACTGTTTTTATTGTGCCTCCTCCTAGATGCGTTATAGTCTGGTTGAATGCAAGATCGATAGATGGCAGCGGTAGCGAGCTTGCTGCACGACCAGTCTGTCTGCTACAGTATTTCCCGCCCATGCGCTGATTCAGAGGAGGATCTCCTCCCTATCCGTTCATTTACGTGCTTTAAAACTCTGCTTCTTTCTCTAGCCGCTAGTGCGCTGTTGTCTATGTATGTTAACTGTAGTAAAGGAGGAATGGATTGACTTTCCTCCACACAAACAATCTCGCATCTTTCCTCACAGTTTTCTAGCAGCACATGAGCGCACATCGTTTAAAACTCGATCAACCGAGGTTTTCTTATAGCTGTGAACTTAAATATTATCGAATCTTCTTTGAATTTCAAGGCACATATTTTATTTGGTATTTACTTTCAAAAGAAGAAAAATGTGAGGAGGACGTTCCTCCCTTCCCTCCCCCAACCACCACTGCCCCACCATAAGGTTCTTCCTATAAGCTACGGCGCACACATGTATTTGGTTTCACGAGATAACGGATGAGCTATACCACAGCATATTTTGCCCCAGTGCTTCAAGACATCATTATCAAGAGCCTGGAGGCAGGAAATTGCGGATTAATTGAGTTCGCCGTCAGCTTCAAATCAACTTCCAGGAAGACGCTTCTTCATGGATCCCAAGATTTGATATGGGATTGGCTCTTATTCTGTCGTTATTCAAGACACTGTACCAAATCCAAATCTCTTTTCGTGACATATCTTGATCAAGATCTGAATTCTCTCATTTTCTATAAAAAACAACCCGTCTTTCTATTCATTTATGTTTTCAGATTCCATCAATAAAACTCCTTTTATAAGGATAGGACTGACAAATTGTATCGCCAATTAAATTGTTACCATGAGAACCGTAACCTTACTCCTTCTACATAGCTAAAGAGATTAAGCCAGGTATGCTCAAAATTGTAGAAGCGCCGATTACACGGATGATGCTGCACTGCATAACACACACAGTGTACGGACTGGGCTCCGCAACTACATTGCAGCTCCGCCCGTGCCATAGCTCTCACACTATTACAAATACGGATAATAAACTGAATTTGAGAAAGGAAAGAGTACACATTGTAATATTAAGTTATTACATTATTTATTTTATTTAATATAGTTATGATATTATTATTATTATAATATCATAAGTAATGTTATTTTCATATTCCACCATACTTTGCGGTCTATTCAACATGTGCATTCTTTTCTGCAAGTAATCGGAAATCTATTTCCAACGAATTTAGTGAAATTTACAGCTGGCTCAGAAAATGCTCGTCTGTTAATCGGGACCTATGTTTGGATTTAGCAATCTTAATTTTCGAAAATAGTTAGCACACGTAATGTCGAGGCAAAGATAGTTAACATAGTGGCAGCGAATAAGCTCATCTTGCGATATTTCGTTTTGTTCATTTTTTAAATACTTCTATGCTTGTCAAGTCATATTCTCTGCATTTAGTTATGAATTCTACGTCACTTTGCAAACCAATTAACTCGTCTTGGAACTGAACTCTCACAGATTGTACTAAATTTACTATGAAGGGATTAAAAAAAAGATTAATATCACTCTCCATACGTCTCAAATCACTAAATCTATGTTTTGTGATTTGAGTCGTTGCAGTACAGAGGTATAATAACTATATTTTGTTCAGGCACCATACATCTCTCTACAAGTTCACCATCCGTGAAGGGTTTTAGTGCCTTAACTAATTCCCAACATACTACATAACTTACTCCTAAACTTAGACTCTGATTTGTTCGACTCTCTTCAATGTTCGATCTTTCATGAAGTGCTTTCAATCCTTGAAACTGTAGTGCCTCTGAAAAGTTATTTTATCATAACATGTATTTCTGTTAGAATAAAATCACCACAATAACACTAATAATAATAATAATAATAATAATAATTGTAATAGACCTAATAATAGTAGTAGTAGTAATAGTAATAATAATAATAATAATAATAATAATAACAACAACAACATTGGTATATGAATACTTATTACAGAATACAGCTTCCCTGTCACTTCGCCATGTTCTGGATGGCAGAGTTTATAATGTCGTTTAATGTTGCTCAGTAGTATTCCTGACAGTACCTTACAACATAGTAAACACTTTACGTTTTCACCGAACGCACAACAAAAATAGTCTTCCTCCCACTGTACGAAATGATCGCTTGCTTACAGAAGGTTTTGACTGTGTCATTGTCCCGCACTGTTCGTACGTTTACTAAGTACTTGAACTGCCTTCCGCAGTGATCCATCGAGCTTCGAACGAGGAACAGCACGCTCTACATTGGAAGGTTGTGATTACAGAACGTAATCGCGAGTCAGAGAATGAGCATACCTGGATTAAGCTATTGCATTACGATACAAAAGAAGTACTGTATAGCCTTTCAGATGAAAATAAAGTGTTATAGGGTAATTTTGAAAATGTCATAGCTCGCACAATTCTAGTCTCAAAATAGTTTGTTTCCATAAAAAATATTTCCTTCTAAATACAAGTTTCGCTACGTCGTGCTTTTTGTCCAAAATCCCCTCAGTCATTTATAATTACAATTGTGTTAATTTTGAAAACCTTATTTATGTATTAAAGTTCTGGTTGGTATCTACATCGTTTTCGTCGAGGAAGATCCTGTTGTGATGGATATTTTGCATTGAAATTACTGGTTGAGCAACATAGAGAATTTAATTTAGAAACGCATATGGCATTCATTGACTTTAAAAAGGCTTTTGATAAAGGTAATCGGAATAAGTTACTTCAGATTTTGGCAGATGATCAAGTACAACTGATTGTACAAAATATTTACAACATATATAAAACAACCATCATAGCAATTCGAAGCAACAATAGATTTTCACAATGGCGACCCATTTATAATGGAGTACGACAAGGCTGTGGTCTTTCACCATTTCTGTTCATTATATATAAACAGAATCCTTCAAGATTGGTGACAGACACTCCATGGATTTATTCCAATTAATCGAAATTTGCAGCTTGATGCTTTACTTTTCGCTGATGATTTAGTTCTCATAGCATCAACTAAAGATGATTTACAATATTCAGTACACAATTTAAATATGGTCAGTAAAATATATAACATGGAAATTAATATTGAAAAAACGAAAATCATGTCATTTTGTGGGAAATTCCCTGTACCAAGTAAAATCTGTTTGAATAATAAGTTAATAGAAAGAGTAAATACTTTCACTTACCTTGGCTATACACTATCACCTTATGATGAAATAGATAAAAGGTAAAAGGTAAAGGTATCCCCGTAACATGCCATGAAGGCATTTGGGGGGCATGGAGGTAGAGCCCCATGCTTTCCATGACCTCGGCACTAGAATGAAGTGGTGTGGTCGGCACCACGCTCTGACCGCCTTTTACCTTCCAGTCCGTGGCCAGCTGCTCTACCAACTGAGCTACCCGGCCGCCTGATGAAATAGATATTGCTGAAAAAATGTAAATATAATAAAACAATGAGGATCATGAATAAAATCATGAAACCTTGACTAGTAGAAAGACACACAAGAATAGGCTTGTATAAAACCTTAGCGCAGCCAGTATTAAGCTATGGTAGCGAAGCGTGGACTGTGAAGAATAAAGATGTCAGTAGAATAACAGCAAGTGAGATGAGGTTCATGAGAGCAACAGCTGGATATACTCGCTGGGATCATAAAAAATGAGGACATAATGCAAGAACTTCAAATAGAACCCATTATGCAGTTCATCAGCAAGTATCAACTTCAGTGGAAGGGTCATCTCGAAAGAATGGATCGATGCAGAATCCCAAAAGCACTGTTTCATCACCATCCGCATGGAAAAAGACTTCTAGATCGTCCGAAGAAGAGATTGACTGAAAATTCTAATTTGAGACCGTAACAGGCCACTCCGCCTAATACTTGTTAGGAAGACGACGACAACTTTATTATCAAGCAGTACATCTCACTTGACGATATGTGTCAGAGAGAGAACGAATAGGCCTATTACAACACCCATAATAAACTACTGTACCTAAAATTGTAACTACACTCAATAATATCATTTTTCAGAACTTCCATACATCATTTTATAAGAGTTACGTTTTTATCATAAACTTCTATCGAAATCTATATTAATTAACTAGACAATTTTTTGAATTTCCCAACATCCATTTCAATTTTCTAACTTCCTAACTGACCTCTATGTCCAAGTTCTCCTAAACACACGTTTATCATACTAAACACGATTTATCAACATTACATCACCAAACTACTACAGTATATTACAGTATGTTAATTTTAAGTATCAATATATTTATTACATGCCGCTCATACAGCAACTTCTTAGATTGTAACTTTTTTGGACCTCAATTCTACCCGTCAGCGATAAAATACTGTCTTGTGGTGACGAAAGCATAATCTCTTCTCCCCTTATCCTTGTCGAATCCTGACGTATTCTCTGAAAGCTAAGCGCACCTTCCCTTGATCTCCGTGTTGTCTAATATAATTTGATAGTATTACACGTGAAAATAATAATTTTATTACTCGGAAGAATTTTTTTTTGCGTGTATCTCAGAATTTAATAAATGGATTTAAATGGTTTTGATCTCATGGCTCAAGTTTAGAGTAACCACAATGATTGACCTCAGCAATTTTGTATCCTTTTGTTGTCATATGTTTGGTATCAGAAGTTCTTCCGCCACTGATAACAGCTAAGGAAGTGTGGTACAATGAGCAGACGGCTTTACCAAAATTATATTAACAACGTATCTCTTACTACACATTTATATCTTTTATTTTTCTGATCTTAAATTTTTCACATTGGATTCATAAAATACGAATCCTATATACGGGGCATAATTTCAGGTATATATTTCCCACATGTAGACAATCAAAATAGTTCATTACAACATGTGTCCGGAAATGCTTTATTTCCGAGTTATGGCCGTCACACCATTGAAATTCAACGGAACGATTTTCTTTCCGCAGGTCGTTGCCGTCAAAGGAGACATTAAGAGGGCACTCTGACAGTTCATTCCGAGGCGAAGGTTACATTCGGTGTTGTGTAGGCATTAGACTGTGCGACATGTATTCAAATCAAGAGCTGGCAGAGATACACTTCATGTACGGTAAGGCGGACGGCAATGCTGCGCTGGCTCGTCGTTTGTACCAGGAGAGGTACCCACAGCGACAATGTCCAGATTGGAAGACATTTGTACGTCTCCATTACCGTCTGTGCGAGTATGGAAAATTTAACTCTCCTGGTTTGGGAAGGGAACGACCAAGATATACAACTCCAGAAGTACAGGAGGTATGAAAACCCACGTGCAACTGTTCCATCTCATCACCAGGTGCGGTTCTCCCTCAACATGTGGGCCGGTATCATTGGTGATCGATTAGTTGGACCCCATGTACTTGTAAACAGACTTGCGGGGCAGGCGTACACAAACTTCCTGGAAAACACCATACCTCATGTTTTAGAAGACACTCCACTGATCAATCGTCAACACATTCACTTCTTGCATGATGGCGCTCCTGCACACTTCAGTCGTACGGCTCGCCGGTACTTGGATCGAAGGTTTTCTGATCGATGGATAGGTAGAGGTGGCCCAATTGCTTGGCCTCCACGCTCACCTGATCTGAACCCTCTCGATTTATACTTGTGGGGCCATTTAAAATCATTGGTTTATTCGTCTCCGGTGCCTGATTTGGAATCCCTTCGGAATCGAATTGTGGCATGTTCTGAGGACATACGCAATACTCCTGGAGTTTGGGATCGTGTTGGCAGGTCAATGAGACATCGATGTGAGGTCTGTATTCAAGCAGGAGGTGGACATTTTGAACATCTTCTGTAATGACAACGACCTGCGGAAAGAAAAACGTTCCGGTGAATTTCAATGTTGTGAAGGCCAGAACTCGGAAATGAAGCATTTCCGGACACATGTTGTAATGAACTATTTTGATTGTCTACATGTGGGAAATACATACCTGAAATTATGCCCCGTATTTTTGAAACAGCCTGTATTTTAGGGTAATAGCTACCATTGGCTACTTAGTCAATATGCTAAAAAAAAAATTCTGTTTTCGAATTTAAAACTCTTTGTTTAAATCGGAAGAAATAATTAAAATTGTAGAAAAACAACGAGCACGATCTTATCTCCCTGCAGTGGAGAATAAAATTCGTCAAATATTAAGTTTTGCCTGTCACCGTCACCAGTTATTTATTACAATGTCTTAACGAAATAACGATATAACCTATGGTATAAATAACTGTTGGCATCTCTTATATTGCTAACGATTAAACAATATTTAAATAAAATCGCTTTTGAAAACAGGGATAATTTGGGAGTTGTAAAGAACTGAGAACATTCCGGGGTCAATTTTAGCTGGGCATAAAAGTATACATTCGGGGACTGTCCCCAGAAAACGGGGACGTCTGATAACTCTAAGTTCTTTATGATAATTAATAAGCAATCATATCTAGATGTATAAAATAATGCTAACACAAGATGTAATTTTATTCCTGTAAATGTCTATATAATCTGGAAAGTCTCCTTTAACACATATTAACCACAATGTTAAAACTTTCTTCTAATAATGTGTAAAATGTATTTCAATTTGAAATATTAAACCTGTGTAATTCATACGTAGCCTACGTATTGAAAACCCTTACGTTCCAGCAGCCCCATAAGCATAAACTATCCAACAGCACGCCACCAACTGAGGCTGCTGATGTCATTTTTCCCTTCTTAATGGAAACCTATTTGCAGCTTGCGAGTGTCAGGTAATTCAATCAGAGGCACCGAAGGTTGTAGGTGGGGTAAAGAGGAAAAGGTGGGGTTAGGTCGGTAAGGGTATAAAAGGACTAGGAGCCACCACTCATCTCCCTCTCTGTCAAAATTGATTTTTTTTCCTTCTCCTTTCGCAAGCTGTGGATGAAAGTATACTGGGGTGAGATTGGGTGTAATATAGGGTTAAGTCTAAAAAAAAAAAAAGGAGAGGGAGGGAGAAGGAATATGAAAAGGAAAGTTGTGTTGAAATCCTAATATACCTTGTAATGAAAGTTTTATAATTTCTATCTCCCCTGCCAACCACATCTTCAAAGGCTTTTTCTTTGGGGTAAGTAATACGCACTTTTCCGAACTCAGCAGGGATATTAATGATGCATGGTACAGATCTGTACTTCATGAAATGGAAAATGCGGACTTAGACAACCGTGAAGACAGCTCGGACGAAATAGGTTTGAAAGAGATTGAGGTATTTTCGAAAGATATTACGAATTTTCACAATGTAAACTTTGGAAAGATGTGTCTTAAGTAAAATTTAACATACCTATTCCTATTCCTGTCAAGGAATTTACCAAGCAGAGCTATTGAATTAAGAAAACTAATTGTTATTGTTTTATTTGTTTTCAGTTTTTATGAGCATTAATGTTCTGAGAAAAAAAAAATGAAACTAATAGTATAAAAACAACGAAATGTTTAGGCCTGTTTAATATTTATTTTAATCAGAATGTTGGAAAATGAGAAAGAAAACAAATACAATAAAATTACTTATGGTCAATAGCTATACCTATTATGAACATAGCTTTATATCCTGATGGTCAACTGAATGTTTGTAAATTTCAAAATGAACTGCTTTTCCATAAAGAAACAAATCGATTGCTGGT
This sequence comes from Periplaneta americana, assembly GCA_025594305.2. Classification (NCBI taxonomy): domain Eukaryota; kingdom Metazoa; phylum Arthropoda; class Insecta; order Blattodea; family Blattidae; genus Periplaneta; species Periplaneta americana. Next base: position 24,679,770 of record JAJSOF020000039.1, read on the forward strand.
AAAATTCATGTTCTGGGAATAATAAATTAATTATTTAGTAAAATATCGCTGCAATCGGAAAGTATTGGGAATAAATTTGAATAAGGAAAAAAAAAAAAAAGTTCCTTCCCAGACAGGATTCGAACCACGAAAGTCTTAGTTACCTGTCTATCGTGCTCTGGAGTGAACAAAGCTCTGAAATCAGCTAAAGGGTCGGTCTGTTTTTTTTTTTTTGCCACTACTGTACATTATAGTAATATGCGTTACAAGAGCGGTATGTTGAAGTTTTCATGTTTGAGGAAAAGTTTGAAAAAGCGAAACGTAGTTGAGGTTTTTTAATTTCCGAGAATTGAAAGAAAGCATACCTCTCGTGTATCGTACATTATTTTGTGCGAAGATCGTTTATTACATACCTCAAAGAGGAATTTTTAATTAGTTGCAATGAAATCTCCATCTTGGTTTCTGTTCAATGACGGCAAATTTGCAAAACAAAAATATCTATCTTCAACATTGTTGCTTTAAAATGTTTTCTGTGTTTACTGTACTCCAGCAGGCCATGATATACGTTTGTCTTTTTTTTTTCCCCCCAGTCTATGATGAGTCTGGAATCTTTTTTTGAATTTTTCACGGCTTCCTTAATGTTACTTGCATCACGAATGCAGTAACTTTAGTGGAGTTGTAGAGTTTACTTGATTTTTGCAAATATTTAAAAACAATAATTAACAGTGCAATTTAGGTGAAATTGCAGTGGTAAGTTCCCAATTTATAATTATTACTATATTGAACGTCTCTAAAAATAATATGTTAAAAGCCTAAAGCAGTAAAATCAATATGTCACTTAAGCGGTAAGAAGAGGGAAATTGTTATGTGTATTAGGTTGGGAATACTGAATGTGGAATTTTAGACTTTCCGCGGATTGCTTTTGTGCGGAAACCAAGCAAATACGCACGATCTCGCACAAAAACAATTACCTTTCGATGTATTGTTTTCAAGAAAATGTTGGGAATGCATATTTAAATATGTTTTTTTATTACTTCATTTTTATGTCAACATTTGAGCTTAAATGTCTACTTCTGCATGGACTTTTTATGCCAGTGTATTCACGTCCCGTTTTTCCTCCTTGCAAAAATGTTTCGTAATCGTACGTAAAATTGTTTGTAAATTGTCTAGGACGAAAGAAGAAGAAGATACATGGGAGGGAATTATGTTGTGGCTTTTGGCATCCCTGTTTATAACAGAAGAGTAACTGAATGCAATAGACTCTAGTGGCGGGAACTGTTTGTTTACAAATAAGTTAAATTCGCCATTGTTTTTCTTTGTGGATGCTAATAGTGGTGTGTTAATGTTCATATTATACTACTTCTGATAGTAAGTATCTGAAGGTTGTAGAAATTCAATTAACATAGATTTAGAAGTAACCAGAATAACAAAAATAATAGCTTGATGTTGCCGATTGGGTACACCAACTACAACGTATCGGGTCTATATGACTATAGGATATCGGTAGTATATTTATGAGAATTTATGTTGGCTTGATTGGGGAACGGGGTGATGTCATAAGATTGACGTCATCGGTTAGTAGAGTTACATTTTGTGTTTGCGGGTAAATATAGAGGTCGCTGTGGATTCCGGTGGTTAGGTTGGTATAAGTGTAAATTTTATTGATGGTTGGTACTGATGAGGTTTGAATGGCGTACCGGAAAAGCATGTGTTTGGATATGTGTGTAAATCATTCTATTATATTTTGTTCAATTCGTGACCAGTTGTGCTACTGGTGATTTGTTTGGCTGTGGAGTGAGTTGCTGGCCCAAGAGGAGTGAAATGGAGGGCTGAACAAGGTCGACGTATGTGAGAAGGTTAGTGGGTTAGTTGAGGTGATGTCTCAGTGACATGAGGTCGACGTATGTGAGAAGGTTAGTGGGTTAGTTGAGGTGATGTCTCAGTGACACGAGGTCGACGTATGTGAGAAGGTTAGTGGGTTAGTTGAGGTGATATCTCAGTGACATGAGGTCGACGTATGTGAGAAGGTTAGTGGGTTAGTTGAGGTGATGTCTCAGTGACACGAGGTCGACGTATGTGAGAAGGTTAGTGGGTTAGTTGAGGTGATATCTCAGTGACATGAGGTCGACGTATGTGAGAAGGTTAGTGGGTTAGTTGAGGTGATATCACGAGGTCGACGTATGAGTGGGTTATGAGGTGAGGACACGAGGTCGACGTATGTGAAAAGGAGTGGGTTAGTTGAGGTGATATCTAAGGTGACGTATGAAGGTTCGTGGGTTAGTTGAGGTGATGTCTCAGTGACACGAGGTCGACGTATGTGAGAAGGTTAGTGGGTTAGTTGAGGTGATATCTCAGTGACATAAGGTCGACGTATGTGAGGTTAGTGGGTTAGTTGAGGTGATGTCTCAGTGACACGAGGTCGACGTATGTGAGAAGGTTAGTGGGTTAGTTGAGGTGATATCTCTGACACAGGTGACATGAGGTGATGTCTCAGTGACGAGGTCGACGTATGTGAGAAGGTTAGTGGGTTAGTTGAGGTGATGTCTCAGTGACATGAGGTCGACGTATGTGAGAAGGTTAGTGGGTTAGTTGAGGTGATGTATCGGTGACATGAGGTCGACGTATGTGAGAAGGTTAGTGGGTTAGTTGAGGTGATATCTCAGTGACATGAGGTCGACGTATGTGAGAAGGTTAGTGGGTTAGTTGAGGTGATGTCTCAGTGACATGAGGTCGACGTATGTGAGAAGGTTAGTGGGTTAGTTGAGGTGATATCTCAGTGATATGAGGTCGACGTATGTGAGAAGGTTAGTTGAGGTGATACAGTGACATAAGGTCGACGTATGTGAGAAGGTTAGTGGGTTAGTTGAGGTGATGTCTCAGTGACATGAGGTCGACGTATGTGAGAAGGTTAGTGGGTTAGTTGAGGTGATATCTCAGTGACATGAGGTCGACGTATGTGAGAAGGTTAGTTGAGGTGATATCTCAGTGACATGAGGTCGACGTATGTGAGGTTAGTTGTGGTGATATCTCAGTGACATGAGGTCGACGTATGTGAGAAGGTTAGTTGATGTGTTAGGTCGATGTATGTGAGAAGGTTAGTGAGTTAGTTGAGGTATCTCAGTGACATGAGGCCGACGTATGTGAGAAGGTTAGTGGGTCAGTTGAGGTGATATCTCAGTGACATGAGGTCGACGTATGTGAGAAGGTTAGTTGAGGTGATAAGTGACATGAGATTATGTGAGAAAGGTGGGTTAGTTGAGGTGATATCTCAGTGACATGAGGTCGACGTATGTGAGAAGGTTAGTGGGTGAGTTGAGGTGATATCTCAGTGACATGAGGTCGACGTATGTGAGAAGGTTGGTGGGTGAGTTGAGGTGATATCTCAGTGACATGAGGTCGAATACTGTGAATTCAATTATATAAGTGCGTTTTCTCTGCCGTGTATAGTGTGGAATTGCCGAAATTTCACCTAAGTTATGGGATCGTGTCGATGATGTCCTATTTTGAATAAGGACAGATGGGTTGTATTCCAGAATGGGATGTTGTGAAATTGTTTTGCTGATATCCTATTTTGGATAAGAGCGGATGGGCTCTGTTCCAGAATGGGATATCGTCAATTTGTGTGATTATTCTTTTTAGATAGTTTTATTTACTCGTCTTGTTGGTTTATGTCGGCCATGTTGTGACGTCACTGCGTTGTGACGTAACTACCGCCATGTTGTGAAGTCATCGTTTGTCAAACTTGACGAAAATTAAGCGATATGCCATAATAAAAGAATCCCGCCTAAACTAACCTAACGTAACACTGATTCAACTTTACGAAAACTCGCTTTTTCTCTGTGATCAGAAAGGAAACACATGGAAATGAGATTACGTATGTGCTGATTCTCCCTGTCGCCCACCTCGCTCGAGATTTCCCGCCTATCCACATCCCTCCGTCGTGCATCTCTTTTAGAGCAACTTTACTGTAGATCCTTATTTCGTTGCGAAATTTTGTTTACACTATTTCTTTAGTATACGATATGTATGACTCGATTAGAACCAAAGGACGTAAATTCATTTGTACCTTAGCGTGGTAACACTATAGTAAAGAAATACTGTTCTTCCTCTGACACATATCGTCAAGCGAGATGTAGGCCCAAAGTCTGACAATTCTGTCTCCCTCCAGAGCAATTTTTATTACAAAAACTGTCTTTTTAATGAGGCGCTAGTTCAAGTGGCTGAACCTTTTATGTGGTCAGCAGCATAGGCTTCTGTAGCATTCACTGATAACAGCAGGGATTAGCAGAAGCTTTTTATGGAAGTTAATAAAATTGAAGCGTTACTTTTTTAAATCGTGTTGCCACTGCTATTACCACACGCATTAGAAAAGTCAGTAATTTCCCAGAAGACGGGCAAAATTCAACATGGCTGACGGAAACTACCAAAAAAGTTCTGCCAACTATGAAGTTCAAATGCCACCAAACATCACAAAATCAAACATAATTCATATTATTAAGAAGAACAAGCTCTTTCAAAAAAAATGAATATATGTTTAATTTTCCATCTTTGATTTTTTTGGTGTTTGGTGACATTCGAACTTCATAGTTGGCAGTACTTCTCTGGCAGTTTTGATCCGCACTTTACCCCGAAAAATCACTAAAACACAAAAAACATAATAATTTATCACCTTATCAAACAAAATTCAATCCTCATTGATGTCTTCAACGACAACCACTTCACTTCCAGTATATTACACAGGCTTCAAGGCAATCTAAACTTAAACCAACAATTTGTCTTACAGTCAACTTCGCATAATTAAACCCTGTATTTATACAAAATGAAATTATCTTTGAACACTTATGAAATCTTAACTTATATGGAAAATTAAGTAAATAATTCCTTCAAAACCACAAACGCAGTTTTCTCCTCAACAATCGACACAATTCTTATTTACCAGCGAAAGAACAAAACCTAAATCGACACAAAATTTAAAACTCTGTTCTATGTTCACATCTTTCACAAATATCATAAAATGACAAACTTTCAATAGCTTTGGTCAGCACACACAATATAACACCACTCACGTCAAACAACCAAGAACAACTGACAACGTCATTACCCATCAAATTTAACGAAAATTCTATAACTAATGACAAATATAATTAATCATATCGAAAGAAAATCACGGCGACACAAAAAATCACTAACATTTAACTCTAAAATAAAAAAGTTGGTAATACCATTCAACCAGGTGCCCGTTTCTATGAAATTACCGAAAAGTCTTGACTTTGTTGATTTTGAGTAATAGATGCAGAAGATGTAATGACAATACGTGCAACAAATAAAAAAAATATATATTATGACTTTTCCCTTCCAGTTCCTGATTTGTGGCACATGCCGGGCGCCCACAAGAGTGTAAACAACGAAGAAAAGAGTCTGCAAAAGATGAGAGAAGAGGATCAACTAGACAATCAGCCAGGAATGCACTGAAGGCCTAAATATGTAAGATTTATTTCTATACGATTGCTTCTCAAAGCTACTTCTTTTTTTTTAAATATAAGTACAATTTTCTCAACGTCAGTTACATATTATCCATGATAATAACTAATTAAGATGGAAACTATATTATGCACGATTATAATTTTTTCATATATAATTTTGCAGGTATACACATATTTACTTTCTTATTTACTGGCTTTTAAGTAACCCGGAGGTTCATTGCCGCCCTCACATAAGCCCGCCATTGGTCCCTACCCTGAGCAAAATTAATCCAGTCTCTATCGTCATATCCACCTCCCTCAAATCCATTTTAGTATTATTTTCCCATCTACGTCTCGGCCTCCCCAAAGGTCTTTTTCCCTCCGGCCTCCCAACTAACACTCTATATGCATTTCTGGATTCGCCCATACGTGCTACAGGCCCTGCCCATCTCAAACGTCTGGATTTAATGTTCCTGATTATGTCAGGTGAAGAATACAATGCGTGCAGTTCTGTGTTGTGTAACTTTCTCCATTCTCCTGTAACTTCATCCCTCTTGGACCCAAATATTTTCCTGAGCACCTTATTCTCAAACACCCTTAACCTATGTTCCTCTCTCAAAGTGAGAGTCCAAGTTTCACAACCATAAAGAACAACCGGTAATATAACTGATTTATAAATCCTTACTTTCAGATTTTTTGACAACAGACTTGATAAAAGTTTCTCAACCGAATAATGACAGACATTTTCCATATTTATTCTGTTTTTAATTTCCTTCCGAGTATCATTTATATTTGTTACTGTTGCTCCCAGATATTTGAATTTTTCCACCTCTTCAAACGATAAATTTCCAATTTTTATATTTCCATTTCGTACAATATTCTGGTCACGAGACATTATCATATACTTTGTCTTTTCGGGATTTACTTCAAAACCTATTTCTGTACTTGCATCAAGTAAAATTCCAGTATTTTCCCTAGCAGGTATACATATAATATTGGAAATAGTGGAAGTGTAATAAACATTGCTGATTTTCAGATGGAATAACTCATGTTGTCTGGAACAAAAAAGTGCAATATCATATTGGTGGAAAGTTCATAGTTTCCTCAGAAATTTTTCCCTCAAATGTTTAACACTCTCTTATTCGGTAACTATTGCGACTAAGATGGTAATTTTTGTCCATATCAATAGAAAATCTAATGAAGAATAATTTATCTCTCTGGTGTATTTCATTAGCGTGGACGATTTTCGTGTAAATTTAATTAAATAAGGCCACTAATTTCAAGCCACTGAACGATGCAACCAGATTGCAACGTTGTAGCCAAAGAGGGAGGTTCGCGTAAAGAGACAAACCTGAGTTCGTTGACCTCTTACATCTCTATTACAAGAAGAAAGAGTACTGTGTTAACGGCGGTGTTGCCAGACTGCTGAAAATTTCAACTTAATTTTCTAATTAACCGTCTATTTAATCACGAAACGTAATATAGGATTTCTATTCATTTAAGTGTATCCTATCGTCCCTTTCAAGCTGCGGGATTATTTCACTTCCACTCTGTTGGGGTAAGCTACCTGATTGAGATTATTTCCGGGTTTTTTACTCATCCCAATAGGAGCAATAATGCTGGGTAACTTTCGGTGCTGGATCCCGGATTCATTTCACCGGCACCTTCATTTCATTCAAACGCTAAATAATCTGAGATGTTGATATAGCGTTGTAAAATAACCGAATAAAAAGTTATGTGATTATAAATGTTTAGTCCACAATTCTGCCTTTTTCTTTTCTAATAAAATATATTTATTTCTACTTGTGAGGCTTTTTCTTGTTGATGGAATTTAGTAATTTATATTTTAAAATTTGTTGCAATTGAATTATTATAGACATCGCAATGACTTCAGTTGCCCAAACAGTCCCAGTATCAGTGGTAGTACGTACGAAACTTCCAAGCAGTCGTAGACAAATATTTTTTTCTTCTTGTGGTCTCCTTTTTCTCCGTGTATTTTTCTTATTATTTTTCTTGTCTTATCCTTGTTCTCCTTTTATTCACCTTATTATCTTTGCATTTGCCTTGTTTTCTTTTTATTTCTTTTGTTATTGTTTTCCTAATTTGATACTACTGGGTGTTCATTTCAAAGTGTGTCATGATGTCACTGTTGTTGGGTCACCGATTTGAAGCGAGTTTCAGCTTATATGTCAGAGAAGTTGCCTATTATTTAAGGCGTTATTCAATCTGAACTTGAGAACGTGTACGGTATAACTTGAACGTCGTAGCAACATGATGGCGGTCTGTACGGTCTGTGTGCTACCATAACCTCTTTCGAACTGTGTTTTGCGCGGGCAAGTCGTACGCAGGGTATTTGTTATCGTCGGTTGCGTACGGTAACATTCCACAGCACAAATCAAATGCTCCGTGTCCATGTTGACCGTCGAAGTTAATATCAAGAAATACGTAAGTAATCGTCTTAACCCTCTCCCCATATCCCGACAGTAAGAAAAAACTCACCTCAGTACGTGTTTCCAAACAGTTCACATTCCTGCCACTACAGGCGTTACCGTATGTATCGGTAAGTACTCTTCAGAATGAACGCCGTACTTGCCAGGCAACTTCTCTGGCACATAGGTAATACGCCTTTGTGGAAGTGTAGGAAGATTGAATTCTCTAGGCTCATCGGCTAGCCACATGACGACATACAGCGAGCCATGACACACTTTGAACTGAACACGCAGTAGTATTTCCCTTGTTTTCCTAATATTCTCCTGATATGATTTCACCCACATGTATTTCCACGTAACAAATATCCAACATTGCTAAGCTATGCACTTGACAATTTGTTTAAGTATTTGCCTAATAGTTTCACTCCAAACTTGGTGTTTATAGATGTTTTGACAGATTATCTACAAAAATCCAACTGAAGTACCTTCTAAAATTTCTCTCTGTTTTTCCTCTTCGTTTACAAACTTCGCAGATATGATCAACATAGGTTAATCTTTAATGGAAACATTCCTGGAAGCCATAATTCTATTACTTAATAATTTATTTATCATGTCTTACAATGCCTTAGAATATTCCTGAGCCCATTAATGCTCTAATGTATTTTTTCCCATCAATCCCTGCCTCTTTTTCCATCGTGTAATCCTTTGAAAGTCTTGAAAGCTAATGGCTTACTATGAACGCCAGATAAAGATCTCTGCTTCTCAGCAATGAAGGTTCTTTCATAAGATCAGTTCTTATAGTAGGGAAAATGCAATTGCTGTAATTGTGTCCCAAAGAAGATGAGCTGAAAAAGTAATAAAAATAGTAATTACTTTAGGTACTGTAATGTGACTCTCTCACGTAAAGTAACCTTTCTACCGCTAAATCTCGAAATTATATCGAAGTTTAGACCTTTATATTAATTGTTCCATAATACGCCATTCTGAGAATCCGAGAACAAAATGTTGTTTTCAAGAACAATTACATTTAAGAACATAAAATAATTTATAAGTGCATACATTTATTTTATCATCACAAAAAATATTCATTCATTCATAGTGTTCTGCCCAAAGGCAGGTCTTTCACTGCAAACTCAACATTGTCCAGTCTTTCCTATTTTATGCCTTCCTCTTTACCTCCACATATGATCCATATATTTTAATGCAATCTATCATCCGATATCTTCTTCTGCCCCGAACGCTTCTCCCGTTCACCATACCTTCCAGCGCATCTTTCAGTAGGCAGTTACTTCTCAGCCAGTGACCCAATCAATTCCTTTTCCTCTTCCTGATTAGTTTCAGCATCATTCTTTCTTCACCCACTCTTTCCAACACAGCTTCATTTCTTATTCTGCCTGTTCATTTCACATATTCCATTCTTTTCCAAATCCACATTTCAAATGCTTCTAGTTGCTTCTGTTCATTTCGTCTTAATATTCATGTTTCTGCCCCTCACTCCACACGAAGCACTTCACTAGTTTCTTTCTTACTTTTTTCCCAGAGATCCGCAGAAGATGCTCCTTTTTTATTAAAAGCTTCCTTTACCATTGCTGTCCTCTTTTTGACTTCTTTGCAGAAGCTCTTGTTGCTACTTATAGCATATCACAAGTATCTGAAGCTGTCCACTTGTTCTACTGACTCATTTAGAATTCGCAGGTTTACCTTCTCTGTTTTTCTTGCTATTTTCAAGTTCGTCGTCTTGTTGGCATTTATCTTCATCCCATACTGCTCACAGCTGTCATTTAGCTCCAGTAGCATATCCTTTAGTATCATCTCCTCTTCAGCTAACAACGCCATATCATCAGCAAATGTTATGTATTTTATTTTTTCCTCCTACTATCACTTCTCCCATGTTCTGAAAACAGTTTCTCACTAAATCCTCCAAATAGTATATTTTAACAGGTTTGGCGATAAAGGGCATCCTTGAAGTTTAAGTGAAAATATTATGATGTTTTGAAATATACTTCAGGATTTTCATAGAATATGCGTACACGTTTTCAGCAACCTTGATACAAGCAAATTTATTTTTGTCATTATTGTTGACTATTTGCGTGTCTAATTAGGTACTCGTATCGTGATTTTGTCTATTAAAGTTGACAGTATTAGTATTTAGTATCTGGTAGTTCGTTAATCAAGAATAATTAGTTTCAAACTGATAATATTTACTATTAGCTAATAGGACTGCATTCTTAAACGTGACAGGGCATTCATAGGTGACTTTATGTTCTGTGTTGTATGTTACTATGATATTTAGATTTTTAAGAAATTAGCTCTTATTAATGAACCTTCTACATGTGAATAGAAAAAGAAAATCTGTCGTAACTCGAGAATTGTATTATAAAGTGTGCAAAAGTATTTGAAAGAATGAATATAGTAGAGAGTTTGATTCAAACTCCGTTCTCGCGGTTAAAATTAGAAGATAAATTCACAATTGAAGCTCTCGGATCTTTTCAGCATAAAATAGTTAAGTAATGATTAATTTCTGGTCCTACAGAATTTGTCTGTTGTGTTAACGAAGGTTATTAAAGGAGAAAAATTCGCTCCGGTGCCGGGAATCGATCCGGGTTCTTGGTTCTACGTACCAAGCGCTCTGACCACTGAGAGAGCGCTTGGTACGTAGAACCAAGAACCCGGGTTGATCCCCGGCGCCGGAGCGAATTTTTCTCCTTTAATAACCATTGTTACTAAAAATATTAATATCGTTCAACAAGACTTAAACAAATGCAGAAAAAATTGTTGTGAGTAGTTTAAAAAGAACGAATGGTTAACGGCGTGTGAGAAATGAAAATCGTTATAACTTATTGTTTTTATTGTTTTCTTTTTGGGGGCGAAACTCTGTGAACTAATGAGTGTACAGATTTACAGAAATGTTGTCTGACAAAGTAAACTCCATGTTGAATTTTTCGTACACTACTTTTAACAATTGAATATAAATAATTGATTAAATGGCGATCTTACTCGTGTTAATTATCTAAGCATGTGTGGCTTAAAGCTGTTTCGGTGTTACTTGACACCATCCTCAGAACCTACTAGATCTCGGCGCTATCTTAACTTTGCTGCCTGTTGTGTGGGTGCGTTCGTGTGATGAAGAGTTGTGTCAAATAGTGTGTGTGTTCTGAAATTGATCTGTGTGTTGAGAATTTGATTAGGGTGTGTTTTAGTGTGTCTGTATATTTCATATTGTTCTAGTGTGTTGAGTTTTTTGTTTTTGGGTTGTATGTGTAGGATTTCCATGTCTGTATTTATGTTATTGTATGTGTGGTTGGCATTAGTTATGTGTTCGGCATATGCAATAGTTGCGACAGTTTCTATATTGGACAGACAGGCAGACCATTCCAAACTCGATACAAAGAACACATTAAAGCAATAACCAGAGGACACAATACATCTACATATGCCAAAAACCAAAAAAATAAATGAGCTGAAATGGAATTTTTGTCATATTTTATGTAAAATACTATAAATTTTGTCCCTTTAGATCCCCTCAAAAATACTGTAGGCCTATACTGCAACCCCAATTTAGAGTCTTCAAAAAAATAAAATTTAAATATATGATTTTACAGCAGTTCATTAGCTATGTAATGAAAAACAAAATAATAGAACAAACATAGAAAGCGGTAAAATTATAATTTCAAGAAACTTTAAAAGCTCTTGGGGCACCTTAAAAATTAAATATGGAAACTCCATATTTTTCACACTCCTAAGGTAAGTAAAAAACAAATTCATGTAGGCTATAGATTCACCCTGCAATGGATTAATTATTGTGTAGAAATTTTTTAATTATTGCATGTTTTATTCTTAAGTATGTTTTCAAGTCCAACGATTGATAATATGAACTGATATGTTGATGTATAACGGAATATCGAGAGGCATAAGACATGCGTTTATTTTTAATCTGGCCCCACATAGCCTAGAACTAACGAACCGCCACTAGTTTGCTTGAGTACTCAATTACATGTAGCACGTGTCAATGTTTAACTACTGGGTGTTCATTTCAAAATGTGTCATGACGTCACTCTTGATGAGTCAGCGATTTGAAGCGAGTTTCATCTTATATGTCAGAGAAATTGCCTATGATTCCAGGCGTTTAATCTGAACTTGAGAACGTGTACGGTATAACTTGAACGTCGTAGCAACAGATGGCGGTCTGTACGGTCTGTGTGCTACCTCTTTCGAACTGTGTTTTGCGCGGGCAAGTCGTACGCAGGGTATTTGTTATCATCGGTTGCGTATAGCAACATTCCACAATACAAATCAAATGCTCCGTGTCCATGTTGACCGTCGAAGTTAATGTCAACAAATACGTAAGTAATCGTCTTAACCCTCTCCCCATATCCCGACAGTAAGAAAAAACTCACCTCAGTACATGTTTCGAAACAGTTCACATTCCTGCCACTACCGGCGTTACCGTACGTATCGGTAAGTACTCTTCTGAATGAACGCCCTACTTGCTAGGCAACTTCTCTGGGAGATAAGTAATACACCTCTGCGGAAGTGTAGGAAGATAGAATTCTCTAGGCTCATCGACTAGCCACGTGACGGCATACAGCGAGCCATGACACACTTTGAACTGAACACCTAGTATTACTGTAACTATTGTGTTGTACGAGATAAATATTTGAAGATGTCTTTCATATTTTCTGCTGTAGGGTGCCCTGAAAGGAATGGTGAACGGGAGAAAATTTCGGTGCAGAAGAAGATATCAGATGATAGACAACATTAAGATATATGGATCGTATGCAGAGTCGAAGGGGAAGGCAGAGAAGATGGAAAAATGGACAATGCTGAGTTTGCAGTGAAGAGCCTCCCTTTGGTCAGAAAACTAGGAGTGAGTGAATACTTGAAAATATGTAAACTATTTAATGTACATCCTCTGACACAGAAGATGGTCGCCCTCCTGTAGCGTGAATTTGTGTATCCCGCGAGATTCACACAGATAAATATTAACCATCGAGGTCTGAGGTTGAAATCAAGTCGTAGCAGCGGCGTATCTGTATGTCACAAAACGACAAATTCCCTATGAAGCCTTTATGGCTTAGCGATAGAGCTCTTTCTTCTGGTTTCAAAGATCGGACTTCGAATCTCTCTATGTAAAACGCGCGTGTAAGCATAGCATGCACAATGTTTCCCGACCGCTTCCTAGATGGGCCTTACGGCTGGTCCATAATAAACCGGGAACGAGAACCAGAACGGGAAGCGGAGGACGTGAACACAGTCTAGTTTAAGCCTTAACGGCTGGTCCACAATAAACCGGGAACGAGAACCAGAACGGGAAGCGGAGGACGTGGACACAGTCTAGTATAAGCCTTAACGGCTGGTCCTGAATAAACCGGGAACGAGAACCAGAACGGGAAGCGGAGGACGTGAACACAGTCTAGTATAAGCATTAACGGCTGGTCCACAATAAACCGGGAACGAGAACCAGAACGGGAAGCGGAGGACGTGAACACAGTCTAGTATAAGCCTTAACGGCTGGTCCGCAATAAACCGGGAACGAGAACCAGAACGGGAAGCGGAGGACGTGAACACAGTCTAGTATAAGCCTTAACGGCTGGTCCGCAATAAACCAGGAACGAGAACCAGAACGGGAAGCGGAGGACGTGAACACAGTCTAATATAAGCCTTAACGGCTGATCCACAATAAACCGGGAACGAGAACCAGAACGGGAAGCGGAGGACGTGAACACAGTCTAATATAAGCCTTAACGGCTGATCCACAATAAACCGGGAACGAGAACCAGAACGGGAAGCGGAGGACGTGAACACAGTCTAGTATAAGCCTTAACGGCTGGTCCGCAATAAACCGGGAACGAGAACCAGAACGGGAAGCGGAGGACGTGAACACAGTCTAGTATAAGCCTTAACGGCTGGTCCACAATAAACCAGGAACGAGAACCAGAACGGGAAGCGGAGGACGTGAACACAGTCTAGTATAAGCCTTAACGGCTGATCCACAATAAACCGGGAACGAGAACCAGAACGGGAAGCGGAGGACGTGAACACAGTCTAATATAAGCCTTAACGGCTGATCCACAATAAACCAGGAACGAGAACCAGAACGGGAAGCGGAGGACGTGAACACAGTCTAGTATAAGCCTTAACGGCAGGTCCACAATAAACCGGGAACGAGAACCAGAACGGGAAGCGGAGGACGTGAACACAGTCTAGTATATATAGTCACGAAGCTCAATACGTAGTAAATATGCATCCATAGATAGTTTCTAACCACTAGGATTGCTATCATCGCCTCATTACAGACAATGCGAAATAGTACCGGCACAGTCAATTGTTCCTAGCACCCTCACAACTCAAGCTACGTGACTGTATATACTAGACTGTGGACGTGAACGAGAAGATTTTTGATCCACAATAAACCGAGAACGGAAGCGATTATGTATCTTACAGGGTGGAAGCGAAATAACCTTGCAGATTTTGAGTGCGAATAGCTGGAGTCGTATGTAACAAAAAAGTGTAATGCAATATTGATGGAAAATTCATAGTTTTCTCAGAAAAAAAATGTTTTTTTTTTTTTCAAATGTTTAATACCCTCTTATTCGGCAACTATTGCGAATAGTATCTTGATTTTTCTCCATATCGATAGAAAATAAACAATCTTTTATCCCTCTGGAGTATTTCAATAGCATGGACGGTTTTCATGTAAATTTAATTTAAAAACCACTAGTTTGAAGCCACTGGACATTAGAGACGGGCAAAAAAAGCTGGAACAGTTTATTTGAAACTGTTTCGTATCGAAACAGTTTCGTGATATAACCTGTTCCAAAGAGTGTTACACTGCTCCAGAGATCACTTCAACGTTCCACAAGGTTCCAACAGATAAACAGTTCAGTTTCTAAACAGTTTTCCTCTTCTTTGTTGTCTGCAAAGGCCTATGTAGCGCTATCATTGACCTCCAATCGAATGTAGATATAATATCCATGTTCCACACGGCCTTCGTGCAACAGTAGCCTATGTAGGATCGCGCAATTTAATTGTACGAATCAAATTCCCTAATAAATCTCCTAATTATTAGCTGCCCATTGATGGAGAATATGTTCATGGTGCCCTGACATAGTGTTAATTATTAATATACCGCGAAAAATATCATCGGCTAATGTCATCGTTATTAAACTCTCCTAGGATTATATGCGTTATTTTTATTAAAATCGATTTATTTCGAATTGTAGTTATTTACTCTACCCTTAACAGTAACCTACGAAAACTATCTTTCGTTGTCATAATACACTGAACAGCTGATTTAAAGACGATTCAAGGGCCTTGAAACACGTTCCCGAAGCATTTTTTTTTTTTTTTGATGAGAAGTTAAAACAGTTGGAACACCTGGCACTGATGTCGTAAACATACAGCATATTCCGAATCTCACCGGTGAGCAATCCGATGGCATCACGGTGTTCCGAATTCCACCGATGACGTCATTGATGCTCCACCGGTGTCGCACCGGTGCCATCAGCTTGCAGAGGTGGTGGCAGTCTCCATCAGCCGCCATCAGTGAATCTGATTGGTTCTTGTATAGGGCGGGAATTAGCAGACGAATAACATCGTGCACTGTTGTGTCATGGCGGTGTGTTCTGCTTTAGTTCTGCTGTATTGTTTGTAATGAGCACAACGTAAAAACAATATGTTAATGGCTTATGAGCGAACGTGTCAACGGACCAGTTATTACTACTGGTTCAAGAAATAAATTGTTTATGCTATCTTTACTTTGAACGAGATGGGAGTACGAAAATTTCGCAAAATTTTGCTAGCGTATCACAGAAAACAACTTGTACAGTCGCCATGACAGCATCGATCCTTCCAGCAGTTTTGTTCCTTATTTCGCTGCAACGTGACGTCATTGATTCCACCGGACCGGTGAGATTCGGAATACGCTGATATTCTTATGAAACTGTTTCTTTGAAACTGTTATTTTGGAACAGTTTCGTTCATGAGACAGTTACAGTCGAAACTGTTTCTTAAAAAGAACAGTTTATCCCATCTCTACTGGACATACAAACAAAATGCAACGTTGTAGCCAGAGAGGAAGGCGGGAGGCAGTTTACATAGGCTGAGTTCTTTAACCTTTTACATCTGTATTACAAGAAGAATGAGGACTGTGTTAGCGGCGATGTTGCCAGACTTCTGGAACTTCAAACTTAATTTTCTAATTAGCCGTGTAAGTTAATCACAAAACGTAATATAGGTTTTCTATTCATTTAAGTCTACCCTATCGTCCCTTTCAATCTTCAGGACTATTTCACTTCCACCCTGTATATAGGCGTGTCAATAACGTTGTTTAAATCGATATTACGTATTCTGATGTCATTTGTATATAATTGACCAATGGCGTTCCCTCATGAGTACTAGTCAGCCAATATTAACACAGGTTATCAACTTCAAAATTTATGACAAAGACATATAAGAATTCGATTCACATGGTAATCTGGTCAAATATACACGTAGCATATATTGAAAATGATTCTACTGAATTTCTGAGTTAGTTATAAACTGTGGAAGGAGTAGAAATTATGTCACGGCCTCTTTGCTACAAAATATTCAATGATCAAATAGCTTTTTGATTAAAACTCAAAGAATCTAGTAGGCTGTGATCGGAACCGAGAACGGCAAAGTTAAAACACAGTTTAGTATATACAGTTGCGAAGCTTGGGATGATTTTTTTTATTTCTCGCGATAGTTGCTAGCCGCTGAGAGCGCTGTGAGTACTAGGAACAATAGACTGTGTCACTGCCATCGTGATTTAATATAGGCAGACCATGTGACTCGCTTAACCCGACCACGGAGGGTGGCGCTTCAACTATATAAATTAGTTGCAATGCATAAAGAGTAACATATATTTCTCTAAAATGTAGTGTAATTGCATTAATAAATTTAAAACAATGATTATGAGACACTTCAGACATAATTCACTTGCGAGTTAAGATGTAATATTATTTTAGGTGTGAAAATTACGTTGTTCGTATGTGTAATACCTGACTTTATTTGGATTAAATATTGCGAAATTCTTGTACATTCATTTATGCACGATTCAATAATTTTCAGTTGCACCGCACGGATATTTTGATATGTTGAAATTATAGGTTATGTTTACTGTACGAGTACTTCAATATTCGCATTTATACATTATAATTAAGCATAAAGTTACGTGTGATAACTTATAAATGCAATTTGTCTCTATTTCAGTTGTATTTATTCGTTTCTTACGATACTCCAATCTGAAGTCTGATTAATGTACTATGTTAGTAGGCTAAACTAGCGCTGAGGTAGTTCCATTGTACTCATACTCCTTGCATATACGGATCTGTGACAGGTTAGGTTTGGTTAGTTTTGGTTTTTATTATACCTTTCTTATACGATCACCTACACCTCCACAAAAAATCTCTTCCTAAATTCAACGATTTTCACTACCGAAATCGCAGGAACTACCTCAGCGCTAGTTCCACCGCTTTATGCATGCTGCCTTATTGGCCTTCGAACACTTGGCTATATTGAAATACGGTAACCTCACAGCGCTATTACTACAGCAACTAGATTTACAAAGTCTCCAATGCCCTGCCATTAAATATGTAGGCCTATGTTTTTTATTAGGTTATTTTACGACGCTGTACCAACTTCTAGGTTATTTAGCGTCTGAATGAAATGAAGGTGATAATGCCGGTGAAATGAGCCCGGGGTCCACCACCGAAAGTTTCCCAGTATTTGCTCATATTGGGTTGAGGGAAAACCCCGGAAAAAACCTCAACCAGGTAACTTGCCCCCACCGGGTTTCGAACCCGGGCCACCTAGGCCTATGTTATGTCATATAGAAATTATAGGTTATTATTTATATTCCTATATTCGCAATTATACATTATGATTAAGCGTAATGTCATGAATGATACGCAGCACATTCAATTTGTATTTTAATACTGCAATCGAGTACGTACTGATTTATTGTATTTATCTACTTCGTAAGAGACGAAGTAACACAATCGTACGTACACTAATTTCTTAGGAGTGGTATGGTAAATTTTCTGTCTACAATTAAGGAAGGTAGATGTGCTAAATTAAAATCACAATATAAATTCTTTTTTATTAAACTTCAAAATAGCTTCCATTCTAAACTTAAAATGTTGATGCGAATAGATTGCTAACATGTAAAATTCTCTTCACATTAAAATAACACAGTTTTGTAATTATTTCTGCAACAAATTATGCAATAAGAAGTAAACGGAACTTATGGACACATTACACTAAATAAAACTTAGCAATGATACGCAATAAAGTTATAATATAATATTTCACTGAGCTCCATACACTGAAATAGAAAACCCGAACATACATTATCGTCTGCGAGGCGATAGTAGCGATCCTGGTGGTCAGCAACTATCTATATATGCATATTTATTAAGTATTGAGCTTCGCAACTGTATATACTAAACTTACTTACAAATGGCTTTTAAGGAACCCGAAGGTTCATTGCCGCCCTCACGTAAGCCCGCCATCGGTCCCTATCCTGATCAAGATTAATCCAGTCTCTATCATCATTCCCCACCTCCCTCAAATCCATTTTAATATTATCCTCCCATCTACGTCTCGGCCTCCCCAAAGGTCTTTTTCCCTCCGGTCTCCCAACTAACACTCTATATGCATTTCTGGGTTCGCCCATACGTGCTACATGCCCTGCCCATCTCAAACGTCTGGATTTATTGTTCCTAATTATGTTAGGTGAAGAATACAATGCGTGCAGTTCTGTGTTGTGTAACTTTCTCCATTCTCCTGTAACTTCATCCTGCTTAGCCTCAAATATTTTCCTAAGAACCTTATTCTCAAACACCTTTAACCTATGTTCCTCTCTCAGAGTGAGAGTCCAAGTTTCACAACCATAGAGAAGAACCGGTAATATAACTGTTTTATAAATTCTAACTTTCAGATTTTTGGACAGCAAACTGGATTATAAGAGCTTCTCAACCTAATAATAACACGCATTTCCCATATTTATTCTGCGTTTAATTTCCTCCCGAGTGTCATTTATATTTGTTACTGTTGCTCCAAGATATTTGAATTTTTCCACCTCTTCGAAGGATAAATCTCCAATTTTTATATTTCCATTTCGTACAATATTCTGATCACGAGACATAATCATATACTAAACTGTGGTTAAAACTTCTCTAATTTTTACGATCTCGTTCCCGGGCTTCTCGTTAACTGTGAATGCTCATAATTAAATATATTATGTGTTTTGATAATTTTTCCGTTCTCGTTGTCTGTTCCGTTCCCGGTTTATTGTGAATTAGGCCTTAGTCTCTGAAGAGCGACCGATTTCCGTGCCAAAGGGTTTACATCAAAATATGTAATTTTGAACTTCACAGCAAGGCCCTTTAGGTATGATTCCCTGGCATTTTTGTTTTTCGCTTAGATACATTTATATAGGAATAGAATATAAAATTATATAAAATTCGATCTCTAGTTAAAGCACACTCATGGCGGGTTGCTTCAATCTCGGTTACGACGTTACCGCCGTAAAATTAGTAACTTACCGTGATTAAGTAGAATTTCTGTTACACCAAGCTCGTTTAAGGGTTTCTGGACAGTTAACCAGGTTTAAAAGTTTACCGGTCGTTGGCGAGCGTTTAAGAAGCTAACAGCAGCATTGTAAAAGCGTTTTAAATACGGTAATCAGCCGACTTTTTAATTTTTATGCATACAGACTGCGAAATAGATATATATGACGTCCTCCTAGATATTTACCTACTGTATATTGCCGATTGCATGCATGTGCATCCAGAAGCTGTGATCAGAATAATCGTTGGTATGGATTCAGCACCTCATCTTGTGTATTTGCAATATTTGGAATAAGAAGATAGAAAACAGAGAGATAGGGGCGATCCCTTTCAAGATTTAGATGATTCTTGCATTTCAAAAGAGATTTCGATTACGAAAAGATACTGTGACTTCGCTGTTAGAGTTAGTAGGTGAAAGACTTGAGTTTTCTACACAGAGAAACAGACCTATTTCCCTGAGAAATCGCGTTCCAACCGCTCTTTGGTTTTATGCAATAGAATCCTTCCTTCAAGTGATCGCCGACTTAATAATGTTGACAAAGCAACTGTGTGCCGCATAATACAGTGTGCCCGCAGAAGCATTTCGGTGTTATGAACTGCTATAATTGTCACTATGAGTTTTACGAAATTCATACCTGTGTCATTAGAGAAAACAGCTCAAAGAATTTCAGGAAATGCGTAATTCATAATTGTTGACCGAAACAGATGGTAGCACAAGAAGAAAGGAAAAAAAATGCCTTTTCCACCATTTCGCTTGTCATAGGGCTAGTAAGTCTACATAATAATTTCAGTATACGGATACCTCACTGACTACAATTGAAGCAACAATTATCTATGTTTGTCGAATGCACATCATCATACTTACGAAAAGGCACTTTTCAGTGCCAATAATTTATTTTGTGTGAACAACGTTGGAATTTTAGAGTAAAGGGAAAGGAAGGTATCCGTGTTCTGAAGTTTATCCAAACCCATCACTTAAATACATGACTAAAAAGTAGGTAGGCATACAGCTGTGATTTCGACTACTTGTAGGCCTACAATATGCATTATACTAATTGTACCTGTGTAGTGACGAAGTAGGCATATCCTCTAACTGTAAAATTATAACAACAGTTCTACAATCCTACAGGAAAATAAATACATACTTACATACAAATAAATATAAATTAATAACTTACAAGGAAGATGACCGAATTCGTCTGTAATTTTTCGCTAAGTTGCGCCCTTTACTTTTAGTGAAACGATGTCCGTCTTATTTTCTATTAAATGTGTATATTTATCTACAAGCTCGATGAGCATTTCCACTTCATATTTACTGAAGTTCGGTGCTCTTACTCGATTTCCTTCCATAATAGAGGCTAAATTTAACGAAATTATAACAAAATGGAAGAGCTGAGGCTTAAAGCACATTCACAATGAAAATTAAACATAACCTAAAATAACCACTGACATTAACATTGCCGTTAGACGTTAACATGAAAGTTTGCGAACTCCAAACTTTCATGCTATGCTTAGTACATGATTTGCAAACAGTACACAATCGTGGAGCGCTGAAGTATACGACAGAATATGAGGAAATGGCGTCGTTGTTATGTTTCCATGGTTACCAAGTATCTTTGCGGTTATTTTATGTCCCCATCATGAATGATGTGGTTTTACCGTAACGTTTACATTCTTAAGTTAACGCTTAGGTTATGTTTAATTTTCATTGAGAATGGGCCTTTATTGTTTACACAAATTCGGCAGACGACAGAATAACGCATTCAGTCACTGCCACCAGAATACTACGTTTCAATTGCTGCGAATACGAATAACAGCAAGATAACCGCCCGCCAAGTAACTACGGTAAAGAAATCTTGATAAGTAATGATGCAACAATATCCTCCTTAAACGTGATAACGATATTACCACGGTTAGCTATTAAAGCATTTTAAACAAGATTGAAGCAACCGGGCATCAGAGATATTGGTAACCAGAGGTCAGCTGCAGGAGACATTATTAAAATAACAAAATAAGACCTTTGTTCGCGTGGTTTTTTGCATTGTCACATCACACAAGATACAGAGACGAGAAAACGGTGAGTTATTGGAGGCCCGCTCGCTGCACGGGCTGTTTTAGAGGTGCAGCGTAGTAGATCCTCAGCCGCCATATGGCATTCGCTGTAGTAACAAGTCGTTTTACAAACGTCTTGATTCTTATATTTAGTGTATAAAGTTTAAGTGATTATCGTGTATTTAGGTGATGCCTACAAACAAATTTTCATTGAGTGAATGTGTGTAGCCTACTATAGCTATTTCCAACAAGATTCCGCCACTGCTCATACAGCTGTCATGTCAGCGAGGGAATTACGGCGTATTTTTGGTACGAGACTAGTAAGTAATAATTTGTGAGCTCTACGTAGCCCAGATGTAACCCTCTGTGATTTTTAATTATGGGGTACGCTAAAAGATCGGGTTTATAGGAAAAATCTCCATTCTATAGATGAACTAAAAGACTACTACATATACGAGAAGAAATCGAGGCTATCAAAGATGTGGAAGTTCAGAGCGTTGTTCATTCGTTTATCAGAAGATGTCAGTTGTGTGTGACGGAAAATATTTTCCTAAGCACCTTATTCTCAAATACCCTTATAGCAAAATTTCTAAGGACATGAAAATAGTTTTTACCACACAGAAGTAATATGGCTTTCTTAGGATAACGTGTTGGAAAGAGTTTTTCAGTTAAGAGCAGAACTTTATATGTGCCGGTATATGCAAGACAAGAAATCGGAACATGCAAAACTTTTTTCTCTTTGCCTTCTTAGATTTGGTCTTCCTTGCTGATATTTTTGAACACTTAAACACTTGGAATAGTAGCTTGCAAAACGAATGTAATATAATAATAGCTAGAAATAGGAAAGTGGGATTTATAAAGCAACTCGATTTTTGGTAGACATCACTTGACAAAAATAAATTCGATTAATTCCAGCGTATTAAATAATTTATGCTAAATTAGGTACGTGTGATAGATAAATAAGGAGTTCGTTTTTGCGGACATGAAATTATAAGTTAACAGCTTTTTTTTTTAGTATTTTTCGGAATAAACTCAAAACAATTACGATAATCATAGATAATAATAATAATAATAATGATAATAATAATAGTAATAATAATAATATTTATTAATACTATACACTTGAGCTACATTAGGCATTGCAGCCCGAAAGAGCAGAAGCTCGTGCTCGGGCGCAGTTCAGATCAGTTATACAAAATATATCACAAAATTACGAGAGTTCATTGAGCACAATCACATTAATAAATGGTAAAATACATACAGCATGTAATAACAGGGTCTATATACAAATAGAAAATACAGAAGTACATGAATATTAGAGTAACAATTTTAACTCAATTAGCTTAAACAATTAAATAATTAATCTGATTTGTTTCTTAAATCTATGTGTGTTAAGTGTACGTACTTAGCTCAGGGTAAGCTCTAATTAATGTATTATATATTTTGGGTCCAAAATTTCTGCTGTGTTTTAATCCAGCAGTTGTGTGGCATTTGGGAGTATTTAGAAAGAAACTGTAGTTTTGTCTCGTCTGGTATTCATGAGGATCATATTTAAATTTATTGTGGTTTTTATGGAAGTAAATCAGCAATTTTTGTTTATAAATTTGATCTAGATTTGATACGCCAAATTCCTGAAAAATTAATTTTGTTGGGTAATCAAAAGGTTTATATAGACAAATTTTGATAATTCTTTTTTGGAGATGGAGATGGAGAGTGAATACGTTTTTAGACAGTTGCGTTCAACTCCCTAAAATTCCAGAAAATATGATGGATAAACACATTAAAAAATACGTATCTCTTAATTTTTTAATAATATTTTCAACCTCTTATTTTCTTAAATAACTCTGTCTATGATCACCAACAAAACAAAAGCGAGAAATTTTCTTGAACCTCAAATTGATATCATTGTGTGTGTGAAATACGGAATCCAGATTTGACGAGCTACTTTCTGAAAAACAGGTACAATTATCGCATTAATTATTATTTTATACTTTATAACTACTAAAACATATTTTATTCTTTTGTTAAGTGTTGTTTATCTTATTTTTTTCTAAACACAAAATAAATGTATATTAATCATTTTCGTCTTATTTTTAAAATCATTTCGCGATCCCCTTCAGCTCCTTACACCACCCCCACTTTGGGAACGACTGCTCTATGTCATGCGGTTTCTGAGAAATGATCGATTGTACGTACACTAAGGCTGGTATTCATAGTCGACACTTTATATCACCACTTTGCAAAGTGACACTTTTGACGAAAGTGGATCTTTCATATTAGTGGTATTCATATACGATTGAAGAAGTGCACTTCACAAAGTGTCACTTTACGCCAGCAAAGTGTAGAGTTACAATTTGGTTGGTAATAGAAGTCCCACAATGCCTTTCAAAACAAGTGAACAAACAATAACAAATTAATGACGTATAATCTACAAATTACAATGCTTGTGATTTGAATTGGGAGCCTATTGATTGCGCGAGGAAGAAAATATATATTTAAAGTTGTTTTATTTCAGTTTCTAGTTTTTGTTGCCGATAGTTTAGATTATTTCAGTCAGTTCAGATATATAACATTTTATTAAATAGTTAGTGATACTGCTGGTGAAATTAGGTTAGGTTTTGTACAGTACATAACTGATCCATTAATTTATATAGTTAGATTAGGTTCTGTAGATATCTTTTTCATTGATTTATGTCGCTAAGTTAGATTTTATATGTATCCGTTCCACTGATTTATACAGTTCGGTTAGATTTTGTAGCCTACATATCTTCTATTAGTTTATATAGTTAGGTTAAGTTGGGCTGAGTAGGTTAAGTTTATATATATATATATATAATCAAATTTATATCGTTAGGTTAGGTTTTATACGTATCTGCTTCATTGATATATCGTGTTATTTCCGTTATTTTCATTTTTGTCTTTTTCGTGAATAGTGAATAGAAGTAAAAAAAGAATGAGATAAACACATTACTACTGCTATTATTATTATTACTATTATTATTATTACTTACAAATGGCTTTTAAGTAACCCGAAGGTTCATTGCCGCCCTCACAAAGGCCCGCCAGCGGTCCCTATCCTGTGCAAGATTAATCCAGTCTCTATCATCATTCCCCACCTCCCTCAAATCCATTTTAATATTATCCTCCCATCTACGTCTCGGCCTCCCTAAAGGTCTTTTTCCCTCCGGTCTCCCAACTAACACTCTATATGCATTTCTGGATTCGTCCATACGTGCTACATGCCCTGCCCATCTCAAACGTCTGGATTTAATGTTCCTAATTATGTCAGGTGAAGAATACAATGCGTGCAGTTCTGTGTTGTGTAACTTTCTCCATTCTCCTGTAACTTCATCTCGCTTAGCCCCAAATATTTTCCTTAGCACCTTATTCTCAAACACCCTGAACCTATGTTCCTCTCTCAGAGTGAGAGTCCAAGTTTCACAACCATACAGAAGAACCGGTAATATAACTGTTTTATAAATTCTAACTTTCAGATTTTTCGACAGCAGACTGGATGATAAGAGCTTCTCAACCGAATAATAACACGCATTTCCCATATTTATTCTGCGTTTAATTTCCTCCCGAGTGTCATTTATACTTGTTACTGTTGCTCCAAGATATTTGAATTTTTCCACCTCTTCGAAGGATAAATCTCCAATTTTTATATTTCCATTTCGTACAATATTCTGGTCACGAGACATAATCATATACTTTGTCTTTTCGGGATTTACTTCCAAACCGATCGCTCTACTTGCTTCAAGTAAAATTTCCGTGTTTTCCCTAATCGTTTGTGTATTTTCTCCTAACATATTCACGTCATCCGCATAGACCAGAAGCTGATGTAACCCGTTCAATTCCAAACCCTGCCTGTTATCCTGAACTTTCCTAATGGCATATTCTAGAGCGAAGTTAAAAAGTAAAGGTGATAGTGCATCTCCCTGCTTTAACTCTCAGTGAATTGGAAAAGCATCAGATAGAAACTGACCTATACCGACTCTGCTGTATGTTTCACTGAGACACATTTTAATTAATCGAACTAGTTTCTTGGGAATACCAAATTCAATAAGAATATCATATAATACTTCCCTCCTAACAAAGTCATAAGCCTTTTTGAAATCTATGAATAACTGATGTACTGTACCCTTATACTCCCATTTTTCTCCATTATCTGTCGAATACAAAAATCTGATCAATAGTCGATCTATTACGCCGAAAACCGCACTGATGATCCCCAATAATTTCATCTACGTACGGAGTTAATCTCCTCAAAAGAATATTGGACAAAATTTTGTACGACGTCAACAAAAGTGATATTCCTCGAAAGTTACCACAGTTGGTTTTGTCCCCCTTTTTAAAAATAGGTACAATTATGGACTCCTTCCATTGATCTGGTACAATTTCCTTTTCCCAAATAGCAAGTACAAGTTTATAAATTTCGTTATATAATGCACTCCCACCCTCTTGTATTAATTCTGCTGGAATTTGATCGATACCTGGAGACTTGTACTTTTTCAGATTTTCTATCGCAATTTCGACTTCTGAAAGCGTGGGTTCGGGTATAAATGGCTCAGCAGTTTGTATTTCAATTTCGTCCCGATCATTTCTATTTGGCCTATGTACATTTAGTAGTTTTCGCAAAATAGTTTTTCCATCTGTTTAGGATTGATGGAGAGTCTGCAAGCAAGTCACCATTCTCATCCTTGATCACGTTTACCCTTGGCTGATATCCGTTCTTAAATTCCTTTATACCCTTATATAAATCTCGAATGTTTTTATTCTTACTATTTGTTTCTACCTCATTCAGTTTTTCCTTCAAGTAACCTCTCTTTTTATTCCTAAGTGTACGACTTGCTTCCCGTCTTTCATTGAAATAATTATCTCTCTTCTCCTCAACTGGATCCTGTAAGAATTTCAATTTTGCCTGTTTCCTTCTTTCTACTACCATGCAACAATCTTCATCAAACCACGGTTTCTTTTCCTAGTTTCATAATAACCTATGCTCTGCTCAGCTGCAATTTTGATACTATCTCTGATATTTTCCACACGCTATTAACATCTAATTCTTTCTCAACTTCGTCGGAACTTTCTAAAGTGGCAAACCTATTCGAAATTTCGACCTGACAATTTTGCTTAGCTTCCTCGTCCTTTAATTTCAAAATATTGAATTTAGTAATATTAACTTGTTGCTCTACTCGCTTGGCTACTGATAATCTTTCTCTTAATTCTCCAATCACCAAATAATGGTCAGAATTACAGTCTGCACCCCTGAAAGTTCGAATATCTACTATACTAGTATGTCTCCGTTTATCTATCAAGATGTGATCTATTTGGTTGTGTGTCAATCCATCTGGAGAAGTCCAAGTATATTTATGTATATCCTTATGGGGGAATGTTGTACTTTTGACAATTAAATTTTTCGATGTGGCAAAGTTGACTAATCTAACTCCATTGTCACTACTAATTGCGTGTAGGCTCTCTTTTCCAATAGTTGGTCTAAAAATATCCTCCCGTCCTACTTTAGCCTTGAAATCCCCCAATAAAATTTTCATGTGATATCTAGGAACTGATCAAAAGTATGTTCCAATTCCTCATAGAAGCTATTCTTTATATGGTCGTCTTTCTCTTCTGTAGGGGCGTGAGCATTTATAACTATGATGTCGCACCATCTACCCTTAAGTACTAAATATGATAACCTGTCACTGATAAAATCGACCTTTTTTACTGCTGATTTTATTCTTTTATGAACAAAGAATCCTGTTCCTAATTGGTGATTATTGTTTCCTTCCCCATAATACAACAAGTAATCTCCTATTTGTAATATGCCATTCCCATCTAGCCTAACCTCTTGTACTCCCACGAAGTCTATTCTATATCTAGCTAGTTCTTTTGCTACTAATGTTACCCCTCCTGTTCTATAGAGACTAGTTACGTTCCAAGTGCCAAATCTCAAATCCTTATTCCTTTGCTGTGGTCGTGCCAGAGAATCAGTCCTATTCCGAGGCTTATTATAGGGATACGTAACAAGCTGTTTTTTACGGTGATGGGTTGTTAGCCCTTCGCCCAACCCCCAAGCTTGAGGACCACCCCTTTATCGGCTGTCCACGACTGCTTATTCAATATATTCGCAGCTACCCTCCATATCTGGAGGCCGTCTCCTCTATCCGCAACCTGAGGACGCGCCATGCCATGGTGATAGGGACCCACAATACATGGGTTATTATTATTATTATTATTATTATTATTATTATTATTATTATTATTATTATTATTACTACTACTACTACTATTTTCTCTCTCTCGTTTCCATTATTGCCTGCTCTTCAGGAATATTTTGAATGCCAAATGTTTCTATAATGCAAAACAAAATAGGCCTAATAGTATGAGATCTCTTTTCATGGTGAGGTTATGACCACATGAACTAGAGACAGTAGATGTATTGCTTACCGGCGTGAAAATATATATTACCGGTATCAAAACAGTAATGATTATATCAACATCAAGATAAATCTTATCTCAAAATACAGGTAGTCAACAAAAATCAAAATCATTTTAAACCCAATATAATTATGGAATCTGCTTAGAAGGCAGGCACGTGAGGTTTCTCAATGCTAATTTAAAATAATTATGCCTACATTAGATTGAAGTTAGTTTAATATTATTTAAGTTAAAAAATTCGTTTCAGTAATAAAAGTAGGTTATATAGGCATATCTACCTACATATCACTTCATCGAATTGAGGTTATAAATATACGAATGTTACTACAGAAATACTTGAACTATAATATTATATATACAAATGTATGGTACATATCTGTAGCATAGAATTTTAATGCAGTCAATAACTGTATTATTGGAGACACTGGCAAACGTCTATTATTCGTTTTTGTCAACCAGTCATCGAAAATATAAGCAATCTCAATAAGTTTCTTTATCAAATCGGAACCGTTTTTTTTAATTCTATATCATTATAAAATTCCACGGGATTGTCTTTAGGCCTATCTCTAATTTGTACATTGTCCACTAATTGTGCCATCTCTTCCGCACATTCTAATAATTCGGCAACTTCCAAGACGTCCGCCATTTTTATACAAAGTGCCACTTTCGGCTCAAAGTGTGGTCGGAACTACACTTTCATCCAAAGTGTTCCTTTGCACCAAAGTGTCGACTGTGCAACGGAAAAGTGATACTTTGCGTCTTCCAAAGGACACTTTAATCGAAAGTGTCGACTATGAATTCCAGCCTAAGCTGAAAAAGAAATGCCGAGTCGAACTCGCTATCGATTTTAAATTTCTTGTTACGAGTACTTCGCATAGAGGACAATAGAAATAGAGATGCACAGAAGACATTGCATATAAACAATATTATTGCTCTGTTACCATTTCATCGTTCAGTTTGTTAGTGTATGGCTTCAATAAACTATATATATATATATATATATGAAACATGACTGTCCGTCTATATCGATTGTAACAATGAGAGCATCCATGGAGAATAAGAAAGGCTGTGGAATACATATAAACCACAGTCTAGTATATACAGTCACGAAGCTTAATGCGTAGTAAGTATGCATCCATGGATAGTTGCTCACCACTAGGATCGCTACTATCGCCCCATTACAGAAAATGCGAAATAGTGCCGGCACAGTCTATTGTTCCTAGCACCCTCAAAACTCAAACTTCTGACTGTATAAACTGCAGTTTCGCAGTTTATTTTCGTTTAGTATTTGTATTAATATCGTAAAATAAAAGTAAGCTATATGAATAATTTAAAATCAATTCATATTAAACAATAACGTGAACATGTTATAAAAATCGTATTTTTATGTTTTTAAAAAACTAATCTCAGGAAATAGCTTTCCACCTCGCCTTGTGTGGTAAGTCCGCGGAAAACGATAGGCCTATAATTTCGTATCGGCATTTCTTTTGCAGCCTAGTGTACTGATTCTGGGATTTTATGGACACGATATTCTTCATCCAACCTTCGATAAGCCGATTAATCATTAATTTTTTTACTGTTGTCTAGAGTTGTAGACATTTAGAGAACAAAGAAAATATTATCTAGCCTATAGTAATTTAGCGCGGATTCCTATGTAATTAAGTATTATTTTTGCGTGTAATAAAACACAATTAACAAAGTTAAACATTCCGAACATGAAGTTTCAAGTTTAAAACCCGAATTTTATTTCACATAAAAACACATATTTTCACAAAAAAATTAATTAAATACATATTTTCAGGAAATCTATTATAAACACATAAATCTTGGAGTATTTTTGCTTAAATAATTTTTTACAAGAACTTTTAAACATTTTAAAACTAAATCAATTATGTAACTCAGAAGTACGTTATCTTTTTAAGAATTCTTGGTTGCTTCGTGTTTCTAGGTGCTGTGTGGTGTATCCGTGATCCATTTTTGTAATAGTATCGCCTCAAGTTCTGAGAACTGCTAGGCAGCATATCAGTGTTATTATTAGAGAATAAATTAACATGGACAAGGAGGAGAGATCTTGAACACATAATTAGGAATGTTTATTGTTACTGAAGATTTCATTCAACGCTTTGTTTGTGAAACACAACAGATAAGAGCTCGGGTATGAACATTATTTAATTTAAACAAATCTCTCGCCTCTCGCTCATGTCCATCAAGTAAGGCAATACGTCTTGTTGTGATTCCCTGTTATCGGGCTTCGTTAATCGACATCCTTCAAGATATACTGAAAAATGGTTGTTTAAAAAACAGTTTGGCTTTCCTATTAGCAAATCTAAGCTTTTTGTGTGACACCATAAAAAAACTCGAAACATCCAAAAACCTGTTGTCTGAAACAGACAGGTGCGTGCCGTGAAAATTAAACTAGACTCGCTACCAGGTTCAGAAGTACAAGTATTAAAGGACAAATTCCAGAATGTGTTTGGGAAAAACAGTGGATATAAAAAATGTGTAAAGTTGCTCAAGTATTGGAGGGTGTGCCTGTAGGTGAAATTGACAGTGTTTGTGTTTGTAACATTCCTCTCTTTAAATATGCACGTCTGACGTCCTGTGATGTAGGAAGATCGTTTTCACAGTATAAGTCGTTGTTCAGAGATAATCAGCTTGCATTTGTGATGGAGAATTTGGAGATGACCTTTGTTGTTCACTGCAATTCTCGGCTAACTACTAGCACTCAAGTGTGGTTGATGAGTACCTAGTAACATTTTTTTTTTTTTTTGAAGCTAAGTTAGGTATTTTTGTCATATTTAAAAACAAATATTTTTTTTATTTTTAGCAAATATTTTCGTACTTTTTAGCACATAAAAAATAAATATATATAAACTTTTAGGACATAAAAATCGGCTCCCTAGTAATGTCGCAAGAGGTCTGAGATTCCCCAGTAAAACTCAGACCTCGAGTGATATTTATTAGGACTATTTCGTGAATAAAATAAGAATGCAAATAATATATCCCTGAAATTCGCTCATAAAATGTCGTTAACTTATGAATACTTACTTATTCAGAGATTATGAAGTTGAAATAGACGAATATCGATTACTGCAATAAAGAAATTGATTGTTATTCAGTAATGCCAATTGAGAAAAGCGAAATACAGGATTAACAATGTTAATTACATGTAGGCCTACTTCGCTTTTCTCTTGTTATTGTAACAGAAATGCGTTTTCATTATCTGCTGAAATCATAATTTAATTTAAACATTTTATAATATAATTACAAATAACCTGATTAATAGTTATATTAATTAAATGAACAATAATTGTTATGAAGGAGTGTCATTTTCTTTAGTTATCGTGAACATGGAATTAGAAGATGTAGATGTGGAAGTAGGATTTCGCACTTTATTTAGTACAATGGATTCATGCTCATCGATTTACGGGGAAACAGTTGGCGACACTGACTAAACAAAAGAACGACCATGCGATAAATTTATAGTGATAAATCGAGCTGCAAAAATAATCGCGATGCATGAATGTGATTGGTTTGAATTCAAAATTTCATTACACTTCATTGGTCGAAAATGGAATGACGTCATGCAAACGAAATAGTCATATTCAATTACATGAAATGAAGGAATATTCATTTATTTTATATCTTGTGCTAGTGTTATGATAGTAAAAAGTATAGGTAAATATGGTAACATATTAAACATGAAGGGGAATGGTATTACTATAGGAAATAAAGAACAAAGGGGAATAACATTATTATAGTAAACGGTCATTCCATATCAAATCAACAAGGCACTCAACCCAACCGACTCAGATTTCTTTCAAAATTTGAGGGTTTGTTTTGCCTGCCACGCTAACTAAAACTGCCGAGTTTCATATGTACTGTGTTTTTCGTTTTCTGTCAGTGGCGTTTCAAACATGAAGAAAACTCACATTTTTGTAAGCACGCCGCTTCAATTAAAATTATATATTTCAACAACGTCTCCAGATAAATTTACAAAAATTGGGTGATACATTCTTAATATGTGATAGTTTTTATTACTTATATTGTTTTCTGCATGTATTCAATTACACTAAAAAACATGGTGAAACAATTTTCATATATTCATATTTAAAAATGCGGGGGTTCTATTTTTAATGAAAAAATATATAGGACGCCTCAATTAGTGATATAATGAACTGATAAGTTTCAACTTGGAATCTTCATAGGTTATAAAGATAAAAATTATTATGTCACAGCAAGCGTAAGCTAACCGTATAAGTCGCGATAATTATGTCCCACACATTCGTTGTATTTAATTATATTTGATCATATTCTTGAATGTCACTATGTAATTTAACATGTAGTACATAATTCGAATTTTTAAAATTGTTACCTGAAATAAATTATTGTCACATGGATTTTGTTAAACCTGAAGTTCTGTAAGAAATGCTTACCTTTCATTGCTGAGATGAAATAGCCTGATCATCTTTCCAGACAGAATGCTGCGTTGTTTCAACTGCATTTTAAAACTGCTTAGCAAGTATAATACCCATCCTAAACAGCAGGACTATATGAAACTTGTGTTCCAGGCACTGCGGTGGATTTTGCAAATCGAAGAGCAAGCATTTTTTCCTCTTCAGTATAGCCTTTTTAGTCACATAAATAATAATAATAATAATAATAATAATAATAATAATAATAATAATAATAATAATAATGATTTATTTAACCTGGCAGAGTTAAGGCCATACGGCCTTCTCTTACACTCAACCAGGAGTAAAAACTGCGTTACAAAAACACTACACATTTACAAAGTACACTACAATTTTACACAAAGCTGAACATGATGATAATAATAATAATAATAATAATAATAATAATAATAATAATAAAATATAAACAAGTAAGAAGAAATCAGACATAATATATAACATAGAGAAAGAAAGAAAAAAAAACACAATAAAATGTGAACAGCAGGTCAAAAATACATGAGGCATACAAAGTATAAAAATAAGACAATTATTGATAATAATAATAATAATAATAATAATAATAATAATAAATAAGAATAGTAATAATAATGATAATAACAATAATAATAACAATAATAATAAAAGGCCTAATAGTAATAATAATACTAATAGTAGTAATACAATAGTGCAGTACAAAGCATACAATGAATACAATATTTTTAAGTACACACAGTAAGGAAAATTATGATTATATACAGCTCAACTTATCACATTAGAGATATACCGTTATCGGGAAATATGAAAACAAAAATATAAAATAAGTTAAATATCACTAGAACATTAAAAATTGTGAATACGTGGAAACATGCAATACAACACTTGTCATAATAGTAAGTTAGTTTGGCAACTCGTCATAAGATAATTTTCTAACTTGGATTTGAAAGATTTCAATGTTCGGCAGCCCTTGACTTCAGGCGGCAGAGAGTTCCATTGACGAGAGGTAGGAACAGTGAAAGATGAGGAATACAGAGATGATGTGTGAAGTGGAATTTCTAGCGTGTTATCGCGTTGTGATCGAGTATTAATATTATGATAGCGAGAAAGAGTATGAAAACGAGCCAATAAATAATAGGGGGATGAAGTGTGCATAATTCGATATAGGAGAGAAAGTGAGTGCAGATTTCTCCTCTCATGTAACCTAAGCCATGATAACTTCTCGAAAGAAGGTGAGATATGATCATAGTATCGAACATTACAAATGAAGCGGACGCACGCGTTATGAACACGCTGTAGTTTCTGAGCGGAATCAATCCTGAGATCACTGAACAAAACGTCGCAATAATCGAAGTGAGGCAGAATAAGTGTCTGTACCAGCGTCTGTTTTAATTTAGATGGATAGTGATACAATCTTTTTAGTGAATGGAGAACAGAGAATGCCTTCTTACATGTATATTTAATATGCGTATCCCAACTGAGATTAGATTCGAAATGCACTCCGAACGGTATTAATATTTGGGAGATGATGCCTTGTCCAGTCGTACAATTCCCTAGGTGTAGTTATTTGTTTATCGGATGGTCTCTGCAAACTAGCACAAGCCGCAAACCTTTTAAGAGTCCCACCTACAACGTCGCATGCTCTTTTGCCATGCGATATGCAAAAATAATGCAATTCTGTTGGAAATCCAAAATCTTCTTCATGTAATGTGAGGTTCAGGAAATTTTTTTCTATTTTTATACTGAGCAGAGAATCCATCGGAGAAATACATAATTTTTGTGGTGAATTACAGATGTTTGTTTTAATGACTCCATTAGATGTTTTTGAAACAGATGTACAGCTGTAGTGTCATATTTCGGGCAGTGTTCATTCATTCATTCATTCATTCATTCATTCATTCATTCATTTATTTTATTCCATAGATCTTACATGAGCAATGAAGCTTTTTAAGATGTGGAACATGTCAACATTTTACAATATTACAATTAAAATTTTTACAAATTTTTGTAGTTTTACAATTTAGTAATTTTCTACAATTTTTAAATTTTGTACAATTGTGAAATTATTACCAGATTTTTAATGGAGACTGTATCGGATGACGATTCGTTATGATATATTACGAAAGTATGAATGGTTGTCTGCACATTAGTCCTGTGAAATGACTGAATTTCATCTTGGATTACGAAATAATAGTTTTCAGCGAAGTCGCATAACACAACAAGCAGGCATGGCTGTAGAAATGATTTCATATCACGTAGAAACTTACTTTGTTCAGATGATATAAATGAGTGAGTCAGTAAATCACCAAGTTTCTCCAAGAGACAGTCGAAAAATTTGTCTGTGGGTTTCATTGTAGTCTCAAGCGTTGATCGGTCAGTCGTCATCCACTGCTTGTAGGTCACTGATTCACTGCAGTTTTATACGAAACATTTCTCTAAACCCTCTCTTATTTTGAATGGTTCATGACATCCTGTACATTTCCTGAACAAGCAATTTATATGAGGAGGATTGCACACCATAGTAGCCAAGAAATGTTAAGTTGGAAAGTATAAATAAAAATTTTCTTGAAATCCACGTAGATCTGAAACTTTAATAAATGCTTCCGGCATAAGTTTTACATTCTGATAGGACACAAACACAGACAGTATAGTCCACTAACTCCAGCTAGAATACAATTCCTTTGTCAGGGTTAGAATTTTTAAACACTGCATATAATTAATTTCTGCTCATGTGATTTACTCCCTGATTCTTTAATCACAACAAATATTTCTTACCAGGCATCATTCTGCTTATCTCGTCAGAACAACAGAATTCTTTAACTTTATCGGCAACAGCCGCGAGCAAGGGTTTTCCAGGTTTCGGATTTGGTGAACACAAAATTCCCTTTCCCTTTGCCAGGACTTTGGCTTTCCGAATTATGTATTCGAAAGCTGAAAGAAACTCTTTTTTATATTATTTACGCTGCAGCTTTTAGGTAGTAGTGTTAAAATGGTGATTTTCTCACTTTTACCTGAATTTTGAAAATTTTCCTGCAACTGAGACAAAATTTCAGAATCAGAAAGGTCCTGGTTCCTCGGCATCTTTATATCGAAGACTTTGTCTTTTACAATATTTTCAAATTTCTGTCTCTTATATTTCTCTTGTTGTAGCCTTTCTTGTTTAATAAGGAACACACCTTGGTCAAAAAGACTTGTATTTAATGAACTTACATTTGCTGTAGAGTCGACGTATTCTTCATTACTAGAGTCATTATGAGGATTCTGCGTAACAGCATCATATTATATTTTTATTTCTTTGCGACACATAGCGCACACATTTTGTTCCTGTTTTAAATCAGGAAATACATTAAGCATCCACGATATAACACTTCTTAAATTTTTCCTCTAATTACAGTGCCCTGATTTCTCGAAAGGATTGCAGCAAACATAGGCCTATAACTTAAAACGCGACTCCATTACATCGCACAAAACTACCACATACTACGAAAACTAAGGACACTGCACTTGAAACAGACTGCACGTTTTGTATAAATTGAAGACTGTATAAACTGCCACTCATGACGGTCTGACAGATCGATGACGCAGCTTATCAGACAAGTAGGAACTCGTGCGCATGCAGTGTTGGTGTAAGACGGGGTTAAGTGCTACAAACCAATACATTGATACATTTTTTTACTGATATTCCTGAAACGTTTCCAACATGAAACTTACACCAAGGGGAGAATACTCTTACCTCTATAACATACATTTTTCGCGAAATAATTTATGTCCTGCATTTATAGATATTCAATGTTAAAATGTGTTTCACGTGACTATTCAATAAAGAATTCATTACTTTGATGGAAACCTATTTTTATTGAAACGTATGATCCCTTAGCTTTAAAATAAGCCCAAGTTATGATTCTACCTCAATTAGAAGAGAAGTTATGAATTATTTTTGTTGACATAGTATGCGACATTTTTACATTTTTTTTCGTATTGACAGAATTGCTGTAGGGATATCGTGCATTACTGAGGGCTAAAATTTTACATAATTACTTAACTGAAGGTTCCTTACCATCCTACCAAATTGAATGAAAATCTGAGGTGGTCGGGTTGAAAAGTTCACTTTTTTGTGTTGATTTGACATGGAATGCCCCTAAAGAATAATGGGTAACAGTTTTAATATAGTAAAGAGTAAAGCGGAATAGTGTTAAGATAGTAAAGAGTGAAGGAAAATATTCTTAATATAGTAAAGAATTAAGGGGAATAGTGCGAATGTAGTAAAGAGTCAAGGGCAATATAATTAATGTAATGTGGTTTGTTTCAATACGTAGACGGAGGTGATATTTGAGAACAAAAGTGGTGTTTGATCTGTTGAGTGGAATAAAAAATTCATGATCTTAACAATAGGAACAGAGGAGAGATAAGTACATGATGAGAAAAAGTAATGAGATGGCAAATTTAATAATGTAATGATGAGTTATGGTGTTTCCTAAATGCGGGAATGTGAAGGTACACCATGACTAATAAATATAATGTGTCATATATCATATCATATCATATCATATCATATCATATCATATCATATCATATAATATCATATCATATCATATCATATATCATATCATATCATATCATATCATATCATATCATATCATATCATATCATATCATATCATATCATATCATATCATACCATATCATATCATATATCATATTATACCATATCATATCATATCATATCATATCATATCATATCATATCATATCATATCATATCATATCATATATCATATCATATCATATCATATCATATCATATAGTATCGTATCTTATCGTATCGTATCTAACCATATCATATATCATATCATATCATATATCACACCATATCATATCATATATCATATCATATCATATATCATATTATTTTTTATTTTTTTTTTACAGTCTGCATGCTCCATTACTGTGGAGTAATACTACATGCATTGGTTTACCTTAAACTATGTTCATATAATTACTTTATATTGTTCTAAGAGTTATTTTATAGGCAATATAGATGCATATCATATCATATCATATCATATCATATCATATCATATCATATCATATCATATCATATCATATCATATCATATCATATCATATATCATTATATCATATCGCATCACATCACATCGCATCATATCATATCATATCATATATCATATCATATCATATCATATCGTATCGTATCGTATCGTATCGTATCGTATCGTATCGTATCGTATCGTATCGTATCGTATCATATCGTATTGTATCGTATCTTATCATATATCATATCATATTATATTATCATATCATATCATATATAATGTCATATTATCATATCATATCATATCATATATACTATCATATCATATCATATCATATCATATCATATCATATCATATCATATCATATCATATCATATCATATCATATCATATCATATATCATATCATATCATATCATATATCGTATCGTATCGTATCGTATCGTATCATATCGTATTGTATCGTATCTTATCATATATCATATCATATTATATTATCATATCATATCATATATAATGTCATATTATCATATCATATCATATCATATCATATCATATCATATCATATCATATCATATCATATCATATCATATCATATCATATCATATCATATAATTTCATATACCATGTCATATCGTATCTTGTGCACCAAAATGTAAGTACCAATAAAAAAAAATTAAGATCTACTAAGTATCTTTAAGGTCTATTAAATGGAATCTCAGATTTTACCTGTTGTGATTTAAATGCATTTAAACTTTGGCTTCTATACGTAACTTTAATAATGGCTTTATAAAACGGCCTATAATTGTCTCATAGTAATCAAGTTTTAATAACTTCGTATACCCTCCATTAATCGTGAAGAAAGTTTAAGCTTGTGCGAAATTAACAACTTTATAAAAATTCAATGAGCTTAGCTTAAGTGAGATGTAGTTTCATTGAACGGGAGTAATTGCTTTCTAAAATCAGCGTCACATCGAATTCTACCTAGCGAGTCATTTTATCACGAGACAAGGCAGATTGTTTGACGAGATCGATGTGAGGCATTTAATCTAAAGTTCCTTTCAATTTGTCGACACAATGTTCTCTTTCGCTCTGCTACATTTTCATTTATTTTATTTAAGCGACCTTTGTTGTACCATAGCTGTTAATTTTGTTTCACTCTATATTGAGCTAGAGAGTCTATGCATGTTTGCGTTGAATGTGTTTCCTCACAAAAATAGTTCAAATTCTTCTTCTAACATTTTTCAGTGAAATTTTCCTGGTGATAGTTTGTATTTTGTTTCCACACGAAGTTGTCTCGTCAATTGCTTTTTTGCAGGTTTCGATCTTCCATTGTTTTCCTCGTGTATTATAACAATCACTTCTTCGAGAACGAAACAGCTGACCAGAATAAACCAAGGAGAAAAACAAAACGTGAGGCTGATACAAAATACTGATGACGAAGGATTATGGAAGCAGCTGAAAGTGTCTGACGTCAGGAGCATAGACGAGACTAACGGAGGAAATCAAGAGAAGACATGATAAGAACGAGCGAAGAAACGAAGCGACTACCAGATATTAGTGATTGTGAGGACAGAATAGATAGATAGGGCTTTGGAGAGGTTATTAAATGGTGAAATGGAGGACAGAATATTGAGGAGGATGGAATTTGCGAGGAAGAAAAGTGCTAAAAAGTGAGTGCAAGAAAGTAAGGGGTGGCAAAAGTGATAGAATAGGAATAGAGAAGAAAGTGTTAAGTAAGGGTGTAGTAAGATAGACATACAAACAATGAATAAAAGAAAATTAAAGTGGCAGAACATCTGAACAAATGTGAAGTGGAAGAGAGAGAAATTGTAAGTGTAATTAAGTGAATTAGATAAAGGACAGCCTGAAGACGTACATGAGGAGAAACGAGCAATCTGCGTTCCAACCATCCAGTATTATAAAGATAAATACCAACTTCACGATATCACTGTTACGGGATTGATGTTTGGAGCAAGAGGAACGATACCTAATTTCTCTTCTCAATTCTGTAAGACCCTAGGACTGCACAAATCGTTTCTGAATGAACTGGCCCTCCTAATAAATAGAGAGTCAGTCAAACTTTTACGAAAGCACCTATATGGACTCTAATTCAGTGTACTGAAAAAAACTGACGCACCATTATCATTTTTCTTTCTCTTGTTAGCTTTCATTACTTCTTTACTTGTAACTTTTTTTATTCTGTAAACTGTCATTCTTTGTTTGTTTACTTGTTTACTTTTTTTCTTACTCTGTTATCCCTCATCATTTATATTGTTTTGTGTGCTTTGTCTAATGGCAGCCTCTAATTTGAGGAAGCATAATAAAACAAAAAACATATTATTACTATTATTATTATTATTATTATTATTATTATTATTACGATGTACCGAAATACATATGCTATTTCCGTGCAGAAATTCTGCGTCATCATATTGATCGTCCAGTTCAAAAGTGCGACAACTAAAAAATTGCCAATTTTTAGTTATTTATACTTCTGAAAGCCCCTTTCGGAGCTCTTTCGGATTCAATATTGAGATAAGTCATATTTACAACCAAAAAGAAAAAAAAACTTAATAAACTGCTTTAGAAGTAATTATAACTATGGACTTTACTAATTCATTATTAGTACATTTCGAAATGTATTAATAATGAACTGGAAGATTGTGATAAACTCGTCCTGAATATTGACTCATTTCTAATTGTCGTGGTTATGAACCGGAAATCTGTTCCTTTCTAAGTGATTTATTTGAAACTTTCAACTGAAGATATCTCAAAACTTGTTTTTTTGAGTTGTCGCACTTTTGAACTAGACGATCGATATGATGAAGGATGAGTGGAACGGAGAAAAATTCACTGTGGCACAGGGATTTGGACCCATGTTTTCAGCTCTACGTGCTGACATTCTATCCACTAAGCCATACAGGATTCCCATCCCGATGCCGGATCGTATCCTCTCAGTTTAAGTTCCACCTCTTGGGTTCCCTCTAGTGGCCTACCCTCATGCACTGCGTCATAGATGTATGACAGTGGCACAATGTGCACACATATACAGAGGTGCACTCCTTATGAGTGACTAAGTGGCCGGGATCCGACGGAATAAGCGCCGTCTTACATCACTAAGTGATTCTTGTGATAGTTAACCTTGTTGGTGGTTGTGTTCTAAATTCAACCCTCCAACGTCGTTGAACCTCAACAAACGTTCATCGAACGATAATTGCACCGCCATATTTCCATGCTTTCCACTGCTTTCTGAATCATAAACCGCAAAAATCGTATGTCTATCTTATTTCTTTGCTGTGAAATAGTATTTCAAAGAGTGTATACATCAATTTGAGACACTGTATAGCACTGCATACTTATTGGTGATACTATCGTGTTTAGGGGTTCCTTTCCTTGTGCGCCTACGTAACTGAGATCTTAGAGAACCAAAACAGGTGATCTCTTTCTGTGAAGGGTTTTATACAGAATTAGAGTCGAACTGTATTTATATAATATGATATGGAATTTGGTTGTATGTAAATATTAAATATTATAGACACCTTTTTTACGCATGAAATCCTTTTATGAAGTCTAAAAGGTGATTATCGTTTAAAAATTGAATTATTCCTCTTTTTGTATTAGTAGTTTAAAGTTATCGATGTATGTTTTTCATTTACTAAATCCATATTGGCATTAAAGAAGAAAACTTTCTACAAAGAGTTTGAATCAATCTTCAGTGAATTGTTATAAATTTTGTAACTTCTATTTAATAAAGATACTCCATAATTCCTGTATAATTTGCTGGATTTGTTTTATCTCCACTGTTATTTATACAAGGTGAGCCAATGAAACGGGCGATTTTAAAACTTTAATAATTATTGCACTGATTACTTTGAAATGAAACTTTCACTTTACATCTAAACCTCTTGCTTAAAAAAGTTCCTTGTGCAGACACT
Organism: Periplaneta americana; assembly: GCA_025594305.2. Classification (NCBI taxonomy): domain Eukaryota; kingdom Metazoa; phylum Arthropoda; class Insecta; order Blattodea; family Blattidae; genus Periplaneta; species Periplaneta americana. The sequence continues at coordinate 24,721,156 of JAJSOF020000039.1, forward strand.
TGTATTTCCCTATTTTGACTATGCTGACAAAATTTAGTGACTGACCTCTCCAGCGACAACAAAACGAAACTTCAACGTGCTCATAATTTGTGTGTGCGTTTTGTAAGCAATGTTCGTAAATATGATCATATTACCCCATCCCTGGAAGCAATAGGTTGCCTTAAACTAGATAAGAAAAGACATTTACATTCACTTCTCTTTCCCTTCGAAATCTTGAACTCTTCTATTCCTTCGTACCTGTCGTCTCCCTTCACTTACCTTTCTTCCCACCATAATCTGAACACACGCTCTCGTCATGAAACAATACTAACAATATCATCCCATCGCACCTCCTCATACTCATCCTCTTTCACAATAGCCCTGCCAAGACTCTGGAATTCGCTACCTGCTAGCATCAGGGACTGTCGAAATAAAATTCAATTCAAACGCATACTAGGCACTTGGTCAGTAATTGATTTCTTGTAAATGGTTTCCTTAATCTATCACAAAATATTTCAATATCTAGTAATTTCATCAGTATACAATTTCGTTATTCTAAGTTAATTTGTAATTCAGTAAATATTAAATATTCTTTGTTTTTCTATGATAAATTATCTAGCTTTCCGTAATCTATCACAAATTATTTCAATATCTAGTAATTTCATCACTATACAATTTTGTTATTCTAAGTTTAATTTGTAATTCAGTAAATATTAAATATTCTTTGTTTTTCTATGACTATTACACTCTTACTACGTCATATTACTTTTGACCAATAAAAAGGTACGAAAGGACGTATTTCAACCAATTATGGCTGCTTATCGCACAATTTTATTGCGTCCCTAGCATTTGTTTAATTTTATCGCGTCCCTAGCTTTTGTTTAATTTTATCGCGTCCCTAGCATTTGTTTCTTTGTTTGCCAACATTTGAAACTGCGCTGGTCTGGACGTCAAAAATATATATAAAATTACAAACCACTCCAGTCGATGAACAGCAGTTTCAAATATGACTCGCACTGGCATTCAAGAACAAGAATTAATAAAAATCACTGATCATACCTATGCTTTTTCTGAAATCCGATTTACAAATAAATGAAGAGCACCATTCGGAAATCCTGAATAAGTTGAATACACCATGTAGGTCTAAATCAACGAGTTCCACTTCTATTATGCACACGTCCAATATAACATCAATTGAACCACCAACCACATTCAAATTCGAAAATTGTACATTCAATAATTATTCCTTTTAAAATTATTCATTCGGAAATTCTGAATAAGTTGAATACACCATGTAGGCCTAAATCAACGAGTTCCACTTCTATTACGCACACGTCCAATATAACATCAATTGAACCATCAACCACATTCAAATTTGAAAATTGTACATTCAATAATTACTCCTTTTAAAATTATTCATGTTTATTTTTTATGTCATCGTCGTTAATTAAAACTTTTCTAACACTTGTGTATATTAGTTAGGTTATGTTATAGCTTCTGCTCTGAGAGGATAAAAAGAATTTCTGCTATATGATATTATGGATAGTCACGTATCAGAGATTGTTTAATATTAAGATTTATTGAATGGTAATCATTACATGTCTGTATAAAGACACTGCTGCCATCTAGCATGCATCTAGCGTAATATTTGTAATGTTGAGATGGTACAATAATACATTTGAAGACAGTTGTATTTTCGTAAGTCAATTAATATTTTATTGTATTGGAGTACTTCGTTACTTCTAATCTTTATATACTTTCCTCTAATCGTGTAATAGTCAATTAAATCCCACTCGAGTTTTGATTTTCTCTAGATAAATCAAAACATCTAGTGAGATTACTGTTGATAAATTATCTAGCTTTCATTAGTCAGGTAGCGTACTTTGATTTTTATTGTAATTGTAAATTTAATACTAAGTGTAATTTTATTTGTAATTGTAATTGTAAATTTAATACTAATTGTAATTTTATTCTTTATATTATAGTTGGAATCTCCTGGTAGAGGGGCAGAGAAGGCCTGACGGCCTTATCTCTACCAGGTTAAATAAATAAATAAATAAATAAATAAATAAATAAATAAATAAATAAATAAATAAATAAATAAATAAATACTATACACAAAAGCATTTACCTGTACCTCATGAAATTCTAATTTTCTGAACACTACATCCCGCAGGTGGGACCCATTTCGTTGCACACATGCTTCAAGTCTAAGTCTAGCCGTGTGACTGGTCGCACAATCCTGTTCAAGGCACGTGTCTGTATTGATGAGAGGATTATTGGCAATTTGTGGAGACAAAAATTCTTGAATCATTCGGACATATCGCTGTGGAGTTACAGTAGCAGATGTCCCATGATCGTCCTCAAAGAAATAAGGACCGATGTTTCCAAATGACGCTATTGCACATCAAACTATGACTTTGACACTGCGTAATGATTCCTCAAGGGTTAGTTGGTAACCAGTATCGAAAGTTTTGTTTATTCACGTATCCAGAGAGATGAAAATGAGCTTCATCACTCATCAGCATATTGCACAATGTCTTCGTTAACATTTAGATCCAAGAATTGTTGGAAAAAAGTCATGCGGTTTACTTTATCAGCATCTTTTAATGTCGCACTACTAGAATTTTGTATGGATGCATGTGTAAGTCCTTATGAAGAATTCTTCGTATACTGGTGTTCGACAAGCCATGTGAAATTGCATGACGACGGGCAGAACGTTTAGGACTACGGATCATAGCAACTCTTACAGCGTTGATGTTTTCCGGGGTTCGTATAGATCTTTGTTTACAGTACCAGGAGACTTCGTCTTTAACGCAGAACCAGTTACTTCAAAGTTCTGAATCCAGATTTTTATTATATGGGCTGATGATATCGGATCATTGCGATGGATATTGTAATGACGTCGAAATAGCCGTTGTGCAGCAATGAAACTATCATTATTTTTGTAATATGCCTTAATAGCAAAAGCACGTTGTTTACCCGTCCAACGATCCATTATAAACAAATGCTATCTAATGAAGGATAGATTGTTACATATAACAATTAAAATACAGCCGAAAAGATACGAATCTGAAAATTGCCCATTTCATAGGCCCACCTTATTTATTGGCATACAGTGGAAGCTCTTAAGTTTGACAGAAATCAAGTTCGATATGCTATAGTTCGACTGCTTATGTAGGAGAATTAGACACGCCCCTATACGGGCACTAAGAAATGGGTTTGCCATTTGAATGGGAATTGGTTCTTTGTCTTGTAGTGATACTTTTGTTAAAGGAAAACAGAATATTTTATTGATTAGGACATCCATATTGATCACTGATTTTAAATTAATGAACTCATCTTTTTTCTATTTGAGAACTGTGCCGTCTGTGAGACGGAACTGTCGAAACCCACTGTGGTACTAGAAGCGCATACACAAGTCTCGGGGCGGGCAGGAAATGCAAGTACAGTACTGTATTCGTTAATGGATAAACAATAATAATTTGTATTCGTTTCACCTGCCACATCCACTACTCTTATTGGACTGAACTTTCAATTCTGTTTTGTCGAGCTTAGGAGAGTCCACAGTACTTATAATATTTCGCCATTCTTCTGAAATTGATTTTAAATTGTAGATATTGTTGATATATTGGACGTAGGTGCTGTGAAAATCATTTCTTGTCAATTTATAGAGTCCAGAATTTATTATGATTTACCATTTTTAATTTGCAGTAAAAGAGGGAAAGCTTATGATCGCAATTTTATGTTCTCCAGTCGTTTTATTCACATGTTGTATCAGATCACAAATTTGGTTAATAATCGAGAATATTTATTCTGGTGACACATTAAAAATACACACCCTAATGTATTTTCGCATATGTTGTAGGATTTCTAAAACTTTCATTCTTACTGTATTTAAATCCATTCTCAACTGACAAATGAGTCCTATTCACGATCAAAATAATGTAAAATCTTTCACTAAACTCCAAAGAATATAATTTTTGCATATGTTGCAGGCCTTGCTTAGAATATTGACTTTTTCGCATAAATTTAGGGTTCAATTAAGATTATATTTACGATTCGATTTAAATGTAATATTTCAGAGGTTTTCAGATCGTTTCTTTGTCAAGATAAATTTAATATTTTATTCTAAGGAAAGTTGAAAATATTCATTTTCGAAAGTTACGAAGTAAGACAAACAATTTTCAGTTTTGTTGCTGTTGTTTGACAAGAAGAGCAGAAAACTGATATTCATTCATTCATTCATTCATTCATTCATTCATTCATTCATTCATTCATTCATTCATTCATTCATTCATTCATTCATATACCTTATACCTTAAAACAATATACTTTGCATACTTTCACTCGGTAATGAGTTTTGGAATAATATTCTGGGGAAATTCCACAGATAGTAACAGTATATTCCTATTACAAAAAAAAGAGTAATTAGAATAATAGTAGGTGCCAAATCTAGGAAATCTTGTAGGATTATTTAAAAAAAAACTACAAATAATGCCCATGGCTTGTCAGTATATCTTTTCATTAATAACACCGTTCTGCATGGATTTTGTTGTTTTGAAATAAATAAGCGTTTCTGAACCACAATTTCACACTAATTGCAAAACTGAAATCGTTTTCGCGTACCACGTCAGAATTTTTTACAATTCAAAATTTTATGTTTCCAATATTTTTCGTAATATAGTAATATTACAGTGTGCTTTTCATTTGTTAAAAAGATACGACAGCTTATAATTTAAAATTTATTACTGAAAATGTGACATAATATATTTGATTATGTTTGTATTTGATATTTATTAAAATCTACTAACTATATCCGCCCATGAGGGATGTACAAAATTGCATCCTCCACCTTAAAATGAACTGAGGTTAAGACGTCCGTTGTTTATTCTTGGAGATTTTTATCTTCTGCACCCAACGTTATCTATAAACAGGAAGTTGAAATGTTTAGTATCTCAGGTTATAAAAATTACGAAGGCAATATTTACTCTTAGAGATTGCTATTAAACCTAACAATGAATTAGAGAAATGGCATAGGGTCCACCTATATTTATTTATGAAAGTGCAATCCAGCTTATGAGGCTACAGATTTCCTTACTGAGATAATAAACCTATCTCCTTTTAAAAGTTTTTTTTAAAATTAGAGGTTCAGTTTTGTGTTGTTGGTTGTCGTGTAAAAGTGAAGTGTGTGAGTTCTCATTTTTATGTGAGAGTACAACATAACAGTGTTGTTTCATAGAAATGTCGAAACGTGGTTGTGTAAATGATCCAAATTTGTTTTGCTATATATGTGGGTCATAAACGTTGGTAAAACAGAGACAGAATACAACAGCTTTTGTAAAGAATACTTACTTTCAATATTTTGGCATTAAAGTTAGGAGGCCAGGACAAATCCTGATACCCCCATAAAGTGTGTCGTAGTTGTGTTGAAGAGTTGAGGAGTTGGAAAAATGGAAAAAGGAAATGATTGTCCCTTGGTATCCCTATGATTTGGATGGAACCTACAAATCATGGAGACTATTGTCATTTTTGTGTAGTTAAGGTAGCTGGATATACTGCTAAAAACAAGAAAGATATTCTATATCCTAACATTCCCTCTCCATTCGGCCCGTACCTCATGATCCCGATATTACAGTTCCGGTACACCCTGAATCAGATACATTGCCATCTGCATCCAATAGCACTGAAACTGAATCTCCAGTGGATCGTACTTATGAACCAGACAATACTGGCGATGATAGATGTTTTAATCAAAATGAGCTTAATGATTTAGTGAGGGATTTAAATTTGCCTAAAGAATCGGCAGAACTATTAGGTTCTAGGTTAAAAGAAAAGAAAGTATTGGCTGAGGATACATATTTTTCATGGTACCGGTATCGTGAGAAGAAACTTGTACTTTTTTTTTTTTTTTTTTTTTTTTGCTGAAGAAGAGAATTTAGTGTATTGCCAAGACATCCTTGCCGTCTTAAAATTTTATAAGATAAACTATAATTCCAAAGAGTGGAGGTTCTTCATAGATTCTTCTCAGAAAAGTCTTAAAGGTGTTTTGCTTCATAATGGAAACATTGCGGACTATTGCTGGATGTTAAAAAGGGACTGCTCTGAACAACATGCGAGGAGGTCAAAGAGGAGAAAATCTGAAGTGCAATATTGAGATAATATTATGAAAGTGCTTATAATTATTAATTAATGATTAATTGTGGCCTAGCTTTTCTCACAAAATTCTTGTTGAAAATAATTTTTATGGCGTTTCACAAAGCTATAATTTCATTTCTGGTTATTCATGAATTGTTTGAAAACCTGACGTGATGGGGCAAAATGGAGATTATTTTCGAATTCAGCACAAAAAAGCCGTTTAGAATCGCCTATCACATTGAAAACAACAGAAAATAAATTTTGAAATGCAGAACGGTGTAATCTTCCTCTTATGTAATCCTGAAAACTTTGTAACTAATTCAACAGTTCATAGCATAAATACACGTCAAAAATGACTTTTCATGCTCCATCGGCAAGTCTATCATGCTATCAAAAAGGAGTGCGTTATATGGCAGTAAAAATGTTTAATAGCCTCCCTATCGATATAAAAAATGAAACTCAAAACATAAGATTATTTAGGGCCAAATTAAAGGAGTAGGCCTACCTAATTTCTCACGCCTTCTATTCTATAGGTGAATTCATGACATTCAATAACGCTTCATGACATTGATACTGAAACTTTGTGTTGTACCAGTAGACTATATCGTAAATCTTTTCTATATATATTTGATCTAGACTATGACTATAAATTAAGACTTTATAATAGTATTAAGTTTTTGACTTGTTCCATATTCTAGCTGTGAAGCAGTGTATGAATACCATGGAATGTTAATAAATACAATACAATACATAGTGTTCTCTCCAAGGGCAGGTCTTTCACTTCAATCCCAGACTTCCTCTTTGTCTCCGCATATGATCCATATATCTTAATGTCATCTATCATCTGATATCTTCTTCATCCACGAACTCTTCTCCCGTGCACCATTCCTTCCAGTGCATCCTTCAGTAGGCCGTTTCTTCTCAACCAGTAACCCAGCCAAATTTCTTTTCCTCTTTGTGATCAGTTTCAGCATCATTCTTTCTTTGTCCACTCTTTCCAACACAGTTGCGTTTCTTGCTCTGTCTGCCCATTTCACATGCTCTATCCTTCTCCATATCGACATTTCAATTGCTTCTATTCGCTTCTATTCACTTCGTTCCTGTTCCTGTCCTATACAATGCTACACTCCACATAAAGTACTTCACTAATCTATTCCTTAGTTCATTTTCCAGAGGTCCGCAGAAGATGCTCCTTTTTATATTAAAAGCTTTCTTGGCCATTGCTATCCTCCTTTTGACTTCCTGTCAGCAGCTCATGTTACTGCTTATAGTACACCCCAAGTATTTAATACAAAAATGCAAATTCATCACAATTGAATTTTGTAATGAACTGTGAATACTGGATAAGTACGGGCTGCAATCAGAATGTTAACATTTTCAGTAAGAGAATTAAATATTGAAGCTGTCCATTATTTTACTTTCTTCCTATAGATATTTTTCTTTCTTTCTATCTTTCTTAATTAGTGTGTTTTAACCATTTAGTACTTGCGCCATAATTTGTGACACCAGTACTTGCTCGGATTGCATTTGTAATCCTTTTCTTTTATTTTAATAATTTTTAATTTTGCACTTATGAATATGTATGTATATGTATAGGGAAAGTCGGTTAGTACCGGACATCGGGTAATATCGGACAGTGAGTTTTTTTCATCTACCACACGATGATAGTACCTGATTGACGTGGTTACGTTTCTGTGATGTCGCATAGAGAAACGTAACCATGTCATTCAGATACTACCATATGGTGGTAGATGAAAGAAACGCACCGTCCGATATTACCCGATGTCCGATACTACCTGACTCTCCCCTATATATATATAAAATAGTAACATTACTTCTTTGATTCTATTAAACTGTTTGTGATATAACAGTGTAACTCTATTTCAATTGTAATATTTAAATCAGTGTTGTCAATATATTATATTGAGTGGTATTATGATACAAATGATGTAATTAAAAACTCTATTGTTATTATTATATAGACTTAATTGTTAGTTATTATAAACTACACTCTAGAGTTATTACCTGCTACTCCTACATTTGGATTCAAATACATGTCTGTTTCATATGAGAAGAAGTCATTGTTCTGTATTATCAAATATGTCCACGTAATCATGTATATTACAGGATAAAATAACCACTGCAACAATAGAAAGTACATATGAAAATGTTTTATGAACGGTTTACAGGAAAGAATCAAATTACAAATAAGGAAACCTGAAACCTGCAGGAAAGTATGTTCTATTATCCATGTGCTAAAAAGGATAAATGTTCATCTTCCCTCTTGCTTAAAAAAGTCCCTTGTGCAGACGCTTGTATTTCCCTATTTTGATATGCTGACATTTTACTGGCTGACCTTTCCAGCGACAACAAAACGAAACTTCAACGTGCTCATAATTTGTGTGTACGTTTTGTAAGCAATGCTCGTAAATGTGATCAAATTACCCCATCCCTGGAAGCAATAGGCTGGCTTAAACTAGATAAGAAAAGAAATTTACATTCACTTCTCCTTCTCTTCAAAATCTTGAACTCTTCTATTCCTTCGTCGTCTCGCTTCACTTACCTTTCTTTTCACCATAATCTGAACACACGCTCTCGCCATGAAACAATACTAACAATAACATCCAATCGCACTTCCTCGCACTCATCCTCTTTCACAATAGCCCTGCCAGGACTCTGGAAATCGCTACCTGCTAGCATCAGGGACTGTCGAAATAAAATTGAATTCAAACACAAACTTACTTACATGTTTTTTTTTTTTTTTTAAGATGGGACATGACAGGAGCGTTGCGATCGGAGAAAACAACTGAATGTCACATAGCCTGGTAGGTCTGTTGCTATGGTAACAACGGTTGAGTTGCCAAACTTACCGTTTCCACATGGTGATTGCTTAATAGCTCTCTTGGCGACTTTTATTCTGCACACAATATTAGCATTGATACGTTTCATATTTGATTCTCTGTCGATTTTTATATTGTTTTCTTACCTTCTCGTCAATTGTCAATGAATGTTTTAACGTCAGCCATCTTAACCTCTATTGCTAGCTTTCGTCAGCTGGCAGCATGGTAGTCCATATTGGCAACATAGCACTGTAGTTCCAAGTTTGGGCGCCTAACTCCCATGTCCCATCTTTAAAAAAATAGACACTTGGTCAGTAATTGAGACTCGTTCAGATATGGCATCTTCTAAATAGTTCTCTTATTCTAGCACAAAACATTTCAATATCCGGTAATTTCATCATAGTCTAGGTTTAATTTTTACATAAGTAAAAAAAAAAAAAAAAAAAAAAAAAAACCTTTCCTTGTTCTTAACTTCTACAATAAACTGTCTAGCTTTTATTAATCAGTTAATCTTTTAGTATTTTGATTTTTATTGTATTTGTAAATTTAATATTAATTGTAATTATAATTGTAATTGTATTCTTAATATTGTAGTTGTAATCCCCTCGTAGAGGGGAAGAGAAGGCCTGATGCCTTAACTCTGCCAGGTTAAATAAATATATACTACTATATACTACAGTATATTCTCTCTTGGCACTTGGTCAGTAGTAGAGACCGTTCGGACATGGTTTCTTATAAATAGGTTAGGATTAAATGGGTCCGTCTAATGCTTATCTATTATCTATTAATATTGTATTTCTTAACTGTAAATGAGCACAAACGCTACTTAGGTGTAAATTTTTCTGACATTTTGTATATTCGATTCCCTCATCGTTTCAAATGCATATCATTTTACCTTTCCAAATTATATGTAATACGCTTTTTTTTTTTTTTTTTGTATATCAGCATGCTCCATTACATTGGAGTAATACTACATGCTTTACATAAAATATTACAATAATTAGTTACATAATTTATGACATGAGAACAAGATATTTACAATTTTGATTGCGATGTTGAAATTCTTTCAGATACAAGTGTTGCCTAATTGTACTTTTATATATTTTATGTTACCATCATTGTTAATATTATTTCTAATTTCAATTCTGTTACATTTTGCCAAATTCTATGGATTTTATAAATTTTCTGAAGCTTTTGAGGTATGCTGTTGTGAACTGATCAAAAGGTGGAGGCCAGGTTTGACCTGTGCGTATTATACTAGCTCGTAGGATTCTTCTTTCTTTTATCAGTGTGGCACATCTTAGTAGTATATGGTTGACTGTCTGTTCTTCTTTTAGTCTGCAAGGGCACGTTGGAGTTGGAATAATCTTGAATCTGTGAAGATACGATCTTGTGAAGCCGTGACCTGTCACAATAGAAGTAAATTCTGCCCCGACAGGTAAATTTATCTTCAATCTATCTTTAATTGATGGGAAGAATGATTTCGTTATTGCGCCCTTAGCTGAGATAGTCCACTGCTCTTGCCATTTTCTTAAGGTCTTTTCTCTCTCTTCTGTTACTATGGTATCTCTCGGTATTTTGTTATAAGCTATTTCCCTTCATCTTCTATGGCGGCTTGTTTGGCAAGACGGTCAGCTATCTCATTCCCTACTATTCCGACATGGGCCTTCACCCACCTAAAGAGAACTGTCCATTGCTGTCTCTCCAATTTTTCAATTCTCTCTTTATATTTTCAATTATTGGATTATGTTTATTCTTGTTCTGTAAAGTGTCCAGTGTCACTTTGCTGTCTGTGTTAACTACTGCAATATTCTCTGTTTCTTCTGTTATTTCTACATTCTCAATGTGTTGTAGTGCCTTCAAGATTGCTATTTGTTCTGCCTGATTGTTAGAACATTTTTCGTGCAGTTTGTATTTGGATCGGTGGATGACCATGTCGTTTTGGATTATGACCGCAGCAGCTCCAACTTTTCCTCCGATTTTACTTCCATCCGTGTATATATCTATTTTGTTTGCCGTATCCTCCATAGGCGCTCTTATGAGTGGTTCTTCAGCTGGGTGTGGCCAGTGAATCACTTCCAGAGGTGCATCGTACTCCATGTTTTTGTGGGTGGCTCTATAAATTCTGACCTTTTCTTCTATGACTAGACGAATTGGAAGAACTCCTGCTATTACACATGAGGGGTCATATGAAAGTGTTCTAAATGCCTTCGCTATTTTTATGTTCATTAGTCTTTGAACACGTTGATATTTCCTTAAGTTGTTTTGTTTTGTCAAGGCCTTCTCCCATATCGGTGCGCCATATGTTAGTACTGGTTCAATTGCACCCACGTATATGGTTTTTAGTGCCCGATGTTCTAGACCCCATTTGAGTTTAGCTACTCTTGCTAGCATGTTTATTATCGGAGTGCATTTCTCTGTAATGTAATCTACATGTTTGTCAAAATTAAATCTGGTATCGAGATAGATACCCAAGTACTTTAGTTCGGATACTTGCTCCAGACGTTTATAGTTTAAGTAGATGTTCAGTGTTTTGTCGTCTCCTGATCTTTTCCTTGATATCAATAATGTTTTGGACTTCTTTTCATTGAAGTGCATTTTGTTTTCTCTCGCCCATTTTTCAATTTTCTTCAAATCTAGGTTGGCATAATTCTCTGCATCCGTAGTGGTTTTTCCTTGCGTTAGAACCATTAAGTCGTCCGCGAAAGCAATGACCCTCGTACGATGAGTGAAGTCCAAATTGAGCAGCTTTGTCAAATCTGGCAACCTTTTCATAAGGGAAGCTAACTTTCTTCTTCTACAATATATTATATAGGTAAATTATATATATTATTTATTGTAATATATCAATACAATATTAATAGATAAGCATTAGACGGACCCATTTAATCCTAACCTATTGTACTTTGCTTATCGGTTAAAACTTCAACAAAATGAAATTATTCCTGTAAATAGTTTTCTTATTGTAGCACAAAATATTTCAATATCCGGCAGTTTCATCATATTCTAGGTTTAATCTTTACTTAAGTAAAAAAAAAAAAACTTTCCTTGTTCTTAACTTCTACAATAAACTGTTTAGCGTTTATTAATCAGTAAATCTTTTAGGGCCGTATTCATAGACATTTTTAGCGCGGGCTTCCGGTGGATGATCAGCGTTTTTCGTATTCATAAACCAGTGTTAGCGATAGGATATGATTTGAATTCTGTACTAGTAACCAGTGGATATCCTGGGCTAGCTTAGTACGCTCGTAGCGCGTGCTGCGAAATGTCTATGAATAGCACCCATAGTACTTTGATTTTTATTGTATTTGGAAATTTAATATTAATTGTAATTATAATTGTAATTGTATTCTTAATATTGTAGTTGTAATCCCCTGGTAGAGGGGGAGAGAAGGCCTGATGCCTTATCTCTACCAGGTTAAATAAATATATATACTACTATATACTATACTATATTCTCTTCTGTTTAAAACACTAGCGTTAGGACTCGCGATGATTGTATTTATAATCCACTCTAAAAACATAATATAATATAATTACTGTTACACAGAAAAAGTCACAATTAAATCGAAACACTTCAGACACTATGGCTAAACTGTAAGAGGAAGGTACTCAAAATGTCATGCTATTAGCATTGAGCGTATTCCGAATCTCACCGGTGAGCAATCCGATGGCATCACGGTGTTCAGAATTCCACCGATGACGTCATTGATGCTCCACCGGTGTCGCACCGGTGCCATCAACTTGCAGAGGTGGTGGCAGTCTCCATCAGCCGCCATCAGAGAATCTGATTGGTTCTTGTATAGGGCGGGAATTAGCAGACGAATAACATCGTGCACTGTTGTGTCATGGCGGTGTGTTCTGCTGTATTGTTTGTAATGAGCACAACGTAAAAACAATATGTTAATGGCTTATGAGTGAACATGTCAACGGACCAGTTATTACTACCTGTTCAAGAAATAAATTGTTTATGCTATCTTTTCTTTGAACGAGATGGCAGTACGAAAATTTCGCAAAATTTTGCTAGCGTAGCACAGACAACAACTTGTACAGTCGCCATGACAGCCATCGAATGTTATGTTTTATTTAACGACGCTCGCAACTGCAGAGGTTATATCAGCGTCGCCGGATGTGCCGGAATTTTGTCCCGCAGGAGTTCTTTTACATGCCAGTAAATCTACAGACATGAGCCTGTCACATTTAAGCACACTTAAATGCCATCGACCTGGCCCGGGATCGAACCCGCAACCTTGGGCATAGAAGGCCAGCGCTATACCAACTTGCCAACCAGGGCGACGACAGCCATCGATCCTTCCAGCAGTTTTGTTCCTTATTTCGCTGGAACGTGACGTCATTGATGCCACCGGACCGGTGAGATTCGGAATAAGCTGATTGAAAGCGGAGATGTGATGACGTAGTAAACAGCAGTGGATTACAAATGTATGCCGCGCGAGTACTGGAGGGTTTAGTTTCTACTTACAATAGACCTAATTTCAATTATATCACTTAAATTGTAATATCATATTATATAGGGTAAAGATTGCTAATGCAGTGATACGAGTCATATTGTGGTAGTTCTTATTGAGAATTCATTACAATTTTACTGAGCGAGAGAAGGACCAGTTTTGTGCTGCAACTTGTCCACGAGCATTCTCTTAATACGTTGACGCAAAAAAAAAACCGATCTTCCTCTCGCTCAGTAAAACTGTAGGCCCCTAATAAATTCTCAAAAAGAACTATCGCAGTAATACTCGTATCACAGTATTACCAACCTTTACTCTAAGTGGAACTGCCCCAAGCGCGAGAATTTGCTCTTTTGGGTGCAAACTGTATATTTTAAATATGTATTATGTAATCTGTAATTTCAAGTTCAATAAATTTCAAATATACGTATCATTAATTAGCCTATTATTCCCCCAAAAAATCCACTCCAGGGTATTTGTGAGGCGGAGATAAAATATACCATCCCTACAGTCGGCGTCAGGGTGTTGGTAATCTTTTATTAAGTTAGCGAAGTATTATAATAGGCTACTCAGTGTTGTACAAAATTTTCCAGATCCCCGATGAATAAAAGAACTGTGGGATAGTTATTCTCTCAAGTAATTCGTTTTCTATTGCCATAGTTTTAAATGGAGGAGGAGGCAGTATGGATATTTAGATATGGATTTGCACTGGGCTTTTACATTACGTTTCGAATGTTAGCTGCATTTTTGTTTTGTGAAACAATATTAATACCATGAATGTGACACATGTTTTCTTACTTATTTCACACGTTTCGCATCAGTTTAGTTCATGTCATTTGTAGTTTATTTCCTTACACAGTTCCCTTAAAAACATGAAAATGAAATAATTTACTAGGAAGTTTAAATATCTGTATTTCCCTGAAGAGGTGTATTTCATTTTATAAACTATTAATTTTGTACACATTTAACAAATATTATGTTATTGATTTGCTATTAACAAAATTTGTGCTGCTGATATTAATATTTCAATTACATTACTACCTTTCCAATAACAAAAAGTACTATTAAATAATTCCTCATTTACATTAAGCGTGCGATCTTTAACGCTACATTGCAAGAAACGTCTTCTGCTACACAATCAGTTGCACTATTGTGCATGTTGAAATGGTATTATGTTCCATGTCCGTTTTTGATGGACGATACTTTGAACAGATCATGTAAACAAAGATAAGATTCTGCAGTACTATAAATATTAATGTATGATGTTGCTGGTAGGAATGCATATTTTCTAACAATAACAAAGTATTTAATCTCAAGAGGAAATTAACGCAGAATAAATATGGGAAATGCCTGTTATTATTCGGTTGAGAAGTTTTCGTCATCTAGTCTGCTGTCAAAAAATCTGAAAGTTACAATTTATAAAACAGTTATATTACCGGTTGTTCTATATGGTTGTGAAGCTTGGACTCTTACTTTGAGAGAGGAACAGAGATTAAGGGTGTTTGAGAATAAGATTCTGAGGAAAATATTTGGGGCTAAGAGGGATAAATTACAGGAGAATGGAGAAAGTTACACAACGCAGAGCTGCACGCATTGTATTGTTCACCTGACATAATTAGGAACATTAAATCCAGACGCTTGAGATGGGCAGGGCATGTAGGACGTATGGGCGAATCCAAAATGCATATAGAGTGTTAGTTGGGAGGCCGGAGGGAAAAAGACCTTTGGGGAGGCCGAGACGTACATGGGAAGATAATATTATAATGGATTTGAGGGAGGTGGGATATGATGGTAGAGACTGGATTAATCTTGCTCAGGATAGGGATCAATGGCGGGCTTATGTGAGGGCGGCAATGAACCTCCGGGTTCCTTAAATGCCAATAAGTAAGTAAGTAAGTAAGTAACAAAGTATTTAATGGTATTTGAATGTTGTTTTGATGTTATTATAGTCCTAATTAAGTAATAGCAATCCCATGTAATATAAATCAGATCATAATATGATATATATCAAAATACACTTCAAAATACTGTATCTTTGAAACAATGACGTATAAAAAAAGGTTTCTCCTTAAAAATAATAGCCATGTCTTTTATCATCTAGAAAAACCTTTTGAGTCATTCTGTACCGGCACGCTAGTTTTGTGCCTCAAAGGCGCTATGTTCTGTTAAAGTTTGCCGAGTGTCTGTAGAACCGAAGCTAGTTTTGCAGAAACAGATATACAGTATTATGTTCGAACAAATGGGAATAATAACACAGTCCAAGTTATTATCTAAACACAATCTATGCACAATCATGGATGTGCTTACTACCAAATGTTGACACATGCAGGCTTGTATCTCGTGAACAATCGACTAAAATAAATGTTCATATGGACATTTTGTGTTGTTTTGTGATCTATCCACACACACAAGTTACTTTCCACATAAACCGTAGACTATTACTCTTTATAATTATGGCAGTTCCAATTTTTCGTGTAATCGTTGAGTTCTTGTATAAAAAGTAAAATAAATATATCCCATTGCGCGACAGCCCATGGAGGGCTAGGGCCGACCAGTCCACTGTGACCCCACGTCCACATGCCTTCGCATGAACTATCATCCAATCAGAACATCGTGTAGTTAGCACGATGATCCTCCCAGCCGTAGGTGGTTGTCGTAACCGGATTTCGCTATCTAAAGTCTGTGTGATGTATCTTGTCTCACTGTGAAAAGAGAGAAAAAGGAGATATGTCTTACTTCGTCTGTGTTGTTATGGCAATGGGGATCCGTCCATCCATCCAGTGGCGGAAGGGACCAGTTGATACATTCTGTAGAGCAAAATAAAATTACAAAATATCTCCCTTCTCCCGACACTGAGCCTGTCTTTCAAGAAACTGAGTTCCGCTAGCCTGTACAATAACAAGGTTTTGAAAGGAATCCTGAAAATTTACAACCCTCCTATAATCTCCACCCTCATTTGAATGGACTTGGTTTTATTGCTACTGAGACAAGATAAACCTTACCAGGTATATCGTATGTCCCCAAATGTACCTCAATGTTCTTGTACACTGCTAAAACTTTCATGAAAAAATGTCTTCCCCGATCGGGTGAACACTTGCTGCGAAAAAAATATTGAAGTATTTCTTGAAACCGTTAGACATGCATAATTATAGGAAAAGTTTAGTAGTGTCGTCTCCCACTGAATATTTCTTTCTTGGCGAGATAGATGGCAGCATATTATATTGTACTTTAAATTTTATCCAAACCCCTTTACTGTATTGCATATAAAGTGTAGTCCCTCCGTTGGGAACTTCTGTTATGGAAACTTCTAATTTGGAAAGCTAGCTGACTCCGCCCACTACAAGACGTAATACGTTACTGATAAGGCGATCGCTTTGCTCTTGCTAGACGTTGACATCAAAAGATGCAGTAAAGAAAAGGAAAGAAATTTATTTTCACTTATACATGAAGAAACAAACTTAAATAAGAATGCAGAGAAGTAGAAACCCTTGGGCAGGTTTTGGGTTATTGCCCTAAAGGAGAACTACTGAGAAACAATCGCCACCATAAAGTGAGAAGCTCCATCGCAACTACTCTTCGGAAGGCAAAGTGGGAGGTTTACGAAGAAGTGCACTGCTTGGCTGAGAATGGGTCAACGAGAAGAACAGACATTATAGCCATCGATCGCCAGAATCAAAGAAGCCTCATTCTTGACCCCACTGTCCGTTTTGAAAAAGATGATCAACAAGCTAATAACGTTAACGATTAAAAGAAGTCTATTTACAACCCATGTATTCCTCACTTCAGTGAGAGATACAAAATGAATATTCGTACATGGGAAGTGAAAGGACTTCTTTTTGGCGCTAGGGGAACTTCATTTAAGTTAACCAAAACCATTCTCCTTTCTCTTAAATTTTCTAATGAGGACATTAACAAAATTTGTATAATGGTGTTGAGAGATTCATTATCCATTTTACATAATCACTTGTATAATACTATGTTTTTTTTTTAATTCATTTCATTACTCTTCAATGTATTTTCATCTCATGTTTCTCCGAAATCAAATTGTACTTTAATAAATTTATCATTGTTCCGTATACTCTCCGCATTTATATTGTATTTTTAATTTAACCTCTGCTTTGTATTCTGGATCGTAGTGGTCAGCCGTAGATTTCGGCGAGATGTCCCAAATTGTGGAATTTGTGTAGCATCTAAATTTGTACACATAACTTACAATATAAGGAGAAGAGTTTTTAATAACACATGTAAATATGAGAGTAAATAATTACAGTGGTAAGTCCTCTAAATAAAGTAATTGTTATAAAATTAACGACAAAAATATTTGTATGTTATTTAGACTGATACCCTTTCACAATACATTTGCTGAGACAAAAAACTGAGTTGAAACTTGTAGGGAATCTACCGCGTGGTGCCTCCAACGCTTAGACTAGTATGTGCAGTGTTTGTACTCACCCGGCTGTTTACACCACGTTCTCTGTCTACCAGTCACTGAGTTCATCGCTAAGCAGTGGTTACATCGTCTAGGTAGGGGCGAGCACAGAAGACCAATAATATAATAGACAGTACGTACAAACGTTTAAAATGACCTTTGATCGACTAATAGTTTTTACCCCCATTTATAAACAACGAAGGGAGTCCACTATAGCCTATATCCATTCAGAAATTAATTTTTTATTATCATTCATCTTTTTTATTAAATAGGATATATCTTTCTAGTGGTTTCGTTTGACTCTGTAGTTTTTCTTTCACTATTAGCGACAAGGTTTTAAATTTAGTTTAAATAGATACTTTTTAAAATAATTAATATGAACTAAATGTCCTATTATCATAGCCACCCTTACGTACTAAGTTATCAGCAAGAATCGAAGAGGAAAAGGAATTTGTTCAATGTGAATAGTATAGCAACCACTATGAATTTTTATGGAACTTTTGTTCCTCGTTTGTTTGCCTG
Source organism: Periplaneta americana (assembly GCA_025594305.2). Taxonomy (NCBI): domain Eukaryota; kingdom Metazoa; phylum Arthropoda; class Insecta; order Blattodea; family Blattidae; genus Periplaneta; species Periplaneta americana. The sequence goes on from JAJSOF020000039.1 coordinate 24,739,527, forward strand.
TATTGTTGGTGTACTCTTTTAAGCCAAGAGTGAGGAAATGTATTTAAGGGGAGAGGATATTTTTTAAAACTTTTTTCCTATTTGGTGTAAAATATTAATTTTTTGTATGTAGAGAGCTCATAGCTGTGGTAACTCAACCAAATAAAAATATTTTGAAAAAAAAAATTTGCAGGTCCAAATTTGAAAAAAAAAATATATATATACCCAATGCAGGATTGTACTAAAACCGATATATCTAAACCGTTTTTAAAGATACATTCAAACAGTTTTTTGCAATGTATTTGCAAAAGCATGTTCTACAAACTCTCTGTAACAGAATTTTTATATTAGTCCCTACGTTTGTAAAATAAACAATTAAAATTTAATAACAATTTTTTGATTTCCTTTCTTGCAAACAAACGGATGTATTTTTAAAATGAAATAAATTAGCTAAATTCTGTTACAGAGAAATGTTTCCTAATAGTCTAAAGAATGTGTGTTCTAAATTTCATGCATG
>JAJSOF020000039.1:24754044-24784515 GCA_025594305.2 Periplaneta americana
AGTTTAGGCCTCGGCCCCCCATAACTGCAGCATTTGGGGCCCGATCTGAAGTTGCTGTATGGCGGCATGTAAAAAATATATTGATATTTAAAAATTAACAACGTAATATCTGGAGTTTGGTGATGTAATGTTGATAAATCGTGTTTAGTATGATAAACGTGTGTTTAGGAGAACTTGGACATAGAGGTCAGTTAGGAAGTTATAAAATTGAAATGGATGTTGGGAAATTCAAAACATTGTCTAGTTAATTAATATAGATTTCGATAGAAGTTTATGATAAAACGTAACTCATAAAAATGATGTATGGAAGTTCTGAAAGATGATATATTGAGTGTAGTTACAATTTTAGGGTACAGTAGTTTATTATGGGTGTTGTAATAGCCCTATTCGTTCTCTCTCTGACACATATCGTCAAGTGAGATATACTGCTTGATAATAAAGCCGTCGTCGTCTTCCTAACAAGTATTAGGCCGAGTGGCTGTTACGGTCTCAAATTAGAATGTTCAGGCCATCTCTTCTTCGGACGATCTAGATCTTTTTCCATGCGGATGGTGATGAAACAGTGCTTTTGGGATTCTGCATTGATCCATTCTTTCGAGATGACCCTTCCACTGAAGTTGATACTTGCTGATGAACTGCATAATGGGTTCTATTTGAAGTTCTTGCATTATGTCCTCATTTTTTATGATCCCAGTGAGTATATCCAGCTGTTGCTCTCATGAACCTCATCTCACTTGCTGTTATTCTACTGACATCTTTATTCTTCACAGTCCACGCTTCACTACCATAGCTTAATACTGGCTGCGCTAAGGTTTTATACAAGCCTATTCTGTGTGTCTTTCTACTAGTCAAGGTTTCATGATTTTATTCATGATCCTCATTGTTTTATTATATTTACATTTTTTTCAGCAATATCTATTTCATCAGGCGGCCGGGTAGCTCAGTTGGTAGAGCAGCTGGCCACGGACTGGAAGGTAAAAGGCGGTCAGAGCGTGGTGCCGACCACACCACCTCATTCTAGTGCCGAGGTCATGGAAAGCATGGGGCTCTACCTCCATGCCCCCAAATGCCTTTACCTTTTATCTATTTCATCATAAGGTGATAGTGTATAGCCAAGGTAAGTGAAAGTATTTACTCTTTCTATTAACGTATTATTCAAACAGATTTTACTTGGTACAGGAATTTCCCACAAAATGACATGATTTTCGTTTTTTCAATATTAATTTCCATGTTATATATTTTACTGACCATATTTAAATTGTGTACTGAATATTGTAAATCATCTTCAGTTGATGCTATGAGAACTAGATCATCAGCGAAAAGTAAAGCATCAAGCTGCAAATTTCGATTAATTGGAATAAATCCATGGAGTGTCTGTCACCAATCTTGAAGGATTCTGTTTATATATAATGAACAGAAATGGTGAAAGACCACAGCCTTGTCGTACTCCATTATAAATGGGTCGCCATTGTGAAAGTCTATTGTTGCTTCGAATTGCTATGATGGTTGTTTTATATATATTGTAAATATTTTGTACAATCTGTTGAGGTACTTGATCATCTGCCAAAATCTGAAGTAATTTATTCCGATTAACTTTATCAAAAGCCTTTTTAAAGTCAATGAATGCCATATGCGTTTCTAAATTAAATTCTCTATGTTGCTCAACCAGTAATTTCAATGCAAAATATCTATCACAACAGGATCTTCCTCGACGAAAACGATGTAGATACCAACCAGAACTTTAATACATAAATAAGGTTTTCAAAATTAACACAATTGTAATTATAATTGACTGAGGGGATTTTGGACAAAAAGCACGACGTAGCGAAACTTGTATTTAGGAGGAAATATTTTTTATGGAAACAAACTATTTTGAGACTAAAATTGTGCGAGCTATGACATTTTCAAAATTACACCCTATAACTCTTTATTTTCATCTGAAAGGCTATACAGTACTTTTTTTTTGTATCGTAATGCAATAGCTTAATCCAGGTATGCTCATTCTCTGACTCGCGATTACGTTCTGTAATCACAACCTTCGAATGTACAGCGTGCTGTTCCTCGTTCGAACCTCGACGGATCACTGCGGAAGGCAGTTCAAGTACTTAGTAAACGCACGAACAGTGCGGGACAATGGCACAGTCAAAACCTTCTGTAAGCAAGCGATCATTCCGTACAGTGGGAGGAAGACTATTTTTGTTGTGCGTTCGGTGAAAACGTAAAGTGTTTTTTTATGTTGTAAGGTACTGTCAGGAATACTACTGAGCAACATTAAACGACATTATAAACTCTGCCATCCAGAACATGGCGAAGTGACAGGAAGCTGTTTTCTGTAATAAGTATTCATATACCAATGTTGTTGTTGTTGTTATTATTATTATTATTACTATTACTACTACTACTATTATTAGGTCTATTACAATTATTATTATTATTATTATTATTATCATTATTATTATTATTAATATTAGTGTTATTGTGGTGATTTTATTCCAACAGAAATACATGTTATGATAAAATAACTTTTCAGAGGCGCTACAGTTTCAAGGATTGAAAGCACTTCATGAAAGATCGAACATTGAAGAGAGTCGAACAAATCAGAGTCTAAGTTTAGGAGTAAGTTATGTAATATGTTGGGAATTAGCTAAGGCACTAAAACCCTTCACGGATGGTGAACTTGTAGAGAGATGTATGGTGCCTGAACAAAATATAGTTATTATACCTCTGGGTAACGACTCAAATCACAAAACATAGATTTAGTGATCTGAGACGTATGGAGAGTGATATTAATCTTTTTTTTAATCCCTTCATAGTAAATTTAGTACAATCTGTGAGTTCAGGTCCTAGACGAGTTAATTGGTTTGCAAAGTGACGTAGAATTCATAACTAAATGCAGAGAGTATGACTTGACAAGCATAGAAGTATTTAAAAAGGAACAAAACGAAATATCGCAAGATGAGCTTATTCGCTGCCACTATGTTAACTATCTTTGCCTCGACATTACGTGTGCTAACTATTTTCGAAAATTAAGATTGCTAAATCCAAACATAGATCCCGATTAACAGACGAGCATTTTCTGAGCCAGCTGTAAATTTCACTAAATTCGTTGGAAATAGATTTCCGATTACTTGCAGAAAAGAATGCACATTTGAATAGACCGCAAAGTATGGTGGAATATGAAAATAACATTATCTATGATATAATAATATCATAAATATTAAATATAATAAATAATGTAATAACTTAATATTACAATGTGTACTCTTTCCTTTCTCAAATTCAGTTTATTATCCGTATTTGTAAGTGTGTGAGAGCTATGGCACGGGCGGAGCTCCAATGTAGTTGCGGAGCCCAGTCCGTACACTGTGTGTGTTATGCAGTGCAGCATCATCCGTGTAATCGGCGCTTCTACAATTTTGAGCATACCTGGCTTAAGGGGAGTTGGTCATTATCGCATGCAAAATAATGGTAAAAATAGCCTATCTTCTAGCAGTCATAAATATATAGTCTACTATTTATCAGTGGTCTTTCATTTTTTTGTTAGCTATGTGTGTATACATATTAAGCTTTAAAATGAAAAAGAATGGCGAATCTAGAGTAAATCTGTATCCTTAAATTAATTTTTTTAATTAAGCACATTTTTTTTTTATAAATTCAGTACATGTCTGTGATTAGGTACACTCTATTCACTTATTATAACACATATTGAATTGAAAATTTGGCCACTTACTTCTAATAGATACTAAAACATACCCTACTAAAATTATTCATATATCTGTAATATTATGGGCATAGGGCTTATAGTAACCATCACCGTCAATAAATTTAAAAAAATTGAGATTAGTATAAGCCTTTGCCCATAATATTACAGATATTTAATAATTTTAGTAGGGTATGTTTTAGTATCTGTTAGCAGTAAGTGGCCAAAATTTTAATTCAATGTGTGCTATGATAAGTGAATAGAGTGTACCTAATCACAGATATGTAGTGAATTTATATAAAACATATGTTTAAATTCAAAAATTAATTTAAGGGTAAGGTTTACACTAGATTAACCATTCTTTTATCATTTTAAAGTTTAATGTATACATATATCACTAAAAAAAATGAAATAGCTGTGATAAATAGTATTACATTTATGACTGCTTGAAGATAGGCTATTTTTACCATTACTTTGCATCCAATAACGTCCAATTCCCCTTAATCTCTTTAGCTGTGTAGAAGGAGTAAGGTTACGGTTCTCATGGTAACAATTTAATTGGCGATACAATTTGTCAGTCCTAGCCTTATAAAAGGAGTTTTATTGATGGAATCTGAAAACATAAATGAATAGAAAGACTGGTTGTTCTTGATAGAAAATGAGAGAATTCAGATCTTGATCACGAAAAGAGATTTGGATTTGGTACAGTGTCTTGAATAACGACAGAATGAGAGCCAATCCCATATCAAATCTTGGCATCCATGGAGAAGCGTCTTCCTGGAAGTTGATTTGAAGCTGACGGCGAACTCAATTAATCCGCAATTTCCTGCCTCCAGGCTCTTGATAATGATGTCTTGAAGCACTGGGGTAAAATATGCTGTGGTATAGCTCATCCATTATCTCGTGAAGCCAAATACATGTGTGCGCCGTAGCTTATAGGAAGAACCTTATGGTGGGGCAGTGGTGGTTCCTCGGGGGAGGGAAGGGAGGAACGTCCTCCTCACATTTTTCTTCTTTTGAAAGTAACTACCAAATAAAATATGTGCCTTGAAATTCAAGGAAGATTCGATAATATTTAAGTTCACAGCTATAAGAAAACCTCGGTTGATCGAGTTTTAAACGATGGGCGCTCATGTGCTGCTAGAAAACTGTGAGAAAGATGCGAGATTGTTTGTGTGGAGGAAAGTCAATCCATTCCTCCTTTACTACAGTTAACATACATAGATAACAGCGCACTAGCGGCTAGAGAAAGAAGCAGAGTCTTAAAGCACGTAAATGAACGGAAAGGGAGGAGATCCTCCTCTGAATCAGCGCATGGGAGGAAATAATGTACCAGACAGACTGGTCGTACAGCAAGCTCGCTACCGCTGCCATCTATTGATCTTGCATTCAACCAGACTATAACGCATCTAGGAGGAGGCACAATAAAAACAGTTTTAACGCAAAGCTATGAAAGACACCATATAATTTTTTTTTTTCAATTATGAATCAAAAATATTATTCATTGCATTTTATATAGGCTACTATTCATGATTTGAAACTTTCAAGGATATTAATTAAAAGTTAAAGTCGGGTTTATATAAAACAAAGAGGAAGTAGTTCTACTTTAGTATCGCAGATCTTTTTGGCTCCTGAAATTCCTTCCATTCATTGTGTACTGGACAGGGCAACAGCCAATTTGTCAGTTTTGGTACAAATATATTTGAAAGTGAAAGTAGGTACCCCAAACTACATTATTTCTAACATAAAAAATTGGCCACCGGCAACTTTGAACAGTAATAGTAGTATGACTTTACAAGAACTGATATTCTTCAAAAGCATGTGATACTGAACTTGTAAAATGTACATATGGTAACACAGACCACGTGGGTGGGTGCAGTGTTCTCGTTTTCCTCAGATCATTTCCCATTCCCATTTCCGCGGTTCCGATTACATGTTAGTAGCTATAGTCTCTTCCAACACGTGTGATGCTGTAGTGTGCTTGAAAATTGCTGCGAGGTGAATTTCCTTGTAATTGTTAATTTGTGCAATTATTCAACAATGAATGGAAATGAAAACATTATATATTTTGGAAAATTTAGGAAACTCAGTTTACAAGAACAGATTATTGCTATACAGAAGAGAAGGCCAACCCCCAACACTACCTGGTCTTACATGTGTGCATGTTGGCTAATTTGTAGCTTGTTTCATTCAAGAAGGTGTCATTTCGTCCTGTTACCTTCTTTTTCCTCCTCTTAAGAAATACGCAGGAGCCGCCACTGTGGTGGGGGTATATGAGGTAGTAGCTATAGTCGCGTCGCTGTTATTTCCGGCATGACTCCTCCTCTTTGCTTACGCCTTAGAACAGCGGTGACCAAATTGGATATCGTGATTACATCGTGTAACCAAAGACATTCATACTGGTAAGATGAGTTTCCTGTACATTGCTCTCTGTCTCGCTCACGTACTGAAGGTAAGCAGTGTCGGTACCATGTCGCTCTACAAACCCTCTGTCTATACGAGCAGGAACAGAAGGTTTCGTACAGAATGGGAAGAGGAATTTATTCGCTGTTCTGTCGGAGAAAATGTAATATGTTGCTTTACTCAACGGTTCAATAAATAGTAGTATATACAGGGTGTTTCCGGGCTAGTGTTACAAACTTTCATGGATGATGGGAAGGACACATGTATCAATTTGAGATAAGGAGGAACCCTAGTCCGAAATGACTGAGTCGAAAGTTATAGGCAAAAATATTTTGTGGAAATGAAATAATTTTATTCCTCTGTACAACTTATTTATGTGTATTTATCTGTACATCTTACACATATTGTATTCATCTGACGTTGTTTACGTTGTCTACTTACAGTATTCCATTCAGTGCGCTGTCTGAGGATGGGGACAGGAAACTACACTAAAGCAATGCAGATAGCGTAATGTGTAACGGACATGGTCGGTCCTGATATGCACGTCTGTAGATAGCAGTGTATGTGTACAAGTTGCAGTGTCCAGTCGATCAGTACTAGTGAAATGGAGGAGTACACGAGAGCGGAATAAGCAGACCTGATTTTCGAATACGGATGAGGCAATGGGACCAGTAGACAAGCTCACAGATTGTATCTGAACAAGTACCCACGTAGGACACATCCGGCACATAACATCTTTCCACGACTGTTCCAAAGGTTAAGGGAAAGAGGGCACGTGGTGCGGAATTACAATTTCATTTCCACACAACTATTTTTGCTTATAACTTTCGACTCAATAATTTCCGGATCAGGGTTCCTTATCTCAAATTGATACATGTGCCCTTCCTCATCGTTCCTGAAAGTTTGTAACACTAGCCCGGAAACACCCTGTAGAAAGCGACATTACAGGGCATTACGCTGAATACACAGACATAACAGGTATTATTGTTATTGTTGTTGTTGTTATTATTATTATTATTATTTATCAGCAAGTATTACCATAATTCGGTCCACACCTGTGGAGTAACGGTTAGCACGCCTGGCCGCGAAACCAGGTGGCCCGGGTTCGATTCCCCGGTTTGGGCAAGTTACCTGGTTGAGGTTTTTTCGGGGTTTTCCTCAATCCATTACGAGCAAATGCTGGGTAACTATCGGTGCTGGACCCCGGACTCATTTCACCGGCATTATCACCTTCATCTCATTCAGACGCTAAATAACCTAAGCTGTTGATAAAGCGTCGTAAAATAACCTACTAAAAAAGTTACCATAATTTTATATACGTGCCGCCTGAATATATAGGCCTACATCTTCCTTGAAGGATAAAATAATTATTGACTACGCTATATATATCTCCATTTTAATTTTTTAAAATCTTTTGATGACTATTATCGGTTATTTACTAGTCATTGATTTAATAATAGTAATAATAATAATGGTAATATTAATAACAATACTGATAGCATTACCAGTAGCAGCAGTAGTAGTACAGGTAATAATAATAATAATAATAATAATACTAATAATAATAATAATAATAATATTTTATTTATTTTATTGTTATTTTACGACGCTGTATCAACATCTAGGTTATTTAGCGTCTGAATGATATGAAGGTGATAATGCCGGTGAAGTGAGTCCGGGGTCCAGCACCGAAAGTTGCCCAGCATTTGCTCGTATTGGGTTGAGGGAAAACCCCGGAAAAACCTCAACCAGGTAACTTGCCCCGACCGGGATTCGAACCGGGCCACCTGGTTTCGCGGCCAGACGCGCTGACCATTACTCCACAGGTGTGGACATATATAATAATAATAATAATAATAATAATAATAATAATAATAATAATATAGAGAAACTGATTGAATATTACGTACTAGTGTAGTAATGAAACGAGCTATTGAACTCCAAGAACTGAAATGAGCCATAAATCGTCATGAAGAGAAAGATGACATAAATAAATGTAAGGAAGCCAGCTATCTAGTGGCGAATGAAATAGCTCGTTCTCTTAAGCCTTCCAACGGAGGATAGTTTTTTAGAAGCGTAATGATCAAGGTGGCTGAAATAATTTGTCCAATGAAAGTTATTAATTCATTTTGAAAAACTCCGCTTTATCGACTAAATATGCAGAAGAGAATTCAGGAGATTTCTGATTGTGTTCATGAGGAATATTAAAAAAAAGCAAGAAAATTTATATATGTAGGGTATATATTTTCATTGGCTCTTGATGACAGTAGCAACATTACCGATACAGCAAAGCTTGCGATTTTTGTTAGCGGGTTTATGAAGGACTCAGTGTTAGTGCACGAACCACCACTGGTTGTAGTTTTCATGCCATATACCTCTTCCCCGTCTCTTTACTTCTTAGACCAAAGAGTTTGTAATACTTACTAGAGACACATACCCGTGAGTGGCAGGCAAGAAAAATGTCACAAATTGAATCGGCTAGCATCCGCCATTAAAGGGAGTGTTTGCGGCGCGAAATTAGAAAACAGTACCACAATACATTGATGTAGCCTGGTGATAGACACTGTTTTAAACATCTTTTACAAATAATGAGTCGTGATGAAATAAACATGAATGCAGAGGAGCGCTATATTTATTAAAGTATTATAATGATTCATCTTTGGCGATATTCTATAAAATAAATTAAATCACCCATATACACTCGGGATAAGTATGTGAAATATTGAATAATGTCAATGTCAACATTAATTTTCAGTATTACTAGTATTGTTTTAAGGACATAATAATGGATATTTACTGTAATATTTAAAATGATCTATATTTCAGTCCTTTCATGCAAAGGAAGAGGAAGGTATATGGGGCTTTGAAAATATTTAGTGGTGAAATATGAGAGTCATAAAAATTCTGGAAACTGATTTAAAATATAATGAGAATAAATTTTTATCATAAAACAATCTATTCATTGTGTAGTTGATGACCACCAAGTTAGAGGTCAGTACAGACTTTTTAATACAATTAGTAGCGGTAATAGTAGGCCTAAGAGTAGTGGTAATAGTAGGTGTAGTAGTAGGCCCAGTAGTAGTGGTAATAGGCCTAGTAGTAATCGTAATAGGAGGCCTAGTTTTGGTAGCATTAGTAGGCCTAGTAGTAGTGGTAGTAGTAGGCCTAGTTGTAGTAGTAATAATAGGCCTAGTAATAGTGGTAATAGCAGGTCTAGCAGTAATGGTAATAGTACGTCTAGTAGTAGTGGTAATAGTAGGTCTAGTAATAGTGGTAATAGTAGGCGTAGTAGTAGGAGTAGTAGTAGTGGTGGTAATATTAGGCCTAGTAGTAGTGGTAATAGTAGGTGTAGTAGTAGTGGTAGTAGCAGGTCTAGTTTTTGTGGTAGTAGCAGGTCTAGTTTTGTGGTAATAGTAGGTCTAGTTTTTATGGCAATAGTAGGCCTAGTAGTACTGGCAATAGTAGGCCTAATAGTAATGGTAATAGTAGACCTAATAGTAATGGTAATAGTAGACCTAGTATTAGTGGTAATAGTAAGCCTAGTAGTAGTGGTAATAGTAGGTCTAGTATTAGTGGTAGTAGTAGGCCTAGTTCTTGTGGTAATAGTAGGCCTAGTATTAGTGGTAATAGTAAGCCTAGTTTTGTGGTAATAGTAGGTCTAATAGTAGTGATAATAATAGGCCTAGTAGTAGTGGTAATAGTAGGTCTAGTTTTGGTGGTAAGAGTAGGCCTAGTTTTGGTGGTATTAGTAGGCCTAGTAGTAGTAGTAGTGAGACCTAGTTAGTAGTAGTGGTAATAATTGACCTAGTAGTAGTGGTAAGAGTAGGCTTAGTAGTAGTGGTCATAGTAGACCTAGTATTAGTGGTAATAAGAGGCCTAGCTAGGCCATCAGCTATATTTTCACTAATTTCTTTGCATTTAATACAACCAAAAACTAGAAGTACATATTGTACAATATGGAAATTACATGATTAATTCATTTATTTTAGACAGAATAGTCTGAGGATTTTCTTATGCACTCTGCTATTATATTCCACTGTAATATGATGGCACCTAACCCTTACATACATTGTTGAAACCATCCTTACAAACCTGATTAATGTATTTCTGGAACAATTTTTTTCCAAGAAATATTCCAACATTCTGTAAACACATTCAAAGGAGGAACTGCATTTGGAACATTCTTCCAAATATTAAGAGATGCATGGTTTCCTGGGCATCCTACAATAGTAGCTATGTTCGAACAATTATTTGCGGGGCAGTATTTCACCATTTTCTTATTATTTCCCTTCAAGTGTACTTATATTTATTCGTACTCCTCAATAAGCATGAACTGCTTGCACTCCCGGCGAAGCATCAACTCCCTTTAATGGCGGCCGAACAGCGGTTCAATCTTGTACGCGAAACTAGCGCCGTTGGTGTCTCTAGTTATATATTACAAACTCTTTGTCTTAGACTGTCTCTCGCGTATAATCACTGCCGTTCGAGTTTTGGTCACCGCTAGTTTATAACAGCCATGGGGAAAAGTGCCTCATTGAGATCCCTCCCCTCTGTCCGTGTTTTAACCCCTTCCACCCATTACCACGACTTGCCTATCTTTACTAGGGAAGCACCAGTATGTCTTTCATAACATTTGAGTGGACATCAGTGTTGGAGTCATGTCTGGTGGTAGAGCAAAGAAATGTTTTCAAACTCGAATGGGAACTAAAGTACTTTGTGTCACTCATAATGATAAGGCATTCTGTTTGCTCTGCTCTAAAGAGCACTATTGTGCTCTGTTTAATGTGCGACGATTTTTTAACACTGTTCACGCAAAGAATTACAGTGAACAATATTTTTTCAGGTGTATTTAATTTCATTTTTCACACTGTGGTTGTCATATAGATAACCAAAAAGTTCTGATAAGTTTGAGTATCATCACAACAAAGTAGCCAAGCGTTCTACACAGCGTTCGCCTACGGGTGGGGCCAGGAAAGCGGCATGTACTGATACGCCGCTTTGTGCGCGCAGTTGTTGAGACACGCTCGACAATCAAGGACATCGAGGTCGACAAGTTATCAGTTGTGAGCCAGATGTTACAGTATTTAACACGTACAGTGCAGTTTCTTGACACAGTTGCTTAAATATTCAGCGTGTGTGTAAAATTTGTTAACAATGCAAAACGCAAAATTCACGCTTGAACAGAGAGTTTTTATGTATGATGCATATGTGAAAACAGAGTCATGTAAAGAGGTGCGTAGGCAATTTGAAGTGAAATATCCGGGTGCTCCAATTCAGGGTAGAGAAACTGTTAGACGTCTTGTTAACAAATGTAGGACAACAGGGTCGATAAATGCTACAATTCCTAAGCGAAAACGAAGAGTATTGACGGGAGAAAAAATTGATGAAATCAGTGTATCATTTACACGCTCTCCTAATAAATCTCTAAGACATGTTTCACAGGAAGTTAGTGTTTCAAAAACATTTGTCTTTACTGCTGCTAAACTTTTAAACTTAAAACCCTACAGAGTATAGTATAGAAAGCGGAAGCTTACTGATAGACGATTCCCGCAAGCGACACCACAGGCAGGCCGCTTTCCTGGCCCCACCCGTAGGCGAACGCTCTGTACAAGTCATCCGACATATGTTAGGTAAAACTTAACTTAGCTTATGTGCCATAAGAAGTGCGCACAACAAAATCATTATTCATATTAAGGCGCTTACATACTGGCTAGTTTGAGCAGTTGCCATGGTTACGCTTTGATGTCACTAAACTATCAATACCTTTCTAGTTTTGTACAGACTCTAATCCTGCTCCCATAAATTTCATTTCACAGTCCGTTATTCTGCTGATATCCGTATTTCTCATCGTCCATTACTAGACCACTGAACTTTATGCAAGTACAATTGGATTTTTTGTCGATCATGATTTTTACGTTCGAATGAAGGCAACTTAATTTTGCATAGATATATATTTCGAGGATTTTCCTTTTTAAATGCATATATATTTTTATGTTTCTTATTAAAATGCATATATTAACATCTTTCTTTATTTTCCTCAATTTATCATCTTTATTTATTTATTTATTTATTTATTTATTTATTTATTTAATAATAACATATACATAAAAACGTTACATTAAAATACCCCGAAAGAGCAAAGCTCGTGTTCGGGGACAGTTCCGTTACATAGATACACATACTTTGTAGACAAAATACTTAAAAAAAAGCTCACATAAAGATTGTAATAAAATTAGTAAATAATAATACTAATAATAACTGAGTGAAAAAAAAGAGACGATGTTTAGATTGATGGATTAATATTAAATTATTATTAGTAGTATAATTAGTGCAGGTCATGTTGACATAGTAACCAAGATAAAATAGAAAAATACACTTAGGATAGAAATAAACTTGTTTTACAATACATGGTACATAATATATATACAGGGAAGTCTGTCATATAAATTTTTAATTCTGGATCTGAAAATTTCATTGCTTAAAGTAGTCAATTCTGGATGAAATTTTATTATCGAATTATATAGCCGTGGACCATAATTTGTACTGTGTAGTAAAGCAGCAGATGTGAAATATTTAGGTTCAACTAATTTAAGAATTTCATTTCGTCTCGTATTATGAGCATGTGGCTGAGCTACAAATTTCGTTCTATTTTTATGATAGAATTTCATTAAAGAGTATTCATAAATTTGGTCAATTCTAAAAACATTCAATTCAGAATGGATCAAATTTGTTGGATAATCCAGTCGCCTTTTCAAACAAATTTTGATTATACGTTTTTGCAACATAATTAGAGGAAAAAGAGCAGTTTTTGTAATGCCTCCCCATCCAATTATACCATATTGGATAACAGATTCAACTAGAGCCAAATAAACCAAACGTAATACGTGAGTAGGCAAGTAATGGCGAAGGTTTACAAATTTGTAAATTGTTTTACGTATTCTGTTACATAAAAAGGTGATTTGTCTATCCCATTTCAAGTGCTGATCAACAATAATTCCCAGGTATTTCACATCTACAGATTCTTTCAGGCAAGGGCATTTACAGGTTGTAGAGAGTTTACAAAATGAGTTGTGGATTATTAATTTTAAATGAGAAAGTGATTTCAATTTGTTCAATCCAGAGACTGTTAAAGAAAATGGCACCAAAGTAGTTTTAGTTATATTTAGAGATAGCAAATTTGCATCAAGCCAGTTTTTGATAAAATTTATACCTACATTGGCATGTTTATAAGTGTCCTCCCAAGTTAAACCACTGAAAATCACCACCGTATCATCAGCGTAAGAATAACAGGAGCCATTATGTACTTTCAAATCAATGTTTAATAAATCATTAATATATATTAAAAATAGAATAGGACCTAAAATTGTTCCCTGAGGGACACCTATATCAATATTTACATTTTCACTGATATTATCATCAATTTTGGTTACCTGAGTTCTTTTGTTTAAGTATGATTGAAATAACTTATGCGCAATACCCCTGACTCCTATATCAAATAATTTGTCCAGAAGTAAACGATGGTTCACCGTGTCAAAAGCTTTCCTTAAATCTAAGAAAATCCCTAAACATTTAGAACCGTTATCCAACTCCTGCATAATTTTACCAGTGACTTCAATAATTGCGTCATCCGTAGATAATTTATTTCTGAAGCCATACTGATGTTTGGAGAGAATTTCATTTTCTCTAAGTAATTTACTAATCTGTTTTTTAAACATTTTTCTAATATCTTTGAGAAGCTAGAGAGCAAGGATATAGGTCTATAGTTATTCAGACTTTTTCTTTCCCCTGACTTATGGACCGGTACAACTACAGCATTTTTCAGAGATTCTGGGAAAACTCCTTGGGTGAGACATAGATTGAATACATAAACAAGCGGTTTTAATATATGTTTAATGATAATCTTTAATGTGTTATTTGTAATTTTGTCGATTCCCGGTGAGACATTATTTTTAAGGATTTAACAATATTATAAATTTCTTCTTCGGTTACTGGTGATAAAAACATGGAGGAAGATGCGTGCTTATTATGGCCACTGCAATAATTTTTCGTGTTAAATGCCGATTTGTTGATGTTCGATGCAATGCTATGTCCTACTTTTGAGAAATATTTATTAAATTCATTAGCTATGTCTTTTTGTTTTTAAATATTTCTCCCTCTTCATTTAAAATCTCTGATATGATACTATTTTGGTTCACATTTACGTCTGTGGCTTCATTAATAGTTTGCCAAAATTTCCTAGGATTATTTCGATACTTCTGAAATTGAGATTGATAATACTGAGTTTTCATGTTTCTTATAATAAGAGTTAAAGTATTTCTGTATTTTTGTAATAATTTATTAGATTTATATTATCAGGTTCTTTTCTAATATTTCTGGCTAATTTGTCTCTTATACGGATTGACTTAATGATACCTGTGGTGATCCAGGGTTTTATTTTTCTTAATTTAGAAGATACTTTAAAGTAAGATACATCTGTGCTTATGTCTATATAATTAGATATTAAATTTTGGAATACTTGAAAGCACAATTCAGCATTTTCACAGTTAAGCACGGAATCCCAATTTTCTTTTTCTATAAGCGAAATTAGCTTATTGTAATTTATGTTTTTTTTTATATGGAGAGGATACTGAGATGTATTAGAGTTTTTAATTCCAATTTCGAATAATGTAATAACTGCATAGTGGTCGGTAATAGCACTACACAAAACAGCAGGTACAAATTTCCAGTTACTCTTTGTTTTAAAAAATATGTGATCAAGGCAAGACTTAGAATCAGGCCGAGTGATAGAGTGTAAAAATTTGACAAAACCATATTCGTGTAAGATATTCATGTACCTATTGCCAGTACTGTCTAATTTGTCTTCTAGAATTTGTATGTTAATGTCTCCAACAATGATTTGATTGCTTGTGTCTTTAGAATTAAACAAAAATAGTTCAAAATTGTCTAAAAATTAATTTATACAATTGTTTGGGGATCTATATATCGCCACAATGGAGAATGGAGTATTATTACATATAAAATTAAGATGAATAGAATTACATTGTGGGATATCTACATGTACTATTGTGACATCAATATTATTTTTGCAGTAGACAACTAAACTATCGCATTTATTATATTTATTCGTTTTGACAAACTTTTTATAACCTGGTAAATCATAGCCAGAGTCATGATTTAACCAAGCCTCCGTCAATATAATGAAGTCGAAAGGATTATTAAAATTTTGCATAGTGGCACAGAATTCCAGGAAATGTTTATTTAAGCTGCGTATATTTAAGTGAAATAATTTAAAATCGTGTAAATTGTTACCAATGTAACTGTTGCAAGAGTTAAAGTCTTCCAAAACTGCTGTGCGAGTGTTATTATTAGCGGAATAATAATTTAGCTCATTTATTAGACAATCCATTGTTTAGAAATATTAACATTGAAAAGGATAACAAAAATCAGACAGTAAGACAATTACAATGTAATTAAGTCTTGGAAAGAATTTATCTTATAAGCAGGGCTCGTTTCATCCTTACGAATAAATACCTTGCAATCTCTCGTCCATACAAAACGGTACCCTTTCTGATTAGCTGCCTCTCTTGTTTTGTTTAGTAGGTCACGGGTGGCAATTGTCAAATGTTCACCAGCAGTCTGATTTCAAATTTTCCCGCTGTTAAAAATAAGAATTATTTCCGAGAAATATAACAAACTAATGGCTTGTGCAGCAAATGCTGCTGCAAACTAAGTTCGTTAGACGTTCAAATAAACATTTTTCAGATTTATTTTCAATGAAGAATACTTGTCTCTTTGATAGTTATTTGCTTCCATAATAATGAAACATACTCCCTCTGAATGGATTTTTAGGCCAAATACTTTTTCTTGAACCTATCCAACTTCAGTTTTTGAGTTTCAACGCGAAAACGCAAGTATCAATGGCAGGACGATAGCAGTAGCTATTTCAGGTCATTGTGGATTGTAGGCAAAAGTTAAAAATGCCAGGTTTGCTAAGCTTTCGAACAATAGCATTTTCCTATAGCTGCTGCATGTAGAACTTGAAATGTAAAGCGTAAAGTCATGTTATCCTATTAAGAGATCTTGCTGAAATGATCTGGAGACTACAAAATTTTCAAGGCCTCTTATTTTATCAGTAAGTAATACCTTTTATCTTTCCTTAGGAACTGTAATTTTTTTGCGCTCTCTCGAGCCAATACTGAAGACAATGACACATATCAATATCTACACTACACCGCCATTAAGTATATGAAAAGACCCAACCCCACTGGTTTAATAAAGTATAAAAATATTTGATTTTTAATAACAATATTATAATCTTACATAAGTTTTGTAGTAATATATAGAAGTCACTCAGTAAATTATAGAAATGAAGATCTAAATTAAGATATTCTCTACATTTACTTACATAACCTCAAAGCGTTCACTTTCATGTCATCAATATAGCATCAATATTATATAAAATTAATGAAGAATAGACGCATCATGACACTAACTATAATAATATTTAATTTCTAATGGTAATAATGTCATCAAACCACCTCAAGTTTCGTAGATTTGAATATCCAATACACAGCTGTACTCAGAAAATTATACACTGCAGAATCAGTTTTTAATAACAAATTGAATTCAGCTCTAAATATGTCGGCAATCCTGCAGGTCATGGCCTTCGTGTAATAGCCTATTGTTTATTGTAGTGTGTGTTTTGTTCTGAAATTCAATCAAGTAGCCGTGATTCAATAAAATTAGTTCTCAAAACTGACAACAGGTGGACTTTGGAAAATAGGAAAATTATGTAGGAAAATTGACATTTCATTTAAAACTACTATTTTTTTCGAAAAACTTTGGATGCCAGGCATGAAAATGAGGGGTCACTCATTAAAATCCGTTCAGCCGTTTTCCCGTAATTTCCATTACCAGTTCAAATTATATATATATATATATATATAGACTATATATATCTCTCTCTGTGTGTCCGTGTCCGTGTCCGTGTATGTGTGTGAAATAAAATCCGTAATTAGTTAATTACTGTCGAGGAATGAAACTGATGCGACAACAACGGATACTTCTTCTTAAGATAATGCGACACTAAAGTAAATTATTGCTGAGATCATAGAATTGCTGAGACAACAATGCTGCTAGTGGATTCTTATTTCATAGAAACAAAAACACACAGAATAACCTATAAAAATCGGTTAACACTCACAAATCAATTCCATGTAAAAGTATGTAATTCTTAATTTCAACTGATTAACCGTTCGGCAATCCCTGACATGACGAGGTAAGGAGTTCCATAGGCGACAAACTGACACGGTGAAAGAGCATGATTACAAAGAGGTATGGTGACGAGGAATGGATAATAAGGCCTGATGTTGATTCCGCAATGTTTTATGGTATTCAAAGCGAGCTCTAAGATATATTGAAGTAGAAGTGAGTAATATTATAAATAGAACAGATAAAGAATATGTTATTCTTCGCTCCTCTTAACATTTTAAGGTGAGAGGATGGAATTTTTTGGTGAAAAATGAGTAAATTAAAAAATTCTTTAAAATACTCTGTGATATGTGCGGAATGCATAGCATAATATTTTGTGGGTATTGGTGCCCTTTTCAGATGTTCAGACGCCATTGTTAAACTTCCTGCGTTATGGATTTTTAAACCACTCACCCCCTTTTATTGTTTCCGGTAAATTGAATTAAAAAAATAAATACTCTTTGATATGTGTGGAATGCATTGCATAACATTTCGTGGGTATTTGTGTCCTTATCGGATGTTGAGACGTCATTTTTAAACTCCCTGCGCTATGGATTTTTAAATCACACACCCCCTTTTATCGGTTTACGGTAACCCCGCTAATATGTTTTCGCGGGATATCAGCCGAGTTAAGATTTTGGAATGCTCCAAGCTTTCGACTGCTATCTCTGCAGCCATCTTTCTTAACTCGGCTGATATCCCGCGAAAACATATTAGCGAACCAACGCCGAGAAAGCCTCAAATCATACGTGGTTTACGGTAACTTCATTTTTGCTACATTGCCAGACAAAAATGGAAATAATTTCTGAACTATTAAAGATACACGCATGAAATTTAGAACACACATTCTTTAGACTAATAGAAAACTTTTCTCTGTAACAGAATTTTGTTAATTGATTTCATTTTAAAAATACGTCCGTTTGTTTGCAAGAAAAGAATTCAGAAAAGTGTCATTAATATTTAATTGTTTATTTTGCAAACGTAGGGACTAATATCAAAATTCTGTTACAGAGAGTTTGTAGAGCATGCCTTTGCAAGTACATTGCAAAAAACTGCTTGAATCGATCTTTAAAAACGGTTTAGATATATCGATTTTAGTAAAATCCTGCATTGGGTATATTTTTCCAAATCTGGGCCCCAAATAATTTTTTTCAAAATGTTTATTTTTGGTTGAGTTGCTACAGCTATGAGCTCTCTACATGCAACAAATTAATATTTTACACCAAATAGGAAAAAAGTTTTAAAAAATACCATTCTCTCCCCTTAAGAGAGAAAAGTGTTGAAATATCAGGAAATTATTGAGATATACAATGAATTTTAGATCAAAACCGAAAGGTCTAATTCCTGTTCCTTTCCACAGAATAAGTAGAAGGAGAAGGGCAATAATAGGGATAGGGCTTATATTGAAGTACACTCGGTAAACATATCTCGCGGCTCAGTTGGTAAGAAACCATTGAGCCCATCTTTCACCTTGATATTCTCAGTTATAGAGAGTTCGTTAAATTTGATGTGGCAGAATAAGCAAGAGATAAAATCTGAAAGGTCGGACGACGTCGTCAGTTTGAAGCCCTGCAGCTGAATCTTGACGTCAGGTTGCGCGCGGATCACGTCAATGCCATCTCACAGACAGAGGGGTTGGCGGAATCTAATCTGGAAGTCTGTCTCCCTTTCTCCCTCTAGCCAGTGGCGGTTCCTCGTGGGAGGAAGGGAGGAACGTCCTCCTCACATTTTATTCTTTTGAAAGTAAATACCAAATAAAATATGTGCCTTGAAATTCAAGGAAGATTCGATCATTTTTAAGTTCATAGCTATAAGAAAAACTCGGTTCATCGAGTTTTAAACGACGCGCGCTCATGTGCTGTAGAAAACTGTGAGAAAGATGCGAGATTGTCTGTGTAGAGGAAAGGCACTCCATTCCTCCTCTACTGCAGTTAACACAAATAGACAACAGCGCACTAGCGGCCAGAGAAAGAAGCAGAGTTTTAAAGCAAGTAAATGAACGGAGAGGAGGAGATACTCCTCTGAATCAGCGCATGGGCGGGAAATAGAAACCGACTGGTCGTGCAGCAAGCTCGCTACCGCTGCCACCTAACGCTGCTGCATTCAACCGGACTATAACACATCTAGGAGGAGACACAACAAAAACAGTTTTAACGCAACGCTATAAAAGACACCATGCAAACCTTTTTAATTATAAATCAAAAATATTATTCATTGCATTTTATATAGGCTACTATTCATGGTTCGAAACTTTCGTGGATATTTGAAAGTTAAAGTCGGGTTTATGTAAAACAAAGAGGAAGTAGTTCTACGTAGTTGGCCCCTGAAATTCACTTCTATTCATTGTTTACTAGACAGGGCAACAGCCAAGTTGTCAGTTTTGTACAAATATATTTGAAACTGAAAGTAGGTACTCCAAACTACATCATTTTTAACATAAAAAATTAATCGGCCACCGACAGCTTCGAACAATAATGATAGTATGACTTTACAAGAACTGACATTCTTGAAAAACATGTGATACTGAACTTGTAAAATGTACATGTGGCAACACAGACCACGTGGGTGGGTGCAGTGTTCTCGCTTTCCTCAGATTATTTCCCATTCCCATTTCCGTAAAACGGTTCCGATTACGAGTTAGTAGCTAGTCTCTTCCAACACGTGTGATGCTGTAGTGTGCTCGAAAAATGCTACGAGGTTGTGAATTTCCTTGTAATTGTTAATTTGCGCAATTATTCAACAATGAATGGAAGTGAAAACATAATATATTTTGGACAATTTAGGAAACTCAGTTTACAAGAACAGATTATTGCTATACAGAAGGGAAGGCCAACCCCAACACTACCTGGTCTTACATGTATGCATGTAGGCTAATTTGTAGCATGTTTCATTCAAGAAGGTGTCATTTCGTGCTGTTAAATTCTTTCCTCCTCTTAAGAAATATGCAGGAGCCGCCACTGCCTCTAGCCCACTCCTGAGCTTCTCCATTGCCACTTTCAATCTTCTGATACCACGGCTTCAGATTTTGCAATATGACGCTAGGAAGGGACTTCTTCATACGTGTATGAATTTAGTTTAATGATCTTTCTCTGCTGTAGTTGAGCTAATCGTTTGAGATCACAGCCAGCCTAACAAGTTTCCCAGAACTTGGAAACATGGTCTTTCATTCCCTCTCCAAATCCTCAATTAAGGAGATGCTCACGCTGTCGTGACTCTCTAAAGGCATATGTATGTATCGTCCACTAGAAGTTGTTAAACAATTTTCTCGTCAAACTCAGCATCAAATCGAGACATAAGACAACTCTTTATTTTCATTACTAAAGCAGAGACATGTAGGACTCCAGGACGATATCAAGTTAACTGTTTGCGATGTTTGTCGAAGGTAAATAGTATGAAGGGTGTGGGAGTGGTTGCGTACAGGTAGAGATGGGAACGATATATCGGTTTTACGATATTTTCGTTTCGATATAGCAGTATATCAATATCGAAATTTTGATTCAATATATCTATACTAATAATAAATCTGTAGCCAAAATTTTTCTGGTAATTTTCTATTTTCCAAAAATAATCTATACTAATAATAAATCTGTAGCCGAAATTTTTCTGGTAATTTTCGATTTTCCAAAAATAATTGGTCCTAACATATATAATTAACCACCCTGAAACCGAAAATCGCTTTTTGACATTTTTGTTTGTATGTCTGTCTGTCTGTCTGTCTGTATGTTTGTTACCTTTTCACGCGATAATGGCTGAACGGATTTCGATGAAAATTGGAATATAAATTAAGTTCGTTGTAACTTAGATTTTAGGCTATATGGCATTCAAAATAAATTATTTAAAAGGGGGTTATAAGGGGCCTGAATTAAATAAATCGAAATATCTCGCTTATTATTGATTTTTGTGAAAAATTTTACATAACAAAAGTTTCTTTAAAAATAATTTCCGATAAGTTTTATTCCAT
This sequence comes from Periplaneta americana, assembly GCA_025594305.2. Taxonomy (NCBI): domain Eukaryota; kingdom Metazoa; phylum Arthropoda; class Insecta; order Blattodea; family Blattidae; genus Periplaneta; species Periplaneta americana. The sequence continues at coordinate 24,775,359 of JAJSOF020000039.1, forward strand.
GGACAATTTTGATAGGACTGATATTTAATGAGATAAATGAGTTTTAAAATTAAAATAACTGCCATCTAAGGCCGTGTAATGAATTAAAAAACACATGACTTCGTCTATAAGGGGCCTTGGACAGCAACAATCGAAAGCTATGAAAGATAACCCAAAGAGAATGTTGATTATTATTTCACCATTGGAAAGTGTAGTTTCTCTAGATGGACATAATGCTATAATGTTATTACAGTAACTTCTGATATAATATAATATAATATAATATAATATAATATAATATAATATATAATATAATATAATATAATATAATATAATATAATATAATATAATATAATATAATATAATATAATATGTAATATTATATAATATAATTTAAGTTATTTGAAGGGTTCAGAACCATAGTGGGCCAAACGCCATTTACTGTGAATACGTAGAAAACAAGGGTTAAAATTAAGTTATTACCATAATTCAATGGAAACCTATAACAAGTAAAATAAAATATACACATTAAATCTAAATTATGTCAATCTTCATTAAACTATGGTTGCATGTAATAAAAATTAAGAAACAGGTTAAAGGAATTGTCATTGCACCAAATGAGTGTCTCTGGACCAAAATGATCGCATTTTAATTATTTGGATGCAACTTAAATTAAGTAACATATTAAACGATTTATCCTTCTATCAAACACGAATGTTCCCTGGATCAAACGTCCTATTTTAATTATGTAATTACTTTATATTTATTTCTAACGGTTGCAGCGGAGCGCACAGTACGGATAGTTAATAATAATAATAATAATAATAATAATAATAATAATAATAATAGTTTTATTTTCCCTGGCAGAGTTAAGGCCATCAGGCCTTCTCTTCCACTCAACCAGGATCAAATCACATACAGAAAAATACATACCGGTATACAAATATGAACTTAAAAAAAATAATAAACATAATTGAGTAAAAAAGAGATTGAATACATATACACAATCAGCATTAAACTTTGAAATAACAACAATAAAAAAAAAATATATATGTAAAAAAAAAAGAGACTGAATACATAATCACAAACAGAAAAATACATTCTAGTATACAAGTATTAACTTAAAAAAAAAAAAAAAAAGAATTAATACATATGAATATAATCTCACAACTAAAGGAATAGTACAATTAGGATGATCAGCACAGCACGTGTTACATTGAGACAATGACAATTACCTAGATATTAGTGTTAATGGAAAAATAAAGTAATGATTGTGTAAAATAGTAATGATTTGTAAAATAATAATAATAATAATAATAATAATAATAATAATAATAATAATAATAATAATAATAAATAAAAATTATACCTAAAAACTTGGTGTTAACATGTATAATTAACCATCCTAAAACCGAAAGTCGCTTTTTTTGAAATTTTTGTTTGTATGTCTGTCTGTCTGTCTGTCTGTCTGTCTGTCTGTATGTTTGTTACCTTTTCACGCGATAATGGCTGAACTAATTTATATAAAAATTGGAATGTAAATTAAGTTCGTTGTAACTTAGATTTTAGGCTATATGGCATTAAAAATAGTTTATTTAAAAGGGGGTTACAACGGGGCTTGAATTAAATAAATCGAAATATCTTCCTTATTATTAATTTTTGTTAAAAATGTTACATAACAAAAAGTTTTTTTAATTATTTCCGATAAGTTGTATTCTATGCAAAATTTTGATAGGACTGATATTTAATGAGATAAATGAGTTTTAAAATTTATATAACAACGCCGTCTAAGGCGCTGTAATGAAATAAAAAACAAATGACTTCGTCTATATGGGGCCTTGGACAGCAACAAACGAAAGCTATTAAACATAGCCTACAGAGAATGTTTCTGTATTTGTATGAAGTAATATCGATTAAAGGATATACAAGACTTTTAAAATAACAATATAATACATTTTCACCGCCGCCTCAGATTAGCGTTGTTGTTCCTGCAATAACTCCTATGTGCAAGATATAAAATTTTTGAGTAGAAAGAAAAAACATATTTATTCATTCCATGGCAATGGTACATGAGAGATCGTGAATTCTTACATTTTCGAAAGAAACAAATATAATTACATAATCACTATATATGCTGTATCACTATTTAAGTTATTTGAAGGGTTCAGAACCATAGTGGGCCAAGTGCCATTTACTTAAGACGTAGAAAACAAGGGTTAAAATTAAGTTATTACCATAATTCAATGGAAACATATAGCAAGTAATATAAAGTTTACACATTAAAACTAAATGATATGTCAATGTTCATTAAACTATGGTTGCATGTAATAATAATTAAGAAACATGTTAAAGGAATTGTCATTGCACCAAATGAGTGGTCTCTGGACCAAAATGATGGCATTTAATTATTTAAATACAATTTAAATTAAGTAACATAATAAACGATTTATCCTTCTATCAAACACGAATGTTCCCTGGATCAAATGTCATACAGTAGCGTGCAAATTAATCCGAACAACGTAATTACTTATGCAAAAACACTCAAACGGGATAAAAAAAAAAAGGATCTAAGACATACCTCAGTAATCTATGTGGCCTCCTTGTTCCTAATAACAGCTCTGAGACGATTTGGCATGGATTCCACTAATTTCCCACAAATATTCTTCATTTCTTCATCTTGAAACCATACACCAATGAGGGCAGAAATCATCTTCTCCTTTGTAGAACAATCCATTTTTGCATTCTTCTTTTGCAAATGGACTACAAGTTCTCAATGGGGTTGATGTCGGGTGAGTTGCCTGGCCAGGGGAGTACCTGAATATTCTTCTTGTTGAAGAATTCTGTAGTTTTTCGAGACGTATGGCATGGTGCCAGGTCTTGTTGGAACACACCTCTGCCATCCGGAAATGATTTTTGCAGCTGGGGAACGATTCTGGTTTCCAATAAGTGAATATATTTGTCACAATTCATCATTCCCTTGATAGGTATTAATGCTCCAGACCCTTCATGTATAAAACAACCCCAAAACATTACTTTAGGGGTATTTGGGTGCTTGTTGGAGATGAGCTGCTGTTACTTTTTCGGATCCTTTCCGTACGTAAGAAACACGGTGGCCGTGGACCTCGAAATGAGACTCATCGGAAAAAGTACATTCTTCCAGTCATTCACTGTCCAGTGTTGATGTAATTTTGCCCACATTAAGCGTTTTTGCACATAACAGGAGTTAGCAGTTGCTTCTTAATAGGCTTACGAACCCTTCGTCCAGCTTCCAAAAGCCTACGCCGCACTGTTGTGACGTGAATATTCGCCCCAGTGGTAGCCATTAACTCGCGGGTTAAGTAGACAGCAGTTAGTCTAGGATTGCATTTACTTTTCCTGACAATTAAATGATCATCTGCAGGTGAAGTCTTCCTTTTCCAGCCACAGTTTCCTTTTTTTCTGGGGTGTGATGGATCCAGTCTCCCTGTATCGTTTTATGATCGAATTAACAGTAGCCAAACCGATGTGACATTCTGCAGCAATTTGCCTCTGTGTCATAGAAGAATGCTCTGCTAATGTTATAATTTTAGACCGTTTTCTGGAGTTGTATCCATTTGTGAAGACGACAGAATGTACACAGGATTGCAGTATTAAGTCTTCAACACAACTGAAATGCTTATAAGTACAAAACGACAGTCAAAATGTCACATATTATAAAAAAATAATGACAGACCTTCAACAATGGAATTACACGTACTACAGATGTCAATTAAAGCGGTATGAGCAGCTGTGAGGCCAACAATGACAGAAAATGTAAAAATATATCGTGTTCGGATTAATTTGCACGCTACTGTATTTTAATTATGTAATTTCTTTATATTTATTTCTAACGGGTGTAGCGGAGCGCACGGGTACGGCTAGTCGTATAATAAATCGGTTTTCTCATAAACTTACCGATTTTTTTGTGGAATTATCATCATTATCAACAACAACATAATCCATCAGTTCACAAAGTGTAGTCGTAGAGAAAGGTTGTGTAGTAATCAGCATAAGTTATACAAGTAGGTTAGCGTGTGAAGAAGGTATGGGCGACGACCTAATTTCTTACAGGGCGCGAATCGGGAGCTTCAATATAGGGCAGTGTTACAGATGTTTAAAAGGTGAAAATGCAATAGTGTCTGATAGAATCTACATATTTATGGCCGCGACTGTTTTATCAATTCTAATAATAATAATAATAATAATAATAATAATAATAATAATAATAATAATAATAATAATAATAATAATAATAATAATAATGGTTTATTTTCACTGGCAGAGTTAAGGCCATTCGGCCTTCTCTTCCACTCAACCAGTGCGATACAAAAATACAAAATTACTATATTGCTAAGGAGCAAAACATAATTAATACAATGCAATACATAACAATTCTTTTACCTTCCCAACACTCCAATTAAATAATAACATTAATAATAATCATACCTAAATATAATTAAATCATTAAACTCGATTATGATTATAATTGCAACTTCAATTTGTCTGCGTCAGTAAGAAATTGTTTAGCTTTGTCTTGAAAGTAGTTATTGTCTGGCAGCCCTAATCTTCTGAGGTAGAGAATTCCATTCACGAGGGACGGAGACAGTGAAAGAGGATGAATAGTGGGATGTTCTATGGGGAGGAATTGCTAGGATTTGGCCTGGAGATACAGAAGGAAGAGTCTACAGTGATGAAGTGTTCCAAAGAGAATGGATAAGCTACATGAAAGAAACGAGAGAAGACAGACTAAAGGCAAGTGTTCTACTAAACAAAGTAGCAAGTGATATAGATACACTGAAGTGGAAAAGAAGTTAGAGGAGGTTATCCAAGAGCAGGTGGTGTTAAAATCGATAGTTAAAAAATGGGAAAATGATAGTAGAATTAATAACATTGTCATTTATAGTGTTGAAGAGTGCAATCATGAAAAAGGAATTGATACTGGTTTCGTAGTGTTAGAATTATTAACTAATTATTTCAGTCTAAACTTGGACATAAGTGCGATAAATAACGCGTATAGAGTCGGTAACGGAAAAAGAGACCAATTATTGTGAAATTGAACAGTTACTTTATCAAAGAGCACATCATTGCCAATACGCGTCAACTCAAAGGCACCAATATCTACATAGAAAGAAATTAGAGAGAAAGGAAAGAAATTAATTCCAATATTAAAAGAAGCTCGAGGTAAAGGATTTAGGGCAACTTTAGTGAAAGATAAAATAAAGATAAACGGAAACATAGTTAACGTAGAGTCCTTAAATAATCAAAAACAAAATCCACACTAGACAACTCCGATAGTTCCCGAGAGATGACGCTACTGAAGGTGGACAGTTACATAACTGTGCAACCTCACTCAATACCTTGTTCTAATTGGCTGGACTGGAATTCGAATTCAAACTGTTAAATATGCAGCACCAAATTCAAAATGCAGCGAGTGCAAACGTGAGACAGACAGGAGGTTTATCTACTACTGTTTTAATATTGTTATTAATGTTCTCTAAGGCAGAAGAGCAACTCCCACTCTGAAAGGGAATCGTCTGACCTCAAGATGGGTATCAGAACTTTTATTTATATATTCTGAAATGGAAAGAGAAACAAGGATTTAATACCGATGTAACATTTGTTTACGTCTATGATTTTTATGTATAACCTAATGCTGACATTGTTTTCTTATTATATCTTTAAGTGCATAAAAATTCTATCCCTATAATCATCACCATTGTTGTTTGGAATGTTGGAGTGTAACAATAACTTGTAATGAGAACTTACTATAGAAGGTGTATCAAATCAACTGTGAAGTTTGTTAAAACTTGTAATATTCTAAGTGCGACTTACTTACACTTAAAAATAATTACAAGTTCTGTTTACTTGCATTTAAATATTATTTCGTTTTTACGTAGGAAAAGAGCATTATATCTTGTCCTGGATTGAATTCTATATAACATTAGAATAATTGAATCGTGTTCCAATATCAAATACTCAACCATGTAGAGTTCACTTAACTCTTTCCCACTATATCATGTAAGCTCCCTTGTCTCCACCATAATTTTGATTTAGGTAGGATCTACATCATATAGTATTAAAAATGTATATTGTTAATTGTTACAGTTTTACATTTATGCTTTTGACTGTTATGATGTTAATTTCAATCATAAAAATAATATTAAAATTTAAGTAATTTTATTGTAATACAGTAAATGTACGCCTGAAAATGCAATTTGCTTACGGAATAGCGATATATCGATAATCGGTCGATATATCGATATTTTCTGCGATATATATCGTTTATCGAAATTAGATTTGCAATATATTGCAATATCAATATATCGGTATTTAATTTATTTCCTCCATCACTACGTACAGGCATGCGACTCTGGCAACAGAACACATTTACGTTGTGTAGTGGACAGACCTCCAGGGTTGTATTATCTATCTTACGTACTACGCGACCAAGGCGGGACTCATCGTGGCAGAATGAGGAACTCCGTGCTCGCTGCGTATGTTTACTGCTGGAATGTCGTCACATCCAATGCCTAGCGTTTCAATCTGGTCGCAATGCCGCGTGTAGGAAGACGTGTGTTTCGTAGCCAAGCGCGGAGCATTATTTATAATGCCCTAAAGTTTTGTAATGAAGAAAAGACAACTGGTTTATTCCTACTTCTATCGAAGACAACAGAGCGTGCTGCAGCTATTGTGAAGTTGAATAAAGAAACAATTAGTTGGATTAGAAAGGAAAATAAAGAATGTGAGGACAAAGGTGTAGAAATATCGATACCAAACAAAGTTAGATGACCTCCTGCAAATAAGGTTGAATTAGACGACATGGACAAATGTATCATAAGAACAGAAGTTCATAAATATTATAGTCTCTACAAAGAGCTTCAAACATTAGAAAAGTTGCATAAATTTTGTAAGAGAGGGATAGGTTTTAAAGGGTGCAAGGAAACTTTACGAAAACTCATACTGTCCATGGGTTTTGCATTCAAAAATTGTAACGATAAAAGGAAATATCTAATAGAACGCTCTGATATAGTAGCCCGTTATTTACCTGGACGAAACATGGTCCCATACTCATTACACTGTCCACAAATGTAGCAAGACGTAAACGTGTCAGGAGTTTATACAAATAGGAGCGCAGGTCAACGACTTAAAGTAGCCCATGCTGGTGTAGTGATGGTTTTATACCGGGTGCTTTCCTCATATATGATGTCCGAGTCCTGCCACTTTAAAATGCTAAGGTAAGACATGTATATCAAATGCAATATTGTATAAAATACAGTACCTACTTTAGTTTACGTTACTTTCGATTCATGTTCCCTCCTTTACGAACACCGATGTTTTGGTGTTTTTTCTGAATAGAATCCTAAGTAAGCATATGATAAAATAAAACTAAACAATAAAATTACTATATATACGAACATATAACATATAAAGCGTGTTAATAATAATGAAACAAGAGCGCAGTTCAGCATGTGCTTCATTTTGCATCTGATGCGGACTTTACAGCACGGCCTGTGTTGGGAAGCGAATCGCAGCGCTACCAAACAAAACGGTTCCCGCCTTGGTTGCGTAGTAACGTATAATATTTATAATGGCAGAATCATCAAGGATATGAATAGTAAACAGGTTGATGCAGGAATTAGACACGTAACAATTCGCAGTAAGTGGGGTAAATATTCTAAGAAATGTATGTATTACAGAAGTTAAAGGTAAAAGACGTAAATTCGTAACACAACATTGTAACACGGAAAACATAAAGCACTGATGACAGTTTCAACTGAGGAAGAAGGACATTAGTTTGAATTAAATGTGTACCACACAGAAAGACTTTTTCACGATTTATGTAAAACGATGGTATGTGTCAACATACCAATAAATAACGTTGAAAATACACACTTTAGAAGCTTTATGCGGAAATACGTGAAAAGGAAACTCCCTAGTCAATCAACTTTACAGAAATACTAAATGCTATTATAATGTTATAGCCTATCTCGCATACGACTAAGTATAGGAGATAGTAAAATATGTATTTCATTAATGAAAGCACAGACGCCGCTCGACAATTTGTTCCAAACGTCGTTACGGACATTCTTCCACCACACAAACCCAATAAAACTTTTTATTAACCTCTGAAATTCTTGAGAAAGTGGATCATTTAAATATAATCAAAGTTTTGAATCGCCTATTACCCTCTTATGGCCAGACGAAATAAAAATGATAATGTATAGTTATTTTCATCACGGATGCTAGCCTATATGTTAAAAGTTGGTAAGGAACTTCAACTACTTTAGCCGAAAGTTATCCTAGCCATGGACTACATCAAATAGTCGAAGAAGTTCGCTCCTGGTACAGTGATGTGAACAGTTTCACATCGAATGTCAAAGAAATATGTTTAAGGCACCAGGACGGGTTACTAAATTCAGTGAAATACCTCCTGGAGCCCCTCTACCGCCGCAACCGATTTTAATTAGACGGTGGACATGGCTGGATGCTGCAGTCTATTTTGCTACACATTATAAAAGGGTTGAAGACGTAATCAAAACGTAGGTAGTGTTTACTGCAACAGACTCGAAAATCCAGCAATGATGACATTACCTGAGCTCCAGTTTATTTGTCATTTGAGTATTCACCTTATTCTCTGTTGTTTACTCTATAGCACAGCGTACAAAGTCAGTACACTGACCTTCCCCGCTGTCTCTACTTGTTATGCTATAGTTTGGGTGCACGTAACGTAACGACAAACGTCCTAGATGTCTCATCTTTATTCATTACTTACGCCAGTGATGTCAAAGCAAGCGCTAAGTAAGGAAAGAGGAAGGGTTGTGTGCATGAATAAGCAACCTGTTGGATTAAGAAAACAGTGGTGCACAAACTTCAAACGGAACGTGAAATTTTATATCGTTATTTTTATATGGCTTCTTTCTATTTAATATTATCTATATTGTCTGTAAAACAAAAAGTACTAACACTGATTTCTTAATATTGCACTTGTGTTTTAAATCTTAATAACATAATAGAGAGTTAAGAAGGAATATTCACTTAAATTCCAAAGTAGTATAATATTATGCTGTATTAAGTGGATGAAACACATCATTCATAAAGAAAGTGATATTCCAAAGAAAGAGATTGAGTATGACATGATAAGTTGGAATTCATATTGATG